>LR812528.1:27446801-27691801 GCA_903798195.1 Danio kyathit
CTTTAATGAATTAGGAAAGTGATCTTGAATGGTCCAAGGGTGAGTAATTTAACAGCTATTTAAAGTAATGTTTTAAAACTCTACTTATTTATTTATTTTTGCATGAACTACTCCCTTACATTTGAATTCTGTGTTTTTTGAGGGCATTTCTAACTTAATGTCCATTAAATCAACTAAATTAATCTTTTTTTTTATCCAAGGTGATTAAACATTAGCATACAATCAGAGCATCGAAAAGCTTGTACTACAGTACACTGAAAAAAAATGATTCATTGGATTTACTAAAAAATTTTAAGGTAAGTGGTTGTAAACTATTTGCAATGTTCAGCATATATAAGTACACCCCCCAAAAATCTCCCATTTTAATCAATATTTTCTACAGGATTCTTTACAAAATTATAATTGTGCATTTACATTAATTTAGTCATACTGAAAAATGTTCAATATAAAAAAAAAATATCAAGAGAAACAAAAAATATATACACGATTTTGTTGAAATGTTGTAATTTGTAACTTTTTTGCAATGTTTTGCATGAATTTAAATGTATTATCTTTCCATTTCTAAAATATTATTTTAATAAATATATCTGTTTAATAAATATGTTTTGTACAAATGCACCAAAATATTGCCTATATTCACTGAGATATGGATAAAAATATACATTTTAAAAATAGAGTGTACTCAATTATGCTGAGCACTCTATATGGGCTGAGTTTAAACATTCATTCATTCATTCATTCATTCATTCATTCATTCATTCATTTTCAATCGCTTTTCATAGGCCAGGTCATGGGGAGAGCAGCCCAGGTAGCAAAGAATTCTGGCCCAGATTTGGCATAAAGCTGGCACAACAGACATTCATCCGGCTCTGGCATACAGCATGTTGGCCAAACATGGCCCAGGTTTGACAGAGGTGGCACCGTCTTTAAGGTGGCACGCAAGACATGGGCCAGATGTCAAATGCAGTATTTGGCTCAGATGTTAAAAATTGATATGTGGGCCATGTAAGTTTGGCCTATTTTGACCCACATTTAAAATAAATTTAAATAATTTTTTGAGTAAAGAAATATTTTGATGCACAAAGTAATTTCCATCTTCCTGTCCCATATTCTAATGCCTTCATTTTAATCCAGGAAACAATCAAGATTTATTAATCTATTGTTTCCTGTGTTGCAAAATAACTGAATTTAACCTAAATTACTGTACATATATTTTATTAACCAAATTATTATTTTACAAATTATATTGTTATTAGTCATTACTAACCATTACTATTATTAATGTGCCTAAATCGCAATGCTTCATGGGTTTATCAATTTCATTGCAGTAGTGACACACCAAATATGGCTTCCAAACAATGGCTAAACATGGGCCATAGCTGGCCCAGTTCAGGTCGAGTTATGGGTTATTAACTTGGCTTAGACTAGGCCCAGATTTGGTCCATGTTTGGCCTTTATATGGAAGCCAGACTTAGTCCAGTCATGTACCATAATTCACTGCGGCATGTGGGCCAAGCAAAAGCTGATTGTGTTGGCCAGAACTAGGCCAAAGAAATTTTGCTAAGTGGGAGTCTTAAGAGAGAACCCCAAACTTCCCTCTCCCTAGACACTTCCTTCAGCATGTCCTAGGTCTTCCCCAAGGCCTCCTCCCGGTGGGACATGCCTGGAACACCTCCCTAGGTAGGCGTGCAGGAGGCATCCAAAAAAGATGCCTGAGCCACCTCAGCTGAGTTCTCTCTATGTGGAAGAGCAGCGGCTCTACCCCGAGCTCCTCCCGGGTGACAAAGATCCTCACCCTATCTATAAGGGTGCGCCCTAACACCCTGCAAAGGAAACTCATTTCGGCCGCTTGTATCCGAGATCTTGTCCTTTCGGCCATGACCCAAAGCTCATGACCATACGTAAGAGTAGAAATGTAGATTGACCGGTAAATCGAGTGCTTTTCCTTTCGGCTCAGCTTCTTCTTTACCACCATGGACCGGTACATCAACCGCATTACTGCTGCCGCTGCACCAGGTTGGAGAGAAGTCCTTACCCCAGGTGGAGGAGTACAAGTATCTTTGGGTTTTGTTCACGAGTGAGGGACGGATGGGATGTGAGATTAACTGGCAGATCGGTGCAGAGTTTAAACAAACAAATTAAATGTAGTAATGTTCAACATAATTTGTTTGTTTAAATTCAGCTTATATAAATTGTTTGCAACAATTTGCGATGAACCTTTTTTTTCAGTGTACCACCTGTCGTTGAAAACTTCTAAGCACATCAAACTGCAAGCACAATGATATCACATGCAGCAGGAAGAAAAACATACAGTTCTGCGACTTGAAGACGATCAAATGATGACAGCATTTTCCCCCTCTGAATGATCTCCTTAATGTTAAATGATCTCTTTATTTTTATTTTTCTAAAATAAGGAAACCTTCGCTTCTTTGGATTTCACATTTGTGACTGCATAAAGTGACTCAACGTAAAGATGGAAGTCAGCTGCCTCTGAACACAAAGTCATCATCTGAAGGCATAAAATCAGCCGCTCAAAGCTAATTGTTATTCTGCTTCCACGTATTCTTTGATCACACCATACACGTCTGTGAGTCTGTGTGGGCCAGAAAGCACTAAGCTATCTTTGACACATGGATCTTTTATAAATCAAAGGACATTTATTATCTCCGTACAAACAACCCGGGGAATTCTCCAGATATGGAGCGCCACAATATCATTATAAAATCCAATCCGCCGGGTGTATCGAATACGTCCCATGATTACTTCCACGCGAAAAGCTCTGCTGACATAATGAACGGGGCATTTGCCGAGCCTGTGATAACGCTCCTGCTCCGTATTGATCTGATCTGGGAACAGTAGATATCTTTAACGCCGCAGTGGAGAGTCCTTTAAATGGCTCACCTCCCATACCTCATTTATCAAATGTAATCTGTTAGTATTCCGCAACATTAATCAAGCCGCTGTCCCACTTTTCCAGTGTATGTGCGTCTATGCGCTCTCATGTGTGTGGGAGTCTGGGAGATTGTCGGCTTGTTGATTTTGCATCTGCTCTTGATTAAGGGTGTTTACGGGGAAAAGTGTGTCTTATAAAGCTTTGCTCCGACCAATATTGATTCTCTACAGGAATTTATAGCCCACCAATCATACAACAGGTGAACACAAAGCCATTTTACAACATCCAGCCCCGCGTGGAAGAACATCCAGATGATGTATTCAGTCTTTAGCCAACACAATGAGATGATGCTGTAAATCTTTGTACATACAGATGCGATTCTGTAGCTTTCTTCCAAAAAACTACAGTGAGTTTCTGCACTGGATGCTGTGTCTGCCACTATTAGATACAATTCTGCTAACCTAACCGTCAAACTACAGATAGAGTTCCTTGTATGAATTGGAAATGATCTCAAAATAATTTCACAAGCAAGGCAGTGAGAGAATAACATTCCGATTTCTATGGCATTTGATTGAATTTGGCTTTTTGCTTTTTCGTCATCTTTGATCAAGTTATTCTCACAATTTCTGACATGATCGGTTTTCATTCATTTATTCAATTTCCATTGGCTTAGTCTCTGATTTATCAGGGGTTGCCACAGCAGATTGAACCACCAACTATTCTGGCTTATGTTTGAAGCAGTGGATGTCCTTCCAGCCACAACGCAGTACTGGGAAACACCCATACACTCTCACATTTACACATAAACCCATACACTATGGCCAGTTTAGTTTATTCAATTCACCTATAGCGCGTGTCTTTGGACTGTGGGGGAAAACCGGAGCACCCGGAGGAAACCCAAACAAACACTGGGAGAACATGCAAACTTCACACAGAAATGCCAACTTGTCCAGCTGGGACTCGAACCAGCATCCTTCTTGCTGTGAGGTGATCGTGCTAACCATTTATTTATTTAGTTTCCATTGATGTATGGTTTGTTAGAAGAGGACTACGGTGGCTTAGAGAGCTTAATGTATTTAAGAAAACACATGCAATTACAAAAAACGGCAGCAAATTAAGAAAAGATCTTCATCTGTTTGACAGCACACATGCTGCAAATCCTCACAACACAAACACATAAAAAATGTGCTGCATTTTCCCACAACACAAACAAATTAATAAAACGCGCTGCATTTTGTCACAACGCAAACAATTTATGAAAACGTGCTGCATTTTCCCACATCACAAAAACATCGAAATATAATGGAAATGTTTCAAGTGGACCCAAAAATGTGACGGACGCCGATGTGCCGTGACTATTGCTCAGTGAAGTTGTAGGGGATCTTTGAAAGGTGTTTTTTGTTTGTTTATTTTAACTGTCTTTAGTATTTATTTGCTTAAATAACCATAACCGGGCGACGCAGTGGCGCAGTAGGTAGTGCTGTTGCCTCACAGCAAGAAGGTCGCAGGTTCGAGCCTCAGCTGGGTCAGTTGGCGTTTCTGTGTGGAGTTTACATGTTCTCCCTGCGTTCGCGTGGGTTTCCTCCGGGTGCTCCGGTTTCCCCCACAGTTCAAAGACAAGCGGTACAGATGAATTGGGTAAGCTAAATTGTCTGTAGTGTACGAGTGTGAATGTGTGTATGGATGTTTCCCAGAGATAGGTTGCAGCTGCGTAAAACATGTGCTGGATAAGTTGTCGGTTCATTCCGCTGTGGCAACCCCGGATTAATAAAGGGACTAAGCCGAAAAGAAAATGAATGAATGAAGGAATGAATAACCATAACCTAAATAGCCGAGTCTGTCACGTTTTAGGGTCTTCTTGAAACATTTCCGTTGTGTTTCGTGCTATTTGAAAGAGTTGTGAAAAAATGCAGTGCGTTTTCGTAAATTGCTTGTGTTGTGAGAAAATGCAGTGCGATATATTAATTTGTTTGCGTTGTGTGAAAATACAGTGTGTTTTTTAAAAATGTGTTTGAGTTGCATGTGTGCTGTCAAACAGATGAAGATCTTTTCTCAATTTGCTGCAGTTTTTGTAATTGCTTGTGTTTTCCTAAATTGCAGCACATTAAGCTCTTTCGGCCACCGTACAGGACAATGTTTGGCTGACATACAAATATTTAAAAAACTAGAATCTGAGGGTTCAAAAATTGTAAACATTGTTTTCATATATTTTCAGGAGAAAATTTACAATATACTGTATACAAACAAATGTATTAATACAACATGATCCTTATTTAATAATAAAGTGGTTTTTGGCATAAATTTTTTTGACCCATACACTGTATTTTTCAGGTATTGCCATAACATACCTGTGCAACTTGAGACTGGTTTTGTGGTCCAGGATGATATTTTATGTTTATCTATTTATTTTGTAACTAAATCCATACAGCTTTTTAGATGATTAATTTATTTATTTGTAGCTCAATCGCCATCTTGACATTTACATACTTTCATATATTATTATTATTATTATTATGGCAGCACGGTGGTGCAGTGGGTAGCATAATCGCCTCACAGCAAGACGGTCGCTGGTTCGAGCCCCAGCTGGGTCAGTTGGCATTTCTGTGTGGAGTTTGCATGTTCTCTCTGTGTTCTGTCTGGGTTTCCTCCAGGTGCTCCGGTTTTCCCCACAAGTCCAAAAACATGTAGTACAGGTGAATTGGGTAAGCTAATTGTCCGTAGTGTATGTGATTGAGGGTGTATGGATGTTTCCCAGTGTTGGATTGCAGCTGGAAAGGGCATCCGCTGTGTAAAACATATGCTGGATAAGTTGGCGGTTCATTCCGCTGTGGCGACCCCAGATTAATAAAGGGACTAAGCCGAAAAAACAATGAATGAATGAATGAATTAATATTATTATTATTATTTGTTTTTGAGCTTACCCACCATGTTGAATTCATGCTTTAACTGTGCATCCATACTCAATTTCATCCATATTCAAATAATACTATGGTGTCAGTGGTTACCATCAACTGTATGGTCACCAACATTCTTCAAAAGATGTTTTTTTTGTTCAACAGATAAAACTCATGCAGTTTTATGGATCAAAATAAGGCTGATTAATATTTAAGGTGAACTATCCCTTTAAGGTATTTAATAAATGAAGCTTTGTGCACCTATGAGGCCTTAAAGGTCCTGAGAAGTGCTTTGAAATGTGCAATTTAATTCTAAATTACATGTAATCTCAACTAAAACACAAAGAGAGGGTGGGACTTAGAGTAGCTCCTCCTCTTTAAAAAACAAGACAGCCAATAGCATTTGGTTTTTATCACCGCTCTCTGCCAATGAGAGTGACTGAGCTCAAGTACATCAAATGAAAAGCAAATGAGAAGAAGGGGCGGGGCATGTCAGATATTAGCGAGCACTTGATTGGTCAATATTTGATGAGAAACTGAAGTATGAGGTGACGTGAAAAAGAAAATCAATTTAGGGTGGAAGTAACAAACTGCAAGCTTTGGGTGTTTATATCAGGGTTATATCTTATAAACACAAAATTTAGGGGCACACTAGCTTCTAGACATCCTTAAAACGAACTGATGGTTACATCTAAAAAAATTATTTTAATTTCATGGGACCTTTAAATAACACCTCAGTAGGTTTTAGACCAAAAGTCACGCAGTTTATACCAGATCTCAAAGCTGCTAGCAATCTGCCACCGCAATCCATCTGAGCACTAGCAAAAAACAACAATCCCTTAACATTCCTCTATTAAAAATCTCATTCAGCTGAGGTTCCTCGTCCACCTGATAACACCCAAGACAAAGATATGAATCCCTGTGAGTTCAGTGGCCATCACTCACTCACTCCCTCACCTTTCTTGTCCCCAAAGAAGAGTGTCTGTTGTGCAGGGTTTGACCACTGGAGGGAGGTGTTGTCATTGTGTTCCACACGGCAGGTCAAGTTGGCTGTCCCTCCTTCTGTCACAGTCATGTTCTGGACTATGGGGACCTGGCCTTGGGCTCCTGGAAGAGACAGACCAACTTAGGTGAGAGACAGTCACAGGCAAAGCAACATATGGAGCGTTCAACCTTTAGCATTCAACTTCAAGCAATGAACAGACAGAATCAAGCAGAAGAAAAAAAAAGTCAAAACACATAAGACTGATCTTGTAATATTAATGCTACATAAAAAGACTAAACAATACAATGCTTTACTGACAGTTATAAATGGAGAATGATGGAAAATCTACAACGCAGTCAGTCAAAGTGACAGATAATGATTATTTGCAGCATAACCTCTGGCTATAATAATGCGTTGCTGAAGCCCAGATCTGGTGGTTTGGTCGTTGGAAGAGTTGCTTTAGAAATCAGAGTGAAAGAGGGCTATTCTCATTCAAACATGGGTGACGAGTACAGAAAAGTTACTTGCATCATTCCATACTAAATCATAATGGAGACAGAAACACATGAGGAGAGCAGGGAACTGCTGAACTCCTGCCTTCATGACTGACATAAGGTCTATGAATAAAGATTCAGGTCTGTTTTTGAAGGCAGCTAGATGGCAATAAGCAGATGTTGTTGAATGAGCCCTTTTTTTCTGTAGATGCTAAAGGAATTGAGGACTCATCAGAAATCAGAAAAAAAAAGATTTCGTTTTTTAGCCTGCAAAGTCAGCACTGACACATTAAGGTGCTGTTAAAGTGCTTCCAATGAGGCTATTTCCTATCTTAAACAGTGTCAAGTATTCATCACTGCTGAAAGGCGAGGTGATTTTCTTTTTCAAAGAACTTCCCTGAGTAACAAAAATTGAGCAACCGAATGGAGCCAATTTTTCTCATCTGACATGTGGTGTAAAGATTATTATGTGTTATTAAAATATCATGGAGGACGCAGCAAAGAAATATCAATTATTAAAATAAAACTACTCTATTATTTTATGCAACACCTTTAAATTTAAAAGGGAAACATAAGGGCAATCTTAAGCAAAAAAAAAAGACCCCTAGCCTATAAGGTGTTTTATGGTATATCGTAAACTGACCAGTAGCCATGTTTTTTCTTTCCTTTATATTTATTTATTATAACGATGGAACTTGCGACCTTAGTTGGCTAACGATGGTTTTTGGAAACACACCCCTGGGCGAGATGCTTTGGGGGGTGTTCTCTCGCACTGGCCTGATAATGGAAAAATGGTTGCGTGTGAAAAATTGCAGCACTACGCGTGAAGAAACTTGCATTTTCAATGGCCACATCTGTAGCTTGGTTAAAATTACAATAGTACAGTGGGTGAGACTTTAAAAAGAGCATTAGCGCCGCGAGTGGTAAAGGAGTAAGAACGTGTTTTTAGGTATAACCACAGTTTGCAACTATGCCACCAGGGGGCACAAAGGGACAGGATGCGAACGGACAGAAATATACAGTAGCTGTAAATACTCTGCTACTTGTAAATGAAGATGAAACAATATAACAAGCATTATAATTCCTCCATTAATCATTAAAAACTTGTTAACGAGCATTATTATCATTGTAAACTTGTTAAGTGAAACGAGGATTCATTTTGGAAAATAAAATTAAAGAAATAATAGACAACTAAAATGAAAGTACTAACATACTTTACATACAAATAAGTAGGCCGCAATAAATACATAAATAAATAAAGCAGTGTTTTAGCCTAAATATAGAGAGATGTACGGTGTTTGTTATTTTAAAGTGATAGGACTAAGACAGTCAATAAATAAGCTTACTGTATGTTTGAGCTTAAAAATACATAAAATATAAACACACACACTCTCACACACAAATGAATGAATAAATGAATAAATAACAAATAAAATAAAATAAATAAATAAATATTTATTATTAAAATTTTATTTGACAATGGCCAAAATTGATATTACATACAATTAAATTTAGCATTACTTTGAAAGTTTGATAATATAATAGTTAATTTTATTGGTATTTATTTATAATGTCATGTATTCTATGATATAGGGATATTATAGTAAATAAAACACTAACCACAGAACTATTTTATATTTTTTATATTTACAAAAAAAAAAAAATAATAATAATAATAATAATAATAATCATACTTGTAAACAAAAAAATAGGAAATAGTAAACATTTTCATGTAATAGAAAACTAAACCAACGACAAAAAAATAAAAGAAAAAACAAAGAAAAAAAATAAGCAATCGATTAAACAAACAAACAAACAAACAAACAAACAAACAAACAAACAAACAAACAAACAAACAAACAAACAAACAAGACATAAAAAATAAAATAAAATTAAATAAAATAAAAAATAAAATTAAATAAAATAAATAAATATTTATTAATAAAATTTTATTTGACAATGGCTACAATTGATATTACATACAATTTTAAGCATTACTTTGAAAGTTTAATAATAAAATAACTAATTTTATTGGTATTTATTTCTATTATATATATATATATATATATATATATATATATATATATATATATATATATATATATATAATATTTACAAATTATAATAATAATATTAATAATGATAAAAAATAGGAAATAGGAAATATTTTTGTTTAATAGAAAACTAAATCAAGGAACAAAAAATTAAAGAAAAGAAAGAAACAAAGAAAAAAATCAATTAAACAAGCAAACAAATTAACAAAATGGACATTAAAAATATAATTAAAAAACAAAACAATAAAATAATAAAAAAATACAATGAAATATAATATAATAAAATTAAAAAATTAAAAATAAAATAAAATAAAGATAATAAAAATAAAATAATTGTACAAAAAAAATCTCAGTGGACCAGGTCATTTTATACCTCCAAAAATGTCAAACCACAAAAAATGACATCACAACAGCAGAGTCCAACAGCAGCACATCAGTATACCCCAAGCCAAAATAATCTCTACAAAAAACATCCCACAAGCATCTAAAGACAACAGATAAGGGTCACTCATGAGCCAGTCTAAGCAGAGAACTGAATAAAGGTTTAGCTCAGTGAGAAATAATTCACAAAGTGACATCCATCACGGCACCCCAGGGTTAGACAGGCAATAACAGATCACCTTGTGCGGGGAAGGGACTCATAGGGGAGCTAATGAAAAACTACACACACACACACACACACACACACACACACACACACACACACACACGCACACGCACACGCACACACGCACGCGTACATATATAGAGAGACAACCCTGGAAAGGACATGATAGATGAATAATCTGTATTTATTTAAAGTGAAGAAGCGATGACTCTCACAGAGCAGAGGTCAACATCTCCAGCGGCACCACTGCCAGACAATGGCACGTCAAAAGAGATGAAAAATGTCATGTGATGTAATAAGGACGACAAGAGGATGGAAGAGAACCGCCGCGTCTGAAGTCATTTTCTGAAGAGAAAACTGTGAAAATAGCAACCAAAGCTCGCAGAAGTAATGGATTAAAATGCAATGGATGTTATTTAGCGCATGATTAGGACGCGGTTAGCACAGATTGGTGGCTGATGAAAGAAATAGAGATCGACGGGTATCTTGTTCGATTTAACTCTGCAGATTTTTGCATCTTTTTTAATTGCTGTTAATTGCAGCATGTCACAATTAGACTGATTTTGAGGGCCTGTCCAGATATGGTGTAGCTTTCATAAGAGAAGCTGGAGGACAAGATGAGTGACTGAGTGAGAGAGAGAGAGAGACAGAGCGAGAGAGATAGAGAGTTGCTAAGGGCCTCTCCACAGGCTTCCTGACAGAACAGCACATCGGCCAGCTGTGGTGCTTATTTCTTTTCCGTGCTTCTGGCAATCACATTACACACACACACACACACACACAGACTGAAGAGGTGTCGATTTGGGATTTATTTAATTTCCGCAGTTGTTTTAGCGAGAGAGAAACAGTTGCAGCTACAGTCATAATTATTGTAAGTAAAGGTATTATTGCACTGTAATGCAGACACTTAGGAGTAAAATGCAAATGATGAGACTCTGAAATTATTAATAAATGAATTAAATAACTCATTTATTTTTATTATTATTTTATTTTATTAGAGACGACAGTTGGGAGTATTGACAGGAAATCATGGGGAGTAGATATTGCGACGAAACATCGACAAAGGCCCATAAGCTAGGAATCAAACTCGGGTTGACGCACTTAACCACTGGGCTAAGTTAACTTATGATAAGAATGTACAAAATTTGAGTTATGGGCAATTTGGCGATGATTTCCCTGAAAAAAAAATTACATGTACAAGACAGTGATGTAGCCAAAAATGCTAGCATTTTAGCAGTTTATAAAAAAAGTTTCACGGACGTGGGAAAGGAGGAAAGTTTTGTAAAAGTTTGGAAAAACCTGAGGGATAAGTTTGTTAAAGCCAAAAGAGGCCATGTCAAAAGTGGAGACCCAGGTGGTTTTAGTACACAAATAGAGAAATATGTTTTTTTTCACCATTCATTTTGAATTTAAAACAATTTAATAGTTACAAAACTTTAATTAAGGAACAAATTATTTCTTTGTTAACTGAAAAAGAATAACTGAACAACATTTACAACATATGGATGCCCAGTTTTTTTAATGTGTAAAAAAACGTCAGTATTTTTTAGTAAGTGTACTCTTTTTTGCTTTTATTCTTACCATATATATATATATATATATATATATATATATATATATATATATATATATATATATATATATATATATATATATATATATATATGTATATATATATATATATATATATATATATATATATATATATATATATATATATATATATATATGTATTTGTAGAGTAATCCATGTTCTGTTGTCATTGATATGTTAATAGGTAGAACTGTCAAAAGCAAGTGATGCAACAAAGTTAGATTTTTTTTGAATGATTATAAAATCTTTAAAATCCTAAAAATAATTGGAAATAATTTATACAAATAATTTGCAAAAAAAATCTTGAACAATATTAATGACATGATGTAGTTCCGGAAACTTCCTACTTCTCTGTGACTTCTCCATGATCCTCTCTCTGCTCACTCCGAGGCCGGTTGTATTCTCTATGCTGTATACCTACATAGACCTGTTTTTGCAGCAGGTCGCCACCCAGAGTGACAGGCATCTACAAAATCACTGCTAGTGTGAATGAGGCATAAGGAAGTGATGACACAATGGCGGTGATGTACTGTTAATCCAATCTAAACAATGTACAGAGACATCCTGAATGAAAACCTGCTTCAGAGTGCTCTTGACCTTAGACTGGGGTGACGATTCATCTTACAGCAGGACAATGACCCAAAGTACACCTCCAAAACCTCAATGGAGTGGCTTTACAATAACTCGGTGAATGTCCTTGAGCGGCCCAGCCAAAGCCCAGACCTAAATCCTATTGAACATCTCTAGAGAGATCTGAAAATGGCTATACATCGTCGCTTCCCATCCAACCTGATAGAGCTTGAGAGGTACTGCAAAGAGAAAATGGGCAAAAATTCCCAAAGACAGGTGTGCCAAGCTTGTGGCATCATATTCAAAAAGACTTGAGGCTGTAATTGCTGGCAAAGGTGCATCAACAAAGTATTGAGCAAAGGCTGTGAATATTTATGTACATGTGAACTTTTAGGTTTATTCTTTTCAATAAATTTGCAACAACTTCAAAAAATCTTTTTTCACATTGTCATTATGGGGTATTGTGTGTAGAATTTTGAGGAAATAAATGAATTTAATCCATTTTGGAATAAGGCTGTAACAAAAAAAAAATGTGGAAAAAGTGAAGCGCTATGAATATTTTCCAGATGCACTGTATTATCGTCACCTTAAAAGAATAAGGTTCTATCTGACATTTTTGTCAAAATTGAGTTATTGACATATTCTTATGAAATGACAACTTATTTACATTATGGGATGTTTTTATAAGTTGTTTACATTTTAAGACTTTTTATTAAAAAAACAAATGTTACACACATATTGTTTGCTATATGGAATGCACAAACTTTAAAGCTCAATATCTCAAAATCATTAAGAACGCAGATAGAACCTTATAATTCCAAGGTGACGATATGTCAAAACAAATTTTTTATTTTGGATGTGATTAATCTTTGCACAACACTAATAAAATGTTTATAGTTTTTGTCTGAAATTGTTATTGTTTCAAGTTCCCTTAGTGAAATAAAATATACACAGTAGCTGTAAATACTCTGTACTTGTAAATGAAGATGAAACAATGAAACAAGCATCAAATTCCTCCATTAATCATTAAAAACTTGTTAACGAGCATTATTATCATTGTAAACTTTGTAAAAGGACTGTTATTTAATAATCACAAACATTTGTATACACTCTAAAAAATGCACACAATTAATTCAAGTTGTCCCAACACAAATCGATTAAGTTAGCTTAACACTTTTAACAAATGTATGTGTATTGAACATAAAAAAATTTGTTGCCCCAATGAAATGTTGAGAATTGTGTTGATTCAGCTCATTTTAAATAAGTAGTTTGAACAAGTAAAAAAAAAAACATTTTTTTGAGTGTATATGATGATTCTGCTTTTAATCCATCCAATATTAGCCAAAATTCATTGACATTCCACATAAATAAAGCTTTTTTTTTTGGATTCTGCAATTCCATCCACGTTTCCTACGGTACAAAGCAGAAATCACAGTGACCTGTGCTTTTAATAAAAATCAGGCACCCGTGAATTTCTACTATAATATGATGAAATATTAACAATATATGTGTTGCCTGGGAAAACAGAAAAAAAGAAATGTCAGGTCATAATTCACATGGCTAATTTTGAATGGGCATCAGTGCAAAAAGCCTTTCTGGGTCCAGATGATATAGTTACGGCATGCTAACCAGCCAAAACATGACCCTGCGGTTCATCTGTCTGGCTCAGGGGTCGTACGAGACAGTAGAGTAGGCCATTTACTGCCTGATTAAGGTCTCCTACAGTCCACAGCATTACAGGCGGAGGAAGGAAAAGACAGAGAAATGGATCTGTATTACTCCAGGTAGGCAGGATACATTATTCATCTGTGTTTTGCATGAAGCATGGCCTGCCAACCCCTGTCTGGAGTTCTCTCTCTCTGCTTCCTTGATCTTCTCCTGCCTCATTTTCTCATTCCCGTCCCTCATCACTCTTCTCTCTATAATCAGGAGAAAGGGTCAAGATCCATGGGAAATCAGTCATGGGAAACTGCGCCAAAACGCTAGGCGCAAATCTCCTTCTATTTTTACCCCTATGGCTGATAACAAACAATTAAGATTAACGAAATGTGTCAACTTAAGGAATCCCAGGAGAGCTCAAAACAGTGTGAATGCAGAAGATGATCACTGAGGTGTCGCCATTTAAAAAAAAACAAAAACAACAACAGCTAATTAGGAGGCTGGTAATGAGCATTATAATATAAGAATGCATGTAGGGGCTTCAACAGTCATCGAAACATAATGTCATGAAATAAACTGTTCAGCAGCTTTTAGAGGAATTGAGTTTGAAGTCCTCCACGGACAACTCATTGTTTTTCAAAAAGGGCTGTTCTACTCGCGCTGCACTACGGAATATGTTAAGTTTTAGACAGGTTTTACCATTAATGTGAAGAGTATATTTTGAGATGCGCTTCCAGCTATTCAGAACTGCCTCTTATTTAGCATATTTCCTGCTAAGAGCGCTTATGAATAACAAACAACTGCTGAGAGACACCTGAAACTACCCACAATGCCACGATCATCAACTCTGAAACTGAAAACTTGTTACTATAAAACATACGGTAAAAAAAGGCTCCAAAATTGGAGTTGCTACACCACAATAAGCTTAGCTGGAGAGTTAAACGGTTCAAAAGTTTAACTCTGAGGTAACTCTCAACACAAAACTTTAAACAAAAAATAAAGCAGTAATGCAGAATGAAAATGAACACAAAGTATTCTAAAGGTCAAGCCCCAAATGGAAGATGTTTAATTAAAAAATGTGTACGATTTCATTGCTTCTGCTAACCTTACTGAATGCTAAACTATGAACTATTAATGAAACAATTCTCTTATTACAAAGCAGGCTTGTGGAATCTGTGCATTTTAGGCGTTATTTTACTTTGAAATGATGATTTAAAACCAATTCAATTGGTTTCAAAAGTCCATTAATCAAAAGTATTTACTTTTACTGTCCTCATGGTTATGCAACTTAATATAAATTCAAATTTTCACTAAATACATCAAATTTAAGAAGTAAAATGGGATGGAAACAGTAAGTGACACTTATTGTAATATCACAAAGAGTCAATACGAGACTTCTGACAGGGACTCGCAAGCATGAACACATATCCCAGTTCTTTCCTCTCTGGGTTGGTTGCCTGTTAGGTCACGGATTGATTTTAAATGATTAATTTTTGTTTATAAATCCTTAAAGGTGCAGTATGAAAGTTTGACACCCAGTGGTTAAACTAGGTATTGCACTCCTGGGTTAAAACGCACGCAAGCACAGGTTGCCAGATTGAGGACAGGAGCGAATGATTTAAACTGTGTCCTAAATAAAAGCAATGGCACCCGATAGAAGGAATATTTTCTATATTAAAAGGAGTTTTTGTCCTAACCAACACCTCAAATTGATATATTAGAAACAGCTCCTATTTCTCACAGGTGAACAATAGAAAACGTTGACAATAATCACCTCAGGTACACCTCATGTGCTTTATTCTGTGTTAAATGCTAACAATGTGAGTTTGAATGCCATTTTACATGATATTTATTGCCATATACTGTAAGCAGCAGCAGATAGTTCACCTCAGATCTTGAAAAAAAAAATAACCGTTTGAAATAAACCATTTAAACCAATAGAACTAAACACATATGAGTGATTCAGCATCTACATTTAATAATGTTAAAGAGTGTTAATATGTATTAAATACATTATAAATATTACCATTTTGTGAGTGAGTGCATATTCTGTGCTTCTGAATGGCTGTATTTAAATTTCTGTCGTGTTTTGTCTATTGCAAACAGCCAAATTACTTATCACTGCGTATCTTGTCACAAAGCGTGTTGTTAGGACACGCGGTTACAATGTAAGCTACTCACCTAATGTTTACGTCCGTAATATTTATATCATTTGCTAATTAATAATCTAATGTGGAACTCTGAATCTGCGTCTCATTTCGGAGTCTGCTACTGTCCACCGGACGTCGCATTTCGGACGACGCATGTTTTCAGAGCCTTTCTGAACAAATAAATGAAATGCATGGTTTTCCAACAAGGCAACCCGGGGTGCTGAAATATAATTGGCTAAACTGGCATTGGGTAGGTTAAAATTACCAAAACAAAGACAGCATTCTGGCACAGAAAACACATTTTCAAAGCAGAATATCTGACTCCATGTTCTTCATGTATGTTCACTTGCCATGTTTCTTATATATCTGCAAATATATTGTGGTATTTTTATGCTTTAAAAGAGACAAAAACTTACATACACCACTTTTAAATGGTCTGGCACCATCTTATTTATCAGATCTCCTACATGTATATAATCCTGGTGGTAGGTCACCAAAGTCTTCTGATCAGTTTATTATATCTGTACCAAGGTCCTGGTTTAAGTGAAGTGAGGATTGGGCTTTTGCTGTTATCACCCCAAAATACTGGTACAAGCTTCCAGCACATATTAGAAACGCTCCAACTTTATCTGTTTTTAAAAACCTTAACTGCATCTTTCTTCTTTAGCATTAAAGCCTTTTTAATGTTGAGGGGTTTGTCTTATGTTTTAATTGTTATGTATGTGCTGTAGGACTTACATTAGTGTTGATTGTGTTTAGCACTTTGGGCAAGGTTGTGTTATACAAAATGTGCTATATAAATAAACTAACTAAAACTAAATAGTACTAAGTGATAATAAGATCCCTTTCTTCCAATCACAAATGTTAAAACTGCATTTGAGGAAACACACATAGATTAATGGATCTCACTTTTCTTTTGTCTAAGGGCTTAATATGCTAAAAGGTGACTCAAAGAGTGCCGTTTTCTCATCTATTTCCATTATTTTAGTTTAGTCATATTGCTTTTTGACGTGTGTGTTTTGTGATGATTTGATCAACAGCAGTAGAATGCTGAATGTCGACTTAATAGAGCAGTAAGGTGAGCTCCTCCAACTTTCTGGTCAGTGGCATCTGATTGAAATGGATCTCTCCAGGGATCTGGTGATGGTGGAGCTCTCTCTCTCTCTCTCTGTTTCTCTCTGTCTCTCTGCATGTATGTTTCTGTTCACCTCTTCCCCTCTGTTTCTCCTTCCTGTGTAAACATCGTTGTCTCTCTCTCTCCAAGCTCAACGAGCAAAATATAAAATTAGCTCCAGTCTCTCCTAAATGTCCTCAATATCTCTCCTTCTAAGTGGTGGAAAACAAAGAAGAACAATTCTCATTTGATGTAAAGTAATATTGGTAACAATTTACAATATCAGTACATGAATATAGATATATTAATATGTAAAATAAACATTACTTTATTATGAATAAATGATGAGTGAATGCACCCGCTAATAACGACCACCTTATTTACTTGTCAATACATGTTGTTAATTAATGTATTAAATAACATTTAAGTTTAAGCTAAATGTAAGGCAACGCAATCTCATGGCTTTTGATTTAGTGGCTAATTCGTATAAATTCGTACAATCTAATTCATACAATTTAGTATGATTTGATCATCACCCAATTGCGGTTGGTTTTAGGGGCGGGGTTGGGTGCCACGCCTCCTTTTTAAAATCGTACATTGTAATACGACAGAACTCGTACAAATTTGTACGAATTAGCCACTAAACTGACAAAACGTAATATACCTTCGTTTTCTCGTAAGATCAGGCTGGATAAGGATGATGTCATGATATAATTCTACAGGGTGGGCCATTTATACTGTATGGATACACCTTAATAAAATGGGAATGGTTTCCTGAAAAGTGGTTTGGTCGTCGTGGGCCAGTTAAATGGTCCCAAAGCTCTCCCGATCTGACCCCCTTAGACTTTTATCTTTGGGGTCATCTGAAGGCAATTGTCTATGTAATTTATTGAGGTGTATCCATATAAATGGCCCACCCTGGACATTAATATATCATGAGTTCATGATGGTTAAATTAAGCATAAACTAATGTGATAATTAATACATTAATTAATAAACAAGTAACTAAGGTAGTCGTTATTCACACATGAAGTCATGTGACTCATAGTGTAAAGTTAGTTCATGATTAGCGCATGCCTTAACTCATCATTAGTCCATAATAAAGTAATGTTTAGTTAACATATTAATACATAATTATTCATGTACTGTTATTGTAAAGTGTTCCTGTAATATTTACTGTAATATTTTTATTCAAATGTAAAATGTATTTGTCACATACAGAGTCATACACAGTATGATATGCAGTGAAATGCTTACACAACCGCTTGCGACCTTAAAATAATAACAATTACAAAATAACAACAACAGTAAGATTCGAAATTTGGAGAAATAAAAGTAATGCAATAGAAAATAAAAGTAAATATAAACTATTAAAAGATTTATATTTATCAAACTACTTCAAAGACAATAATGTAATATATTTACCGAAATCTTGTAATTTATTACCCATTTAGATTTGTAAAACATTACAAAGTTGAATCTCAATAGATAGCACCATCCCTTCCTTCACGTTGTGTGCACAGAGACGTATTATAAAGCATAATTTAAGCCACACAACTGACATTTTGCGTCGCTTTTTGTCTTCGCTCTTTCTCACCCTCAATCTGCTAATGTTTAGAGGTTCTCACAACATTTGAGATGACGTGAAACATGAATCAGCAGAATGAGTGATCTGTCTTGGCTCTTCAAGCCCACGTATCTTCGTAACCTTTCAGCGGAGAACAGTAACAAGATGACCTTTTGCAAATATGCTCTTGCTGGCTTCGAAACTGAGGCCAGCCTGAAGATAGTCATGGCCTTGACCTTCAGTCCTGACCAGGCTGACAGAAGACAAGCGGGACACATTTTTCAGCTCAAATCAGCCATCGGGACATTTCATGTTCATTTATACAGATTTAAACAAATCGCGTATCTCCATACAACTCACATTTCTCGAAAACACTACAAAGTACAAACAGAGTCACAGAATTCAAACTGTCCTTGTGATCTTGAACTTTTCATTTTGAGCCAGGAAGTACATGTTTCTTTTATTTTTAGTATATATATTTTTAATTTGCAGTCCACTCAGCATTATTGCTACTAAAATTCATTACTACTACTTCTACTACTACTATTATTATTATTATTATTAGTTATTAACATCTACTGCTACTCTCTTCCCCACACCCGCTACTTTAATTATTAACATTATTACTTATTATCAAAATGATTATTATTATTCGTATTATTTCTTGATTTTTCAACGTACTCATTTTAAATACCAAATTCGTACATTTACTGTATATATGTGTCCACTGTGTTTTTTTTCTCTATATGTGCATATTGTTACTGACTGTAGTTCATGAGGTCTCTATAATCCTAGACCAGGCCGTATCCTGAGCAGATGCTGTGGCAGTCATGGAGGAGTCGAGAGCATGAGACTGATCCCTGAAAGACCCCAGTGACAGACAAGATTCTGCTTTGATCCCGTGGGCCAGCCTGTACACCGCCGGTGACCTACTCACACACATGCAGTTTCTCCACGATGCCTAGACTGCAGCTTTGCACAGGAAGTTTGGCCAGAGAAGAAATGGTCGTGCCCAATTGAGCCTGGTTTCTCTCAGGGTTTTTTGTTCCTTCACTTTCTTCAATTGGTGAAGTTTTGTTCCTCGTCACTGTCACCACTGGCTTGCTTGGTTTGGGACTTGTAGAGCTGAGCATCGATGGATTTTCTCTTCAGTGTTTGGACTTTCAGCAGTGAAAATTAAACCACACTGAACTGAACTAAACTGAACTTAAACTCTGAAAACTGGACTCCCACAGTTTCAATTTACTAGAACTTTTATGTTAAGCTGCTTTGACCAATCTACATTGTAAAAGCGCTATATAAATAAACATGAATTGGGGGGCGCTACCGAGCGTGATGGAGTAAAGACGTGTTTTCAGCGCTCCTACAGAACCTCAAATAATTATCATAATAACAGCTGTTTAAAGTCTGGGAATGGACAGTATTCGTTCTTGCAAACAAACAGAAGACCACGTTGATTAAATACAGTCGAGGATGGCAACGAATCTCCGTAAATACAAGTATTCCGGCCCTACCACCGCAAGGCCCGAAGCCTCGGGGCAGAGTAGTTCCGGTGAGCCTGGCCGACCTGTCACTTCTACTTCTGGACGGCCTGAAGATACAAATACTGATTTTGAGGCGATAAAGGCAGACATTCTCCGCTCTTTAAGAGAGGACATATCATCTGTAATAAGGAGGGAGTTGAAGAACGCATTGGCCGAGGACTTTGATGCAATTAAATCTGAACTACAGGCTATGAGAACCGAAATCGCGAATAATGCCACCGCTGTGCGTGCCGAAATTGACCAAATGAAAGAGAACATTAAGGATGTCGAGGGAGGACTCTCAACTTGGTCAGACGAGATGGTCACTCTCCAGGCAACGGTAACTAAGCTTACAAGGCGCGTCGACGACTTAGGAGAAAAATGTGAAGATATGGAAGGGCGCATGAGAAGGGGAAATATCCGCGTTACGGGAGTCCCCGAGCTCCCGGGATCAAGTACAACTACAGCGGTATCCAAACTGCTAAAAGAAGTGCTTCAAATGGATAGAGATGTCAAAATTGACCGTTCACATCGTAGCCTTGTTCCAAGGAGGCCAGGGGACAAGCCTCGTACCATAATCGCAAAGTTACATCACGATGGAGATGCCATGGAGATCTTACGAAAAGCCAGAGAACGCGCACCGCTCGTTTACAACGGCAATCAAATCACCATATTCCCGGATTACACTGCCAATGTTGCAAAGGCGAGAGCAGCCTTCACCGACGTCAGGAGAGCTCTTCGGGGGCGACAGGACGTGCGATATGGGCTGCTTTTCCCGGCCAGGTTTCGAATTTCGCACAACGGAGAGGAAAAGGAGTTTCGGATTGCGTCCGAGGCAATGGATTATGTGAAAAAGAAAATTATATCTGACAATCCGTCTAATAGTTGACACTCATTCAACCTGAGGACTACAAAACTTAACGATGAGTATCCTGCCTTCACACTCATTTAATAACAATACGCTCTCGACTTCATACGTTGGATTTAACTAGTGATTACAATTGATTTCCCTGAGGTATTTGTTTTCTTCCATGGTATGAACGGATTTGTTACAGCGGTTTATACGCTTGGAGAAACACGTTTCTGTTTATGAAGCTGTTAATTTTGAGTTTTAAAAATTATGGTTCTGTAGGAGTCTGTGTGGTGATCCATTCACGACTCTTCGTTCTTATTTTGATTTAAGCACAGGTAATTGCTGGCACACAACGTAGTTTTAATAACTACGTATTGTTTTATCCCCCTTCCTTGGTCGTCTGTTGTTTGTTTCCCCTTATTTTTATTTTTGCCCGCCCGTTTTCCTTGTGCCGCCTGGGACCAGGTCCCTAAATAGAAAACCTGAACTGTAATAGGTACTGTTGTTCCAAAGACATGTACTTTAGTTCCACGTTTATAGGTCTTACTGTTCCCGTAAGACCCCTCAATACTAAAAGAATTGTTCTAAAAGAATTTCCATTTGTATTTATCCAATAGTTATCATGTTAGCCACCAAAAGCATAACAGCGATACACTTTTTTTCTTCCATTCTGTCTTTGCTTTTATTTTTTATTTTTATTTACTTATTTATTTATTGTTTCTTGCTCTCCCTCCCCTTATTCTCTTCATCATTTAATTGCAGGCATCATACCCTCTTCTCTTACATATTATGGGTACAATCAAGGTTGTAAGTTATAACGTTAAAGGCCTACACAGTCCCCTCAAGAGAAAAATGATTCTGCGTCAGTTGAAACAGTATAACTGTCAGATAGCCTTTTTACAAGAAACTCATCTGTCGGACGCAGAGCATGAGAAATTAAAGAGGTCATGGGCTGATAAAGTGTATTTTTCCTCTCACCCATCTGGGAAAAAGAAAGGAGTGGCCATTTTGATACATAGACAAATAAACTTTAACTTAGTAAATATCCATAAAGATTTAGAGGGTAGATTTATTTTGCTAAATGGCTCTATAGATGGCATTGACGTATCGCTCATGAATGTGTATGCTCCAAACGAGGATAGACCGGCTTTTATTAAAAAAGTTTTCAACATAATTGTACAGCATAGCTCTGGAATATTACTAATGGGAGGAGACTTCAATTGTATTATGTCACAACACTTAGATAGACAACCCATCTCCAATACCCCATGTTCGCGAATGAGTAAAATGTTAAAATTTCAATCTTCAGAATTTGGACTTGTGGACGTATGGCGAAGCAAATTTCCAAATAGTAAAGACTTCACATTCTATTCGCATAGACATCAGTCTTACTCCAGAATAGATTATTTTTTCACTTCCAGAGATGAGCTTCACAGAATAACTAGTATGAAGATATTACCAATGACCATGTCGGACCATTCACCAATAGAAATATTATGGGACGTAGGTCAAAAGCAAACTTCCAAACGATGGAGACTTAATGCTTCGCTCCTCAACGATAACGAATTTATTTCATTTATCACAAGTGAACTTAAGTTATATCTAAGTATAAATGACACCTCAGACGTATCTCCACTAATTGTATGGGACTGTGCAAAAGCATATATTAGAGGTAGGATTATCTCATATGCATGCGCCAAGAAGAGAGAGAGGATAGCTAAACAACAAGAACTGGAATGCACAATCAATAATTTAGAAAAACAGCATAAACGAACACAAAATTTAGAATTACTAAATAAAATAAAAGATGCACGAAGGGAATACAATAAACTAATTGCTAATAAGATAGAAGGCAATCTAAGATTTATAAACCAAAGGTATTATGAACATGGTAATAGGGCCAGTAGAATGTTAGCAATTAGATTGAGAAAGCAAAGATCTTCAAATACAATACAAAAAATTAAAGATAGTAATTCTAAAAATCACCTCACTAAACCAGATGAAATTGCAGAATCCTTCGCAGATTTTTATCAAAAACTCTACAAAAATTCAGATACCTGTTCAGATGAAAATAAATTAGCATCATTTCTAAAAAATATAAAACTGACACAATTAACTGAGTCAATGTCAAAAGATCTGGATAAACCCATTGATGAATGTGAAATAATTGAGACAATCTCTGAATTAAAGAATAATAAAAGCCCTGGACCTGATGGTTATATAAATGAATTTTATAAAAGTTTTAAATCATTTATATCTCCACTCCTATTAAGAGCTTTTCACCATGCATTACAGTCTGGGATAGTGGCACCCTCATGGAGGGATGCAACCATTGTGGTAATCCATAAAGAGGGCAAAGATCCCACTGAATGCCAATCATACCGGCCTATATCATTATTAAACAGTGATTTACGGATACTAACTACCATTCTTGCAAAAAGAGTCAATAAAATCATAAGTCAGATTATACACCCAGACCAAACCGGCTTCATTCCAGAGAGGCACTATGGAGATAATCTTCGTAGAGCATTAAACATCATGAGCTATACTAAATCTACCAGGAAAAAGGCACTGTTCCTATCACTTGATGCACATAAAGCATTTGATAGGGTTTCTTGGTTATATTTGAGTCAAACACTTAAACGGTTTAAATTTGGCCCCAACTTTATAAAGTGGATTCAAACTCTGTATAAAAGCCCCCAGGCTTCCGTCCGAGTGAATGGACACACATCAAAGAGCTTTGCTCTGGAACGGGGGTGCAGACAAGGATGTCCACTGTCGCCCCTACTTTTCGCTATTAGTATTGAACCTTTTGCACAACTCATCCGGGATAACAGTTTAATTAAAGGCATTATAGTTGAAAGAGAAGAACATAAGTTGTCATTATATGCTGATGATATCCTACTTTTTCTAACAGAACCAGAAACAACCATTCCATATCTGAGAAGAATAATTCTTGAATATGGCTATTATTCAGGCTATAAAGTAAATGTCGACAAAACAGTGGCCATAGACATAAACAACCTAATCTCAAAACAAATTCAAATCAAAAGTTTGTTTAAATGGCCTAAAAATGGATTTAAGTATCTAGGTATCTTTATCCCCACCTCTTTGGATCAACTATACAACACAAATTACAAGAAAGTAATCAAAAATATTACAGACGATCTAGATCGATGGTCAGCTCTCCCTCTCTCTCTGATTGGCCGCATAGAATCGATCCGGATGAATGTCCTGCCGAGATTACTGTATTTGTTCCAAATGTTACCAATAGATGTCCCCAAATCTACATTTGACTTACTGGATAAAAACACTTCTAAATTCATATGGCAAGGGAAACGACCAAGAATTCGACTTAAAACCATACAATTATGTAAGAATAATGGGGGGTTGGGACTCCCCAACTTTCGTTTCTATTTCTGGTCAGCTCAACTAAGACCTGTGATTTCTTGGATTAGAGACTGTTCGCATACACGATGGGTCAATATTGAAAAGAGCCTCTGTTCAATACCCCTCAATATAGTGCCATTTTCTAATATATCTTTAAAAAATGCCAGTTTGGGAGAATGGACGAAAATAACATTAAAAATATGGAAAACTATACAAACATCATTGGGCATGTCAAAGAATATTTCGTCCCTAGCCAGTATCGGATACCTTAAGGATTTCATACCATCTCATACTGATATTGGGTTCAAAAAATGGTCTCAATTTGGACTCAGCTACTTGCATCAAATGTTCCATAATGATGCACTTAAATCATTTGAACAATTAGCAAATGAGTTTTCGCTCCCAAAATATGAATTTTTCAGATACTTACAACTCCGGCATTTCCTCACAACACATAAGGATATAGAAAGAATTAAAAACCCTTCTTCAATAGAACAGTTTCTAAAAGATATACAAACTGGACATGAGACCAATAAAATCATTTCTAAAGGTTACTCGTTATTCTTATCTAAGAACAAAAATAACACCATACAGATAAAGGAGAAATGGGAAACTGAAATGAATAGAACAATTTCCCTGGAAACTTGGGAGGAAGTTTGCAGTGAAGTACATTTTGTGACCAATTCTAACATCTGGAGAGAATTCAAATGGAAGGTTATAACTAGATTTTTCAGAACTCCACAAATAATTTCAAAATGGAACCCTTCCTGCTCAAACAAGTGCTGGAGAAATTGTGGTCAGAATATTGGTAACCACACCCATATTCTGTGGTCGTGTCCTAAATTAAGAAACTATTGGAAAGAAGTATTTAATGCCCTTAAAGAAATCTTCCATTATGAATTTTCTGAAGATCCAACAGTTGCTCTGCTAGGTGTATGCCCTGAGGGCTTCGATGGCAGATCAAAAATTTACTTATTACAAATCTTACTTGCTGCGGCTTTAAAGTGCATCACATGCAGATGGCAAAATTCTGAACCTCCATCATATAATGCTTGGATTCAAAAAGTGTGGGAACTGTATCAAATGGAACAAATAACATATGCATTACGACTTCAAAAAACAATTTTCCTAAAGAGATGGTCTCCTGTCATGCCTCTAATTCTTCAATAATGAGCCATACTGAACCCTGTGTAGTATCGGAGAATAAGGCCACTTTTTTCTTCCTTTCTTCACCCTTTTTTATTTATTTTTTTATTATTATTATTTTTTATTAATAATTTTTATATGCGTGTATGTATGTGTATGTGTATGTATGTGCGTATGTATATATATATGTATGTGTGTATATATATATATGTATATATCTATTTTTTTTTATTTTATTTATTTATTTATATATTCTTTTATATAATTATTATTAGTATTGTGGTTTTAAAATGCTCTCTCTTTTATATGTCCTAAGGATGCTTTTTGTTCTGTACATGTATTTACAACCAATTTGGTAGATAGAAATTGATGGTCTAACATGCAAAACACTGTTACACCATATTGTACTCTATGCAATGTTGTATTTTCTAATAAAAATAAGTTCAAAAAAAAAAAATAAATAAACATGAATTGAATTGAATGTATTCTGTCAATTTGTCCTTTTGAAAAAAAGAAACCAAACAAACAAACAAATATTTTGTTGCTTTAAAAGCCTATTTAAAGCCTTTTAAACCAAGAACCAAGATAACCAACTATGAGAAAAATGAAAAAGTGTTATCAAGTGTTTTAAAATCGAACAAAAAAGCAAAGGTAAAAGACTGTGCACTTTACGGCTTTATCAAGTTAAAGATTCACTGCAAATTATTAATTTGATAAAAATGAGGCTGAAAATAAAACTATTAATTTAAATTTGTCCTAAAGAAACAATGTGTTTTAAACAATATTTATCTATTATCCTGCTATGTTTGTGTCAATTTCCTCCAAGCTCTGAATCTAATCGCTGGATTTTTTCAGCACAAATTCTTCTGTTAAACAAGATTATTTTTAAAATAACAGATGCTTTCAACAACCTTTAAGTTGGCATGAAAAATCAATTTCCCTATAAAGAAAACAAATGGAGTTTGACTTCAAAAGCCAAATTGTTTTACTGTCTGAATTCTCTTGTATTCGAAAGGCACAACTTCATGATATATAATAATAAAAAAGGTCCATAACTTTTGCCATCAATTGTTAATTGTTAATTTTGGAGGCAAAATCAAGTAATTTCAACCGAAATCCATTTGATCAGGTTTTGAAATAGGTTTTATATACCTATTTCAGTCATGCTCACGTTGGTTGCACAAATTATGAACACATTATTTACTTTTTTAAGTCCATAACATTTCATAAATGTTGCATGTTAAGATTTAACACTAGGTAGGTGGAATCAGTTGATAACGGAGAAAGAACTAATTGCGGTAAATCACCTCACGTGTCATACACCCCAAATAGAGCACTCAAAATCCTGGCATAAATTTGGAGCAGTTCTGTCACGACAGATGCTTGAAAGTTTGGTTTAATCTAGCATGTCATCTAGATGTCTCTCTTGAATTCAACCTTATCACGAGCCAGGATTTCAGACCAAATCAAACAGGCTAATTCAGGTCTGAGATCTACCAAACAGAGCAAGCAAATAAAAGCACATCCCTTTGGATACGATGCCAAGTGTGTGTTCCCATGTTGCTGTGTGCCAGACATGAAGTGCATAAACAGGTGCCAATTTGGAGAGCTTTGCCAGGTGCTGACAATGCAGTCTCAGACTGACATCCTCAAAATTTACCTCTGCTTTTGTTTCACAATGCTTTTGTTTCACAATGGAACTCAAACTTCTGTTGTTGTAGTTACAGTCACATTATAGAGTCAAGGTAAGATTAATATGTGTCATTCCCACCATTGGTGGGGTCTCACTGCTTCATCCCAATGAATGCCGGTAGGGGCATTGGCAAAAATTGAGGTACTAATCTTTGATATTCTTTTATTCAGCACTTAAAGTCTTTCCCTAGGGTCGAGGATAATGCTTGAGGAGTTAATTAGAGCACTGGGACACTAGTGCTGAGCAGAAGAGAATGAAAGACAGCGATTAGACATTAATAGTAAGGCCCGGCTGATTTTAATACACCCAGTCAGCGCTAAACTGGATTATCACTCTTAACAATGCCCTCATGTCAGTTTATTTTGTCATTTTAGATAGTGTTGCACCTGCTACTATCACGATTATCCATCAGTATGGCCTTCTGTTCAGTAAATCTGGATCTGAATATTGTTGTCCAATTTTGGGGATTGTAAAGAGATTCTAGAGCTTTTGTGCCATCCACACCTAGTGACAATTAATTGGCTCTTTGTGTAATTGTACTGTGGGTCACAGTGCTGCGGCATGACCTGTTCTATGATGGCTGTCTAATGAAGAACCAATCAACAACTGGAGCTTAGTAATGGATGATGACTCATATCACACAGTCTATTGTAATGGACAAAATAAATAAATAAATAATTGCATGGCGTGGTGATATTTGACAAGAAACTTGGTGTTTGACAGCCAACTGTGGGAATTTGTGGCACATCTACTCATCCAAGGTCACTTTATACTACTGCAATGTTCGGCAACACTTTCTATGAAGCTCATGCTTATAATGAATTATAACTCTGTATATAATTATTTATAATCATTTTATAAATGCATATATAAAGACGCAACAGACATTATACTGTATTGTAATGACAGCTATAGCTACACAATACTAACAACAACAACAATAATAATAACAATATCTATACTAGTGTTATTAATATTTATTACTTAAAGCCATCAATGATGCATTTATAAAGGTTAGTAACTGTATGACCCACAATAAGTATTCGAAAGGCATAAGGTTCTTATTAACAGTGTAAAACCATTCAATTTATTTGACAAAACAAAGATTGCAGAAAGCATCTTTATATATGTAATTACGACTGACTAATTTACTTCTAAATCAGTGTATAATGTAAAATGAACATGTACTGTATATTAAAAAATGAAATGCCTCACTAATAAGTATTAATAACCATTTTAAGTGTAGCTATAACCAGAGATGTATAGTAACGAAGTAGAACTACTTCACTACTGTACTTAAGTACTAAAAGGTTGTATCTGTACTCTACTGGAGTATTGTTTTTTTCTCCTACTTCTACTTTTACTTCAGTACATATTTTCGATGAGCTTAATACTTTTACTCCAGTAGATTTTTTATGTGTTGCATAGTTACTCGTTACAATTATAAAAATATTACAAATAAATCATTCATTGATCAGACAGTGCTGCCTGCCTGCATTGAGAGCACTTTAGTTTGTTTTAGACATGGAAAACCCAGAAATTCCACCTTCAACTCCTTCACTTTCAACTGTTCGTGGCGATGAGGAAAAAGACCACCCGTGACCCTATTTAAAGCCAATGTTTGCATTTGTCGGAGTGAAAGACAGTTCATATACTGTTGAATGAAGTGCATACTCTACCGTCGGATTTGAAGAAACATGTCAAGTTAAAGATAATATAAT
Source organism: Danio kyathit (assembly GCA_903798195.1). Taxonomy (NCBI): domain Eukaryota; kingdom Metazoa; phylum Chordata; class Actinopteri; order Cypriniformes; family Danionidae; genus Danio; species Danio kyathit. The sequence continues at coordinate 27,475,708 of LR812528.1, forward strand.
ACACAAAACAGCAGTATGAGCTATCCATAAGAGCTAGATAAGTTAACTACCATTAGCTACCCGCGGTTCATATCATGCTGCAATGTTCACATAACGTTAACTGTCTATCATAAAGGCTGTCACGCTGAATGGTGTTTTTGACCCATTACATACATATATATATATATATATATATATATATATATATATTGATTTATTTATTTATTTATTTATTTATATTATAAATCGGAACCCTGGTTCTTTTTGTTCTGCTTAATCCCGTGCCCCCAAAAAGATATTTAAAATAAACAAAACAATATGTCTTTTGACTGCTTTTTTAAAATAACTACATAACGCAATACTTGTACTTTTACTTTCAGTACTTGAGTAGTAAATTTTTAAATAAACTACTTGCAATACTTAAGTACAAAAAATGTTGAATACTTTAGTACTTTCACTTAAGTATTGTGCTTAAAGAGCCCTTCAACTTCTACTCAAGTCACTTTTTTTATAGAGCACTTGTACTTTTACTTAAGTCTGGGTCTCTAGTACTTTATACATCTCTGGCTATAACTGCCATTATAATACAGTATAAGGTTTGTTGTGTCTTTACAGATACATTTATAGAATTATTATGAATGATTATAAATAATTGTAAACAGAGTTGTAATTCAATATAAGGAGAAGCTTCGTAGAAAGTCACCCATTTGGTAAAGAACCCATGCCATACCTTGATGTTCAATCACAGTGAGCTAAAAAGACACTTTCCAAAACATTCACCCTCTCTGTTTTTCTCTGGTGGAATGACCTGGCAACAGCCAAACATTTCACACTAAAATATCTTGCAAGAATGAGCTGAAGAAACCAAAACATGCTCACTGGGAAAATGTGCCCTGATGTACATTTTTGAGAACTGAGAAATATGTGCTCACTGGCTCATATGGCTGCATTTTGTGTGTAAAACCGGCTTCTCTCATGGATGCGCACAAGAAGGATGTTAATGTACAAAGAAATGTCGCAGAAATGTACACAACAGTCTTTGGTGGATTTATGAGAGATGGCATGTATGAGAAAACACCAGTGCACCAGTAACGTATTTAAGATTGTACACGCTGCCCTCTAGTGGATTTGTGAAAACACCTCATAAATGTAATCCTGGAAACATATTTCCAACCCAGGCTCATTCTAAAAACGTACCGCTATATACATTTCTGGAGAGTGCCAAATACATCCCAGGAGCTACTTTTTTGCAGTTTTTGTTTACGCGAATGCACCAGAGGCTGCTGTGTACGCTATTCGAGATCTCAAATTTGTCTCGCAAGTGCCATTCGCACCTGCTCTTCTCGCGTAAATGAACCAGAGGTCGCTGTCGACTGACTGAATGACTAAATGACTGACTGACTGACCGATCGACTGACCCACCCTCCTCCTACCCTAAACTCAATCTATAGTGTTTTCAAAAACACTGATTGACAGTTTTAACAAATCAATCCAGAAAGAGGAAAGCCCTCGTCTGACTTTTACCACGTTTTCAGATTTTACCACATTCTCACCTTGTTATTTACTTGTTTATTTACTTTTTTGGCTTCTGTTTTTGTCAACTTTCTGGAACTGTTCTTTGCCCGACTCGAACCCCGTCATCGTGGTTAACTCCTCTCTGCATCTCTAGTCTGCTGACGTACAGTATATGGTGAGCTAACTGGACAAACTAGTACCAGCGGGAAAGCCGTCTACATGAAGGTAAGCTGTCAGCTAGTAAGCAAGAAAAGGAACGGCATCATAACGCCCCGTACTGTTCGTTTAAAGATGAAATGCAGCCATACGTACTTCTGGCTACATAATTCGTGATCTCCAGAAACGTATATAGGGCTACGTTTTCAGAACGAGCCTGTGTTGCATGTTTCCAATAAGCCTGGGTTGGAAAAAACACCTCTTCCACAGGCATTTAACCAACTTTTGAACCAATACATTCGCACACACAACTCTAATTTTTTAACTCATTTTTTTTTTCAAGCCGGTTTCCAAATGTTGTCAAATAACCTGATAATGGATTCTAAGACTAGTATTGCCTCTTTGATGAATTCTTGGCTCTTTGATAAAAACAGATGAAGTTAATTTTTTAATAAAAGTGTCTCAAATTAATTTTTAAATGTAAATTAATTAGAAATTTGCACTATTATTTGAAATCTCTTATCAATGCTACATTTATTAGGAGAATAATACAGCACCAAAGATAAATAAAATAAAAAAATCTATCATTTTCCTGAATACTCATTCTGTCTCAGTCAAAGAGCAGATAGACAGTGTATTGGCTTGGTGTGTTCAAACTTTTTGTTAATTCATTTTGAAATAGCTTTTTCGGCATATTAAGCTGGGAACAGAGACACTATTTAACTTATTAAATTACACACATCACCTTTAACCAGTCACAAGACTAATTGCAAAGTGTCTAATGAGCTTGCTGTGCACGTCATGTGAATCAAAGCGATTAAACCCAGAAAACATGGATGAAACCCCCCAGACACAGCAGATGAAAAGTTTTAAAGACACACTGCAATTTCTGATTTAGAGAAATCTAATCAATTAGCAAACAACAAATGAACTGGCCTCAGCGGTTCCACTTCCATTTGCACAATTAGACCAGTGTGCAGCTGCTCTTGCCATTGTAAACAAACATCCCAATCACAGTTTCTTAATTGTAGCAAGTCTGTTTTTTTTTCTCCCTTTTTAATGCTGTAATTTACTGTGACAAAAAGGAACAGGAGCTGTGCCTATGAAAGTGGCGTCAACAAAAACAACTCTGTTACTTGCCTTGTGAAATACACAAACACACACACACACGCGCGCAAAGATGACGCCGGAGCAGGGAAGGGTCCCGCTGCAGGCAGATGGCACGCAGGTAAAATTGCCGTCTGAGGTAAGTGTGTGCGTAGTACGTAGTCTTGTGCATTATTCATAAGGAGAGCAGGTGGTTTAGAGGAGTCAGTCGCTGATAGCGTCTCACTCATTCTGTACACAGAGGCCTCATTTCATCTACCTGACTCCAAATATTTGCAGTGATAGTTTTTCTTCCTCGAAAAATGAGGCAGACCTTTGGGAGAGCTAACAAATGTCACATTCAGATCTATTGCCTAGGCAAGATTTCATTTTTGCACAGTGTTGGGAGAGCAAGTAACTAAACAATGCAAAGCTGTTGTCAACACAGTCAAGCCTTCTCATAGGAAGCCACTTTTTATATACAAAACAAAGGAAAAGACAAGGGAAATATTGTGTTTTTAAATATTATATTAAATACATACTTTATTAAACTGAACTTTTTTCAATACCGGGGAGAAAAATAGAAAAAATGTTGAAATATAGGGCTCTATCATACACTCGGCGCAATAAGGCACAAGACATGATTGGCTTGTATTGTTTTGTTGCTATTTTCAGACCAGTGTAACCCTAATTTAAATTTTAAATAGCAAATCCATTTACGCCACTTTGTGGACTCATGGGTGTTTCGGTTTATAAAGGAGGTGTGTTAAGGTGCATTGTTGGTGCGTTGCTATTTTGAAGAACTGAAATAGACCGTGCCATTGACCAAACCTGGTCTAAAGTCCAGCGCAGAGTGCATTAGTTACTGTATGTGCCTATGCAGGTCCAAAACGCTTACAAATTGCTTAATGCACACAGGATGTAAAGCAATACACAAATATCTCAACATATAAAAAAATAAAGGATTAAAATGTTACAAAAAAATATTTTCTACATAAATATAAAAACCACTACCTCCAAGCAGCTTTTTTTCAGTTTATTCATGACAATTTGCATTTGTATAATGTTATTATTAATGTAATGTGTATTTAGCGCATTTATTGTGTATGGCCACACACCCAAAGTGCTTCACAATCATGAGGGGGGTCTCTCCACACCACCACCAGTGTCCAGCATCCACTTGGATGATGTGACGGCAGTTACAGGACAACGGCGCCAGTGCGCTCACCACACACCAGCTATTAGTGGAGTGAAGAGACAGCGATAGAGCCAATTCGGTGGATGGGGATGATTAGGAGGCCATGATGAGTAAGGGCCGATTGAGGGACTTTGGCCAGAACACCGGGGTTACACCCCTACTCTTTACAAGAAGTGCCATAGGATTTTTAATGACCACAGAGAGTCAGGACCTCGGTTTAACATCTCATCCGAAAGACGGCGCCCACTGACAGTGTAGTGTCCCCTTCACTTTTACTGGGGCATTAGGACTCACACAGACCACAGGTTGAGCGCCCCCTGCTGGCCTCTCTAACACCACTTCCAACAGCAACCTAGTTTTTCCCATGTGGTCTCCCATCCAGGTACTGACCAGGCTCAGCCCTGCTTAGCTTCAGTGAGTAACCGGTCTTGGGCTGCAGGGTGATATGGCTGTATTATTAGCAGTATTACTTATTATATGCATATTTATATTTGCTTTAATACAAACAAATTTAGATCTGTCCACCTGTTGGGTTTTGAAGATGTTTGCATCACTATATGGGGCATAACAATAGGATGTGTGTTTGGATATAACTCAGTTTATTGACCACACTTCATTACTATTATTCATTTATTCATTTGCTGGAAATTAGAACTGAATTTAGAAATAGTTTTGAAACAAATCTTTGCGCTTAACAAATGAAACTAAATATGTAGGCTAATGGATGTCTTTAGTGAAGTGCATACAACACCGTTTCCTTATCCACGAATGTAAAGGAGTGAAGAATAAAGTAAAGAGAAAATAAAGAGGCTGAATAGAGGAGGCTCATTCTTTATCCTCACGCTGCAGATGGTCTGTTTAACTGTTTTCTCGCTAGTAAAGCATTCAGTTTTTCCTCCTACAAAGTCCGCCAAGTAAATAGCAAATGCACTATAGCACGACACAACTGGCTCTTAAAGGGAATGAGGGATGAGACACTGATTGGTTTAGTGCACGTTATACTCAAAACACACTGATAACTCATTAAGTGAATAAGCACAATGCTGTTAGATCATGAGCCAGGGCACAATTCGTATTTTTTCGTCCTTGAAATAGAAAAAGTGGATTCGGACATGCCCTTAATGCTTTTGTGCCATGCGCTTTAGACTTTGCGCCTAGATCATTAAAATAGAGCAAACTCAATACAGACTTGTAAATCTAAGGTGAGTTAGTATCTGCAATTTTGTCTGTGCTCCCAATTGTGACAAGTGTATCGTGAGACAAAAAGCTGTATTTACCGTTTTATGTATTTTTTATTATTATTCTTTATTTTGTTTACCCCAAGGCGGAAAAGTGTTTTCCACATGAATCCATTGACTTTGCTGAAGTTGAATGCATTTGTTTGAACTGATTTCTGTGTGTGTGAGTTTTTGTTTGTGTGCAATCAAAGAAATCTCACTTCCCTGTGGCTTACCAAGCCATACATAACCTCTGTGAACTTCCCCTTGTAAATATTTCACTGCTTCTCTCTGAACCACTTAAGTGAAAGTATCTTTTAAATTTAATGCCTAACTATGTGGCAAACAGCAAACTGTGAAATTATACGGCCGCGCTCTGAAGGACGCACTGTCACAATAAAGTGAAACGAATACAGCCGTAAACCACAGGGTCAGTTTAATGCTCTTTATACAGCAGACGTCTATGATAAAAAATGCCTTATACTTTGACACAATGCAAGCGCAGGTTCGGAGGCGAGTCCTTAAAATTGCTACAGTGTTGTTGGTCTCCTCAACAAATAATCTTTTCTAGACACGCATACTGTCGACGTACACAAATAAAAGCCTACAATTTAAAAAGCATTTTTGTACTGATTGGTATTCATGTGCTTTGTCTATTGAAGCACAAAAATGAGAATATGCTTTTTGAATGTAGGTGGCAAAAAGGCACCTTCCTTTTGCTTGCTGTGACAAAAATGCAAGGTGACATTAAAAAAGTTGTGCGCATGAGAGGAACTGTTCTGTGTAAATATCCAATGGCACCCCATCATAACAGTATCTGAGTTGTGTTGGACAGAAAATCCTCATAAAACTCTATTTTGCACGAAGAAATGGGACAAAATGAAACATTCTTCACTGAAGCAGACCTCTTGAAATATGCAAAATCCACCACCATGTTGGTGGTTGGCATGATTTTGCTGTCTTGCATGTTGCTATTGTGGTTGTGTGGTTGCAGAGTTTGGTTACACTGAGAAATCCACACAATTTGGACATTGGAATTTCGTCAGTTCCTACTTGAAAATTAATTTTGTAACTGAACAACCCTGACCTCAGCAAGATGGAGAATTTCCAAAGTTCTTGCATATATTTGGGTTATGAATTATTTTATGTACATTGTGAATTTCACTAAATGTGCAATATACAAAAAATAAACAGTAGAGGAAAATATTGTTGTTGTTGTTTTTTCTTAGGCAATGGAAGAGCTGTGTAATTAAAAATGGCAGCAGCATAGCGAGGCACTGAGTGTGTTTTTTTCAGCATTTGGAAAAGTGCTTACAGCTGAATGTTTTTAAAGAGCTTTCAGTCGTACACTTTGGTAGACACGTGCCTTAAGAATTGTTAATGTTTCAATAAAATTTTATTTTGCCTGCTTTGTAACTTATACATTTCTTAATGAAATAAATGAACTGGAGCGAGTCATCTGAAAACAGTTGGTCACTCCTGACATCTATTACAAACACGTATGCACTTATATTTACACTGTATCCAGATCTCAATTGAAGTTATTTTTGTCTGTGGTGTTTGTTTTCTGTGTTGACTGCAAAATATGTTCATATGAACCAACTCTGAATCATTTTAAGAAAGATTTGTATCAAAACAAAATAAATTATTGTCTAGTCAGCATTATAAATTTGGCATCTCAAATATCTCTCACTTTGTTATCCTCAATCTCTTTCCCTTTCTTTTAAAAAAATATATACATTTAAATATAAAGCACTTCTCTATTTTCTAATTGTTCGATCCTTAACTTCCTTTCTCAATTTTTTTTAACTTCCTCACAAATGCTCTTGTACATTATTAACAGAATACCTGTATTTGTTTCTGATTTCTATTTGCATATGCTAGAATATTTATATTTATATTATCGGGTCCACGCCATTTTAATGCCCCCACAGTTACTATTAGGGGCTCCCTAATCTCACCCCCCCCCTTCCCCTCCCCGGTCTTCACTTTCGTCCACAAGATAATCCCAGACAATCCCCTGGTTCCTCATTCATTTTCGTCTATGACAACGCCAAACACACAACCCCCCATCCCCCGCTCTTCACTTTTATTCACGACACCATCAGAATGTTGTAATAGGGCCTGTACTGGCCAGCAGCACCCCTGGTAGAAGTTTATTGTAATATTCTTGAATAACTACTGTAACATTAATAATGTGAAAGATGCATCATGTTGTGTGGTTAGACAACTTTTTGAGAGTTGTGTATGTGTGTGAGGGTACATTTATTGTGTTGTCTGGTTTTTGTATTTACTTTATTGTTTTGATGGTTTACTGCATTGCAGTTGTATTACTGAACTTCTGTATCTGACATTTATGTATACAAGGACCCCTTGAGATTCATCTCAAGAGGCTTATCCTCTTAATCATAATACATTTGTGTTATTATTTGTGAGATTATGGAAATTAGGTCTACATTTATTGACATCAGACAGACAGAAATTCATTCTAAACAGATAGTGTGTGAACAAAGTATATATTTTTAGTCTGGAAGAGAGAATTCTTCTTTATTTAATTGTGTAGACTTCACACGGAAGTTACTTTCAAACTACTTTTTGTTGATTAGCATGACAAATCTATGTTGGAAACTTTATAGAATGTATGTTAGGAAATATTTTCCTGTTCTCCTGGATTATTTTTGAAATGACTGAACTTCAGTCATGCGAATCCAACAAACAATAGTAAAGGCTACTGGAGCTTTCATCGTTTAAAGGGTGAATGTTACTTACATATAGCTCAGCTCCTGCAAATGTGACATTGTAGATTTTAAAAAAGTTCAATGAAATGTTCATACTGAGTAACTTACATTTTAGACACAACATTGCCATCTTCTTTGTTTATTTTTTCTCTGCCAAAGAAGGTGACAGAATTAAATTTCTGAGTAACATGCTAGTGGTGTGTGATTTGCTCTTCAATGAAACTGTTGAATGAGCGATTCAATGACTCACTCATTTGAACAAATGAGTCAACATTTTTCAACAAATCGATTGCATGAATGATTCAATGACTCGCTCATCTCAATGAATCAGTGTTGCGTATGAATTATTCAGTGACTCACTCATAAAGTCGATCACTTATCGCCACCTACTGGCGTAAAAGTTTAACCTACAGAAAGAGTCACTGAAATTGACAGACTGCCAATCTGTCGGAAAACACACAGACACAAGCGAAGTGATACAAACAGTGAAATGGTCATATTATAGTTTTGGAATAATTTAAGGTTAGCCATGCTGTAAGTCACTACATGCGACTAAGCTCTGTGCAGCACTAAAGTTCAGAAGCTTTCTGTTAGTTGGAAAAGATGACAGGGAAGAAAAGATGGTAGAGAAAGTAAAGCAAAGAGAGGAAGGGAGTGGTTTGAGGAGGTCTAGGGTGGAGAGGGGTAGTAAATAGCAAAAATAATGGGCGCGTATGAAGGAACAGGACAGTGGGACTGCCTGCCTGGCTCATAGCAGTGATAAGGCAGCTATCTCAGCTCAGCTTATTGGGAACGGTGTCTTCCCATTTATCAAGCAGCAGGGAAGATGGAGGATCCGACTCACCTCTCACTTTGTTTTTTGTTGCCGCCACTGGAATCGCAGAGCGTGATGGGGAAGGGAAAGGATGGAGAGGATGGAGGGAAGGAAGGAAGGAAAAAAGGGAAGGAAAGACAGGTTCAGAGGGAGAGAAAGAGAAGGACAGGAGGAGAAAACATTCGATTAGAACAGGCCAGTTTTAAGAGGGTGTAAAATGTGTCAAACGAGCAAACTAATCCTCCTGTTGTGGAAATGGCATTTGTATCTGTCTGATTCAGAACAGCAACCAAACTACTTGAAATGGAAAACAATTCAAGAGTGTTTGTCTTTTGCAAGCGCCATCCACTATGAGCTGCAGAGACTCCCAATACACTGGCAATACTATTCAAAAGCACACACTGTATACTGTAGATGCTATCCCAGCAGTGTTGTTTCATAATTACAACTTACTAGACCTCAGCAAAAATCCTGAGTAAAGACCACATTTTCCAGAACTTGCACAGACAGATCACATAGATCACAATGTATAGTCAGAAGTCTCAGGTATTAATTAGGTTTTGCCTGTTTGATTTGTTTTTTGACTCTCAACACTGCAAAAATGCTTTTTTTACTTACATTTTTTGTCTTATTTGTAGCCCAAACATCTACATAATGTCTGAAAAAGTAAAATATAATGTCTTGTTTTAATAAATGTTTTGTCAAAATGAAGAATTAAAAAAAACAAACAAGCAAAGTAATCTGTTGATGGTGTAAGAAAAATAATAAGAATACTTAATATATAAAAACAAGATTATTTTATGCACCCCCTTCTGAAAACAAGACAATATATTTTGCTTGTCTAGAAAATGCTCTTTGATTTAAGAATTTTTACATATTTGGACTAGAAACAAGACAAAAACTCTAAGTAAGACAATAATTATTTGCAGTGGAATTGCTGGTTAATTGCTAGATTGGGTGGCTTCCTGCCCTATTGGGCGGTTTTGAATTTGATTGTGCGGGTAAAAAATGCCATAGGTGGGTTGACAAAAGTTGGCCAGTTTTAAAAACGTAAATTTTATATGCAACTAATTTATCAAAACATAACTGTGCTCCCATTCCATTCATTTAGTAGTGACCAGTGCATAGAGCAAACTGCGTGGTCCCATTCCCAAGAAGAGGTTAAGGAAAGTTGTATCAAAATCTGACCACCTGGACAAACTGACTCCTCTTCGCGTGCGCGCACATAATGCAGCGCCTGCAGTTAAACTCACAGCAGTTTATCATGACACTTTTATTGATCATTTTGTCCTCAATTGACAGCAAGAGCAAACATAGAAGCATTGTCTGATTGACAAGCAGCGCCTAATTATATTCAAAAAATGTTAACGCTAAATGGGACAAATTTATACCCCATTTTGAAAGTAAAACATACTCTTATAGGTAGTGTAATCTACACAACATTTAGTGCACTGTGTGGATGAAGGGGGGGGGGGGGGGGTGCTTCGATGTTTCCGGTTTATGTTGTGGTTTTGTAACTGCTGGTGTTAGTTGCTGTATGGTTAAAAATTATGACAGTTAAAAAAACTAGGTTAATTAATAATCTAATATTTTGGGCGTTTTATTTGTGCATTTGGACAGCTTTTGAGGTGGAAAAAGTCAGTTATATTTGGCAACACTGTTGGTGATTGTCATTAACTTGCATTTTATTAACCACTAGTTTATCACCTTCCCTGGTTATTAATCTTTAATATCTATTGTTGTTGTTACGACTGTAATTGTTATTTGTATATTTGATGACCTGAGGGGGAGCAAATTAAAAGCTATATTTGAACTATGACTGGACAAAGACATCTTTATGTCAATATGTCATTTTTCTTATACAAAAAAGCATGCATTTTTCTTTCAATGATCACCATGTGTACAGTTTTCATGGAAAAAAAGAAAGAAAAACTAATACTAACAGTGCTATAAGCACAAGAAATGTGTGGGATTGTATCGGTCTGTCTCAAACGAGCAGAGCCACAATCCCCTGTTATGTTATTGCTTGGTGAATGGCTATTGATCAGACCAAAGAGCTCTCTGCTACAGACTTCCAATTAGCCAGACACAACAAGCTGTCCGTGCCCGATGAATGACTGAACAAACAAACAAACAGTCCTAATTCTGACCATCTTCTGACATGTTTGTGCGCGGAAAGCATCCACTCAAACAAAGCTATCCATTTATATACCATTAGAGCTGAGCGCTTATGAGGCTCAATTATTGAATACAACACAATAATGCTACGCAATACTATAGACCGGAGCTGAAAATGGCTCCTAAATGTTTCAAATAACACTTTCCACTAAAAACCAGAGCACAATGTCACAGCACTCGCCAGCAACGCGCATTTCTATACATTTAATGTGCTTTTCCATGAGTTTGACAGACAGTCTGGTGGGGTTAGGGGTCTTTCTGATAATTGTTGCAATCAGAAGGGAAGTGCACACTCTTTGAAATTCGACTGGCATAGTTCAAAGACAGGCAGAAGATGAGACTTGAACCCAAGTGTGTGTAAAAAGTCATAGAGGGAAGAAATCAAAAGGAGAGAAAACGTCACAAATCTTTCAGCTTCACTGTCTGAGCAGAATCCAAAAGCGCCATCGTCAGCTCACAGCGAACTCTCAATCATTTGTTAGGGCTTTGAAGGCATGAATGCATCCATTGGTTCTTCTTGCTTATATTATATATATAAACATTACATATTAACTAATATTCCCCCTAGACTTCCAGACTTACAGTGGGTACGGAAAGTATTCAAACCCCTTTAAATTTTTCACTCTTTGTTATATTGCAGCCATTTGCTAAAATCAAATCAAAATCAAAAAGAAAAGTTTTTTCTCATTAATGACCACACAACAGCCCACGTTAACAGAAAAACACAGAGTTCTTGACATTTTTGCAGATTTATTAAAAAAGAAATACTGAAATGCCATATGGTCCCAAGTATTCAGGTAAATATTCAGGTAAATAAATATATATTCAAATATATTCAAATATATCACATACTGTGATATATTTAACTCAGGAGTTGTCCATTTCCTCTGATCATTCAGCTAAAATAATGAAGGAGTGGCTTTACAACAACTTGAATGGCCTAGCTAGAGCCCTGACTTAAACCCAACTGAGCATCTCTGGAGAGATCTAAAAATGGCTGTTCACCAACGTTTACCATCCAACCTGATAGAACTGGAGAGGATCTGCAAGGAGGAATGGCAAAGGATCCCCAAATCCAGGTGTGAAAAACCAAAAAGACTCATTACTGTATTAGATGCTTCTACTAAATACTGAGCAAAGGCTCTGAATACTTAGGACTATGCGATATTTTAATTTTCAGAAAATATTTCAGTTAATTTATATATTTTCTATTATGAAAGTAAAATACGTTCGCTGAATGGCAAAATTATTTGTGAAAACTGAAAAAATAGATTTATTTATTTAATCAATAGAGTGATTTGTGCTTGCCCGTTTTTCTTCTAAAAATGTACATCTGCATACAAATCATATCACATGAAATTGCCACTTCATAGTCACAAATCTTTTTATAATAATATTATATATTTATTAATATTCCTCCTAGACTTTCAGACTTAAAAGCTGGTATGGCTTGTGTGTCAATAAACCGTTTTATTCAACCAATGAAATGTGTCCCTATTGTTGTCTGAAGTAGTGTATTTTCAATAGTACTTTTTCATATAATCAGCATTTTATTCTAAAAATCATAATTTACATAAAATAATATATAAATTATATCTATAGGTATCTATATATAGATATACTGTATAGTCACCCTGAAATTATAAGGTTCTATCTGGTTCTAAATGATTTTGAGATAATGAGATTCAACGTTTTTGCATTCCATATAGCAAACAATATGTTTGTAACAGTTATCTTTTATACAGTAACATGAAAATAATCAAAAGTTTTCTTAAATTTGCAAATTGGGGTAAAAAAAAAAAAAGGGCAAATGCAGATCTAAGACCTTCTAATTCATTTTCCGCTTGGAATTATTAGCTTCTATCTGGCAGATCATTAATCGAAGCATTACTTTTCAACAAATACAATCAGTTTGCTTATTATTTAATGTTTAGTTGTAACAATATGTTAATGCTTGAAGTAAATTTTTTGCTTATGTTCTATAACATTTAATTAATGTTTTAGGATTAATATTTTTTATTGTTCAAATTAAGCATACAAGGCTGTACTAAATATTTTGTCCAGTGCAGATGTTAAACTTATGTAATTAATATGGTCATATTAATTGAATTATATGCTTTATATGAATTATTGAATTAGAATTATTGATAAATAATTTTAATAAATAAATATGAATAAATAGGGCGACGCAGTGGTGCAGTAGGTAGTGCTGTCGCCTCACAGCAAGAAGGTCGCTGGTTCGAGCCGCGGCTGGGTCAGTTGGCATTTCTGTGTGGAGTTTGCATGTTCTCCCCACGTTCGCGTGGGTTTCCTCCGGGTGCTCCGGTTTCCCCCACAAGTCCAAAGACATACGGTACAGGTGAATTAGGTAAGCTGAATTGTCTGTAGTGTATGAGTGTGAATGAGAGTGTATGGATGTTTTCCAGGGATGGGTTGCAGCTGGAAGGGCACCTGCTGCGTAAAACATATGCTGGATAAGTTGTCGGTTCATTCCGCTGTGGTGACTCTAGATTAATAAAGGGACTAAGCCAAAAAGAAAATGAATGAATGAATGAATTATATGTCCCATTAATTAAATAATGTATTTGCCCTTCAAGGTTTAAGATCAAACTTAAACACTTAAAAGTTTCTTTTTTTAACAGTGTAAAATTTAACATTTAACAAAAAGCTTCTTAATCATCACATTTACACAAATCTTTTCACTTTCAGGTTTCTTCTTAATTTTGTGTGGTGTGGCATTATTTAGTCGACTCTGATTTTGTGTTACTTTCTGGTCTTTCCTCCTGTCAACGGAGAAATCCATCGAAACGACAAAGAAGGCTTATCCTGATTGGTCCTCGTGCGTGCATTCGAAATGCTGATTGGCTCACAGAAAGAACCTTATAGAGCCAAGTTAGAGTTTGACTTTGTAGATAAAACCTTTTTTGTTTTTTAAATTAAAAAAATCTTAAAATGTAAACAACTTATACAAAAAACAACACATAATGAAAATACGTTGTCATTTATTAAGAATAATAACTCAATTTTAACAAAAATGTCAGATAGAACCTTATAATTCTAAGGTGATGATTTGTTATATCTAATAAAAAGTAAACCCTGATTTCATTAAACATTAAATGATCATCAATATTGGCAAGTAAAATTTATTAAATTAACTTAATGAAAAAAAAACTATTACATTAGAATGGGCAACATGGTGTGAGGCTAAATATTGTTTAATAGTGGATTGATTTATATATTTCCCATTATGAAAGTAAAATAAATTGACTGAATGTCAAAATTATTTGTAAAAACTGAGAAAATTGATAAAAGATTTTACTTCTTTTATGACGATTATGGGGTCCTATATATTTAACCCTTTTTCCTTCTAAAAATCCATAAAATAGAATTGTATACAAATCACATGAAATCACCACTTCATAGTTACAAAACATTTAAATTTATCTTGAGATTGGGTTGATTTAATACATTCATAAAAGTACAAAAATCATTCTCATCAATATTCTCATCAAAGCAAAAACAAGAGGGAAGGACATAAAAAAGTGGTCCTCCATGTGGAGATTTGCTGAGTGTCTTCCACTCTAAACCCATCGCTGGTTGACTGTTTGAGTCTTTCCAAGCCTTGGTAGAAATCATGGCAAAGTTTTGAGTGACAGCACCTAAGCAGCGTCCTCCAGGGATGCATTATCCAAGTCTGGTTGTGTTGTGTAGGAGGTAAAAAAATAGGCAAAAGTGGAAATAGAGGAGAAAGGGCCACTAGTCTCCTCCAGTCAAAGAAGGTGACAAAATCCCAGTTTGCCATTTGGAGAATGCTGACCATTAGTGAATAATTCAACACCCCTGCATTATTGATGCTGGGAAAAGCTCAGATCAAGAAGGTCGAGATCTTGAGAATGTGTTGCTGAACAAATATCAGCCATTCACAATACACATATACACGCAACAGCATATACACACACACACACACGCACGCACACACACACACACGCACACACACACACACACACAAACAATGAAGGATGTCCCAGTTGGGCTAGTTTGTGTGCGGATGATTTATTGATTCAGTAGCGAGTCCTAAACTTTTGTTTCAGTGGGGAAGACCTCCCGCTGAATCCAAGCAGTAAATTCTGCTGTCCGTAATACCATTACGAAGATTGAGCAACCTAAACAAGAGGAAAAACAAATGGACTTGATTTCATCCTCGCAGAACAAATCATTCAACTGTGGTGGACTACCAAAACGACACTCATTCCTCAGACAACGTTCCAGAACATTCCTCAAAGCAAGTTCAATATGATGCTATTTGTGGGAGAATTACAGGTATCTGTCTTGGCCTACAGATCAGTTAAAGTGGTCTGCACTGGCATTAATCCAGCTTTTTTTGCTGAGGTTACTTTGAGATGGAGCAGAATAAAAAAGATGGAAGTCAAAAGGTTGATTGGGCTTAGCAAAATAAGAATCATGTTTCAAAACTCAATGGCCTACTTAGAAGGCATTTGAAGGCATCACAAAGTCATACAGGATGTAATGCAACTATCCAAGGCACACACTTTTACCAAAATTATATTAAAATAAAACATGTGTAGTGGAGGGAAAAGGCTTAAATATTATTTAGGCTTATTTTACATAATACTTGCATTTTGTATAATTTTATAATTTTATAATTGGAATAAAGCTTAATTAAATATTTCAATAAAACCTAAAATAAGATCATTTTAAGTTCCATAAAGAATAATTGAATTAAAGAATAAATTAAAAAATGAATAAAAGAAAACTTATCAGCAAAACCACAAATGTAAAGTTAATAAAAAAAACATTAATAAATATACAGTAACAACAACAATATAAACAATACAGCAGGGAAAATATGTATTGAACACATACCCATGATGATTTTTTTCTTTCAGAAAACATATTTCTAAAGGTGCCATTGCCGATGAAATTTTCCCGGGATGATGGTAAAAACCAAAGAAAATGCAACGCTCTGCTCTTCGTCATTGTAATTAATATAATGAATATTAACGTCTACATTAGCAGGAGGATGAAGATGAAACCAGTGCGGACATTTCAGCAAGTCAATGATCCAAAAAACAGCCAAGGAAACTCCCAAATGCTTTCAGAGAAAGAAAATCAAGCTGTAGAATGGCCCAGCCAATCACCTGACTTAAATCCAATAGAAAATACAAAATAAAGATCAGATTTTATAGACGAGAACCAAAGAACCATCAAGATATTTACACTCTGTTGAAGTCTGGGTAAAAAAATCACACCTGAGCACTTTGTGACTTCATTGTCTATATGAATAAATAAATAAATAAATAAATAAATAAATAAATAAATAAATAAAGTGGATTCCAAAAAAATGTAAGCCTTTTGCCATTATTGTGGAAAAAACAGTCCACTGGTGCCTTGAGTTCGGGTGGACAAATATGTGTTCGGCTGACAAATAACAGATGAAGAAAGGGTTTAGAAGTCCTGTTAATTTGCTAGTCATGCAGGAATGGTCCACTTCACCTTTCATTTGTGTTCACTTTTAACTTAAACAGTGATGTCAGGTCTCTAGGCTGTTTTGCTTTATGATATAGAGACCTAAAACTAGAGACCATAAAGTCTCCAAAGAGATCATAAAGATACAGTGCTATGAATGCTGTATACTTAAAAAATGTTTATAAAAATAATACAAGTTAAAGAGTTCTAAAGCTTCTGTTAACATAAACATACAGTGCTATAAATGCTGTTTAAAAAGTTACATAAATAATGAACGTTTTTTCCTCAGGATATGTTTAATTTGTGGGTTGAAGTTATATTGCACTTGCTGATGTAATCTGTTTTTCATAATCTTTTACATGACTTTAGACTTACTTTGATCCTGGATCTTTTTCTTTTTTTCCCCTTCAGGCCCTTTAAATATTTAAATCGAGGACCATCGTCATGCCACATGCTGTGCAAATCACGAGCGGAAGTCAGCACTCGGCACCTTTCAAACGCTTGAGCGGTGGCAACATGGCAATAGCTCCTGATTGCTAATACCCTGTTTGTGCTGTTTCAGAATGGTAATTTGGCAATTTAGCATAGCCGCGAGCACTTGCAGCGCTATAGTGCCCTGGTGAGAGGGAGAAATAAATAGCATAAAATCAAATGAAATAACATGAAATAAAATCAGGAAGAGCCAGCGTTTAGGGCTCATTACTTCTCCACTCCTGCAGAGGGTTCTGGTGAAGCTAAATGAAGGGAAATAAAATCAGCGTCTCTTACACACACATACACACTTTCTCTCTTTCTCTTTCGCTGTTGCTTGAACGTTCCTCTGTTTCATCTCAGTGTAAGAAAAGGACCTGAATTCTGATAGTGACATCAGACACTGCAATTTAAAGAATTGCTCAGAATGAAACAAAATAAACTGCAAAGAACTGAACACAACAAATATATAATATGTCAAATTAACAAAAGACTTTACTCCAAGTCATATATGTAACTATAAAAACTAAACAGAACTAAACGGACCAAAAAAAATCCATCCAAGTGTTCTATATTTTGACTGGTATACTTTATTAATATGATTCACTAAAGACAACCCCAAAATAACGTAATTCAGTATAACAGCATTTTTATACAAAAAAAAAAAAATACTTTCAGCCATATTTAGAACTAAAATACTAAATCATAACACATAACATTTTAAATCCTTTCCAATTGTGTAAATGATAACCACTTTCCATTAATCTGCTAGGCATTACTTATTTGTCATTCTGTTTTCTGAGTCTGTCTTCTGGAAAACGATACATATACATATATACATACATACATACATACATACATACATACATACATACATACATACATACATACATACATACATACATACATACATACATATATATATATATATATATATATATATATATATATATATACAGGGAGTGCAGAATTATTAGGCAAGTTGTATTTTTGAGGATTAATTTTATTATTGAACAACAACCATGTTCTCAATGAACCCAAAAAACTCATTAATATCAAAGCTGAATATTTTTGGAAGTAGTTTTTAGTTTGTTTTTAGTTTTAGCTATTTTAGGAGGATATCTGTGTGTGCAGGTGACTATTACTGTGCATAAGTATAGGCAACTTAACAAAAAACAAATATATACCCATTTCAATTATTTATTTTCACCAGTGAATCCAATATAACATCTCAACATTCACAAATATACATTTCTGACATTCAAAAACAAAACAAAAACAAACCAGTGACCAATATAGCCACCTTTCTTTGCAAGGACACTCAAAAGCCTGCCATCCATGGTGAACAGATCAAAACACTGACAGAATCCATCAACATTGCGTGCAGCAGCAACCACAGCCTCCCAGACACTGTTCAGAGAGGTGTAGTGTTTTCCCTCCTTGTAAATCTCACATTTGATGATGGACCACAGGTTCTCTATGGGGTTCAGTCAGGTGAACAAGGAGGCCATGTCATTAGTTTTTCTTCTTTTAGACCCTTACTTGCCTGCCAGGCTGTGGAGTACTTGGACGCGTGTGATGGAGCATTGTTCTGCATAAAAATCATGTTTTTCTTGAGGGATGCAGACTTCTTCCTGTACCACTGCTTGAAGGTGTCTTCCAGAAACTGGCAGTAGGACTGGGAGTTGAGCTTGACTCCATCCTCAACCCGAAAAGGCCCCACAAGCTCATCTTTGATGATACCAGCCCAAACCAGTACTCCACCTCCACCTTGCTGGTGTCTGAGTCGGACTGGAGCTCTCTGCCCTTTACCGATCCAGCCACGGGCCCATCAAGACTTGTCAAGTCTTGAGATATTTCTTGGCCCAGTCTTGATGTTTCAGCTTGTGTGTCTTGTTCAGTGGTGGTCGTTTTTCAGCCTTTCTTACCTTGGCCATGTCTCTGAGTATTGCACACCTTGTGCTTTTGGGCACTCCAGTGATGTTGCAGCTCTGAAATATGGCAAAACTGGTGGCAAGTTGTCTGGCAGCTGCACGCTTGACTTTTCTCAGTTCATGGCCAGTTATTTTGCGCCTTGGTTATTCCAACCCTGTTGACTATTTTGAATGAAACGCTTGATTGTTCGATGATCACGCTTCAGAAGCTTGGCAATTTTATGAGTGCTGCATCCCTCTGCAAGATATCTCATTATTTTTGACTTTTCGGAGCCTGTCAAGTCCTTCTTTTGACCCATTTTACCAAAGGAAAGGAAGTTGCCTAATAATTATGCACACCTGATATAGGGTGTTGATGTCATTAGACCACACCCCTTCTCATTACAGAGATGTACATCACCTAATATGTTTAATTGGTAGTAGGCTTTCGAGTCTATACAGCTTGGAGTAAGACAACATGCATAAAGAGGATGATGTGGTCAAAATACTCATTTGCCTAATAATTCTGCACTGCCTTGTATGAAATCACTTTTGTAATTTAATGCTATGCAGATGAATCAGGAAATTAGCAAAAACCTTATAAAACAATGTTAGGTTTTTTATTACATTCTGTGGTGGAAATACAGTTATATGGTTATTTGGTATTTTAGTAAGGAGGAAAAAATCTAAAAGTTGCCACAGTTCTGTCTCACCACTCACTATGCAGTAGAGTAAAACAGAAAGAGACTTTTAAAAAACAGAAAAAAAAAACAATGCATATGCTTTGTATTCCAAATATTGATATGCTACAGTGATAAAGCAGCATTTGATCTGACGTATTCTCTTTCATTCACTCTGGTTCACACACAAATCTGATTTCCTTTGGTTAGATTCTGTTTGTAGTTGCATCTTCAGTACTCATTCTCATTCTTTTATCCTTTTCTCCCTCACACACTCTTTCCATATTTTATGCTCATAATCAAAAGAGAGCATTGCCTGACACATACAGAGTGTGATTTGAATCCAGGTTAATTCTAATCACACACTCGAGATATTATAAATGTCACACAATGACTTCTTAAGAATTGCAGGGCTTTCATTCAAACTTGCCTGTAAACGCATATAAATATGATCTGAATATCCCACCGCAAAAATGTCATTTTTATGCCCAGATAAAACTTGATTTAGTCAGCTAAAGTATGCTAGCAAATATTTCTTAAAAGAACTATGCTGAAGTGTTTCCATTGGGACTCATTAGCAAGAATCTGCTCTGCAAATGAAGTACGGCAACAAAAAAAGAAAAAAGAAAGAAAGAAAATATAGTTCCTTCTTTTTACTGCAAAATACTGCAATTTGCAGGCAACAACCAACAGTTTTAAAGGGCAAAAGTAAAATACAGTATGTTACATTAATTTTCTAATAACACATCGGGTCAAAGATTGTACCACCAAAAAAAAAAAAAATGTTCGCAAAGTGTTCCTACAGATGGGGCCATTAAAAACGTGTGTTTTTTACCACGGCTCATCTCATTTCGTCCTGTACAGAATACATCATAACCTTGTTTTAAAATATTCAAGTTTACCATTATTTTGATCATGTATTTATTTTATATTTAAGACAGATAAACTTTAAGATATATATATCAGTTGAAGTCAGAATTATTAGCCCCCCTGAATTCATACCCCCCCCTGTTTATTTTTTCCCCAATTTCTGTTTAACAGAGAGAAGATTTTTTTTCAACACATTTCTAATCATATTAGTTTTAATAACTCATTTCTAATAACTGATTTATTTTATCTTTGCCATGATGACAGCACATAATATTTTACTAGATATTTTTCAAGACACTTCTATACAGCTTAAAGTGACATTTAAAGGCTTAACTAGGTTAATTACGCTAACTAAGCAGGTTAGGGTAATTAGGCAAGTTATTGTACAACGATGGTAAAGGGGCTAATAATTTTGACCTTAAAATTGATATAAAAAAATTTAAAAACTGCTTTTATTCTAGCCGAAATAAAACAAATAAGACTTTCTCCAGAAGAAAAAATATTATCAGACATACTGTGAAAAATTCAATAATTTGGGAAATATTTAAAAAAGAAAATAATTCTGACTTCAACTGTACAAAAAAAAAAAAAAATAAATAAATATATATATATATATATATATATATATAAAAAAAAAAAAATATATATATATATATATATATATATATATATATAGATAGATAGATAGATAGATAGATAGATAGATAGATAGATAGATAGATAGATAGATAGATAGATAGATAGATAGATAGATAGATAGAGATATACATACATATATATAATTCATTCATTCATTCATTTTCTTGTCGGCTTAGTCCCTTTATTATCTGGGGTCACCACAGCAGAATGAACCGCCAACTTATCCAGCACGATTTTACGCAGCGGATGCCCTTCCAGCCGCAACCCATCTCTGGGAAACATCCACACACTCATTCACACTCATACACTACGGACAATTTAGCTTACCCAATTCACCTGTACCACATGTCTTTGGACTGTGGGGGAAACAGGGACGCAGGGAGAACATGCAAACTCCACACAGAAACGCCAACTGACCCAGCCCAGCCGAGGTTCGAACCTGCGACCCAGCTACGTTCTTGCGGTGAGGTGACAGCACTATATATATATTTAATAATTTTAATCCTCTCTCTCCAAAACTTACTAACAAAACTTACTGTTATTAATAAAAAAGAAAATTAAAGCGCACTGAGTCGTCAGATTGAGGGTTGTGGCAGCCTCTAGTTAACTTGCGTCTGCAATGGAGTTGGTGAATCTGTGACTTATCTCTGTTCTGCACGTTCCTCTTGTTTCTCGCAGTCACTCCACACAAGTGCTGAACGGTGATCAAACGGACTGTGCTCTGCTGTCATGAACAGCGGTTGTCACTGCACGAATCATGCAAGTCAGTCACAGATAGTTTAAATTCAATTTGATTTAAAATAAAACTTAGATACAATCTTAATCTATATTAAGTATTATGTCTTTGGTTTTATTTATATAATTTACTTCAGTACACAGCAAATTGTGAGGTGTTGAATTTCTGATGTAAGCCCCTGTAATGCAATAGTGTTAAAATCCAAGTGTACATAATACTGTTTTAAACACTGATGTGGGTTAAATTAAATGCTTAAACACTCATTTTAGTAAGGCAATAGAAAAGAGTTTGTTGACTTTTACATTATTATTATTAATCTTCCAGGGTGTTAAAGAGTGTTGCATGTGGGGAAAATGTTAAATTTCACTCATGTCAGTTTAAAAAAATGAATTTATGCTTTACATGACCTGGTAGTGGTGATAGAGTATTTAATCTAGTATACAGTTTTTACACTTTTAGTGTAAAATTATTTACTCTGCTTAAGTGTATATGTTCAACACTTTTTAAAGTGTAACTTATACACTGTGTTGGTGGGACTTATATATACACCAGAAGAGAGTGTAATTTAACACCCCTGGAGTTATATGTACACTGGACAATTTGCCCTGCAGGTGTTAAAATGTTTAATGTGGTGTGCATAAAATATTTTACACTGCAGAGGTATATATATTTAACACTTTTGAAAGTGTAACCTGGCCACTTGGCTAGTGTGACTCATGAATACACCAGAAAAGTGTTAAATTCAACACCTGTGGTGTAAAATGTACACTGACAAATTTGCTGGTTATTAGCCAATTAGTTTTTGTTTTTTTGCAAACGATTTTACAATGCTGAAAATGTATGGTCAATAAAAAAATCCTTCAAAATATGTTCTAGGTTCTGCAGAAATAATCAAATCACACAGGTCTGAAGGACGTAATATCTGTTAACATCATTTTCAGGGTGGCTGTTTGCAAAAGAAAACCTTGTAAGGGGTATTGCCTGAAATGATTAATACAATAGGCCAGCTAAATTATAAATGATTTCCTGGAAAATGCTTCTGGCAGTTTGATTCTGTTTTATTGCAATATCTTTACAGGAGGTGCCATTGGTTAAACAATGAATGTGTTATGCATAATTTCGTTTGAAAACCAACATTTTTTGCCACATGGAGCAGCAATTAACATAATTGGACATAAATAAAACTAATTGGATGGGAGCAGGTTGACTCCATGACAAACACCCCCCACAGTTAACCCATATTCTGGCAACATCCCTGCTTTTCACCCACCTGGGACAGCAGATTTACTAGCACGACAGTGCAATTTTTCAAATGTTTTCCTCCTTTCACCAACCGTTATCAAAATGCATAAAATAGCATGTTTATACATTTCAATTCAGGACGTGAGGTCCCTGTTGGAGTTTTACTTACATAAACCACTACAAGTAATGAATTCAAAGAAAATATGCACATTCTGAGTCAGATAGCAATATTAATCAGTACAAGCTATTGGGGTTTTTGTGTACACTTTGCTTATGGCCTGCCACTAAAAAATCAGTTTATAAATGCAGAATTTCATGAATGTTAAAGGGCAGTCAGTCATTTTGTCGTTGACATCTGTATTGCACAACAAAAATTGTCCTGTCAGCATTTCGTTCCCAGAGTTAAATGTAAAATGAAGTATGCTCTTAAGCTGCACTCCTTCAACCCTTAAAGGGGTGGTCTAATGACATTTCATGCATTCAGAGTTATTTACACTGTTAAAGAGTTGGACTACACTCAACATGTAGTATTACTTTTCCAAAAATCTTACTTCCGGTTAATAACTAATTCGTTTTTTTTTTTCCAAACCTGAACCTTGATTAGATAACCAAGAACATAAATTGTAAATAAACAATATAAATTATTAGCACTTCTCCTGGAAACATATACAGTTGAAGTCAGAATTATTAGCCCCCCTGTTTATTTTTTCCCCCAATTTCTGTTTAACGGAGAGAAGATTTTTTTTCAACACATTTCTAAACATAATAGTTTTAATAACTCATTTCTAATATCTGATTTATTTTATCTTTGCCATGATGACAGTAAATAATATTTGACTAGATATTTTTCAAGACACTTCTATACAGCTTAAAGTGACATTTAAAGGCTTAACTAGGTTAATTAGGTTAACTAGGCAGGTTAGGATAATTAGGCAAGTTATTGTATAACAATGTTTTTTTCTATAGACAATCAGAAAAAAAAAATAGCTTAAAGGGGCTAATAATTTTGTCCCTAAAATGGTTTTTAAAAAATTAAAAACTGCTTTTAACAAATAAGACTTACTCCAGAAGAAAAAAATGTTTCCCTATTTTATTTACAGCAATATTAAATGGTGTAATAAGTCACTAAGCAAAAGTTGCCATGCTTGCACACAGTTGACTAAGTTGCTCCATCCACAGCATGCCTTTAGGTACTTGTTTTGTCCAGAAGCGGAAAGCTGTAACTTTGCCTTTTAAGATGAAAAACTAAAGACTTTTTGGAGATAAGATAGATGCAGTACTACTCTATATGAAGAGTTCAGATTCAAAAACCTCTAAATGCCATCTGAAATGTTCTCAAATGAACAATTTTTCTCAGCCTCCTATGTTTATGTTCAAGTTTTTCACTTTAAAGGCAATGAAAATAACTTATTTGTCACTATAAAAGTAAAATTTCTGAGCTTACACACAAGAGTCAGACATAAAAATTGTTAGTTTTAGAAGAAATGATCAAACAGCATTAAGAGGTTTTTGCATCTAAACCAGGGGTCGGGAACCTTTTTTCATTTCTTTGGCTAATGCATTTTTTAAAGAGCCATTGGTGTATATATTTAATACTGCTATAAAGCATATAGCAAGTTTATCCACAACGCTGCACATGCACATTGGTCAAATGTCCTTTTATTTTAAACTGAGTTCTTATTCGTTTTGCTGTAAAAAATGACAATAAAAAGGGAATTGTAATTGTGTTTTCAATAGAAAACTGATTTCTAGTACTGGTAATAATTTATTTGTAATAATTTATTTATTTGTAATTTGTAAAATATTATTGAAGGGAGACTGGAGAGAGCTGGAGAGCCACATATTTTTGGTCAAAGAGCCACATGTGGCTTGCGAGCCATAGGTTCCCCACCACTGATCTAAACTCTTCATACAGTATACTCAAGATTAATGTGAGACTGGGCAAAAAGACCATGATACATCCACTTTAAATGCCTACTTTTTTTTTTTTGTTTATCATTATTTCAATTCTAGGTTTTAGCATCAAAAAGTAATATATCTAACATGGATGGATTTTCAAATTGTTTGTGAAATAAGTATTTTTAAATCAATGACTTTAAAATCAGTATTTAGGTCATCATTAAATGGCAGTGACATGATTTTACTCTATAATTGTTCTGTGTTAAAGCATTTTTAATTTTTGCAAACATGTTCTTTTTGTGTTTTATGCCTGTGTTAATTATGAGTCAAACATCACATTCTCATAGCCAGTGATGAGAAAACAGGTGTTAAAAAGCATATGATTATTTGTGGACAAGCTGTGCAATTCACCGTCATCATGTTGACAGATGTAGTAATTAAAAAGGCACTGTTATGACAGTTTGATTGCAGAGTACATTTGTACTGAATTGTATAGATCTTGAATCTTAGATCTTAGAGATTTAGGTATAGTTATAAGTTATACCTAGGGCCAGACCGAATCATTTTTTGCTATTTCTGCTGAGAAATGTATGCGGAATTATTTTAGGAGTATCGTAACTAAAAACTTAATATATGAAATAAAAAATAATACATTTTTAAGTTTTATTTAATGTTTACAATGCAAATCCTATTACAGTAGATCTACATATTTGGTAAACAAAGCAAGTCTGTCATATAATATATCCACTAAAAGACAGAAAATATTACTTTACAAACTAAATTGTACATAAATCATGTCAACATTTTAATATTACTATTATTATATCATAATAATATTAGTGAAATTAATTTAAATAAATATAATAATTGAATTAATACAAATTAAACCACATTTATACAAGTAAATTATTAGACTCTCCCATGATGGCCTAAAAATCTGCGGAAATCTGCAGATTTATGCGCATGCAGATTCCGTGTGGGCCTAGTGTCCCTTATAATTGCATGACACGTTACTGCCATTATCAACTTTTTTATCCTGCAAATGATGAGTAAATGTCATATCTTTTCGATTTTCCTGGTTAAACTGGTTTCCTGGCTTTACTATTTCATATAATAAACTGTATAAATGTTGGGTTCCACACAATTCTAGTTGACCCAAAATCAAGGCATGATAATATTTTATTTTGGTAAAATAAGCATAATCCAGAGGCCTTTGCCTTTCATATAAGCCAAATCTGATGCCAAATGATCAACTAGAAGTCAAGTCAAATTATTTGCTGTTCCTAAACAAGGATGGGAGACAAGACTTTTGTCAGGTAGATTAAAATCAATTAAACGATTAAAAACCTTAAGAATTGCGTTATTTCAACTTATTTTAGTAAGTAGTAAGTAGTTTGAACAAGCAGCCAACGTAATATTTTGAGTAGATTCAGTCAACAGGCTTTCATTGACAACCAACTTTTTCACACATTGGCAATATAAATGTGATGAATATATAAAAGGTCTTACATACAGTATAGCCCCTTTAACCTGCAATCAAGCCTCAGATCATGCGCTTGATTTTCATTGTTTTGTTAACATGCTAGTGTCGGCAATAACAGGCAATAGCTAAAAAACAAACTAATTACATCACGCACAATCACCTAAATTGGATTTGAAATGATTTCATCTGGGTATTTCCATGTTCCTCGCTACTAACCCATGAGTATTTGCTTGATAGGCAAACGGTGACCATCTCCATGCAAATGAGGTAATAAATCTAATCACGCCTACTTAGACGAGGCTTTTCCGAGTCCTCTTTATTACATCTCGTCAAATCTACCTTGTTGTCTCACATTACAAAGAGGCACTGTTGTGTTTGTTTTTCATTTAATCCGGAATATTTGATTTATCCTCCTTAAAGTGATTATGCCAGTATTCCTCAGCACCGACCTGCGCATCAGTTAAATAAACAAAAAGGCCCAGCTGAGCCATGAATGCAATCACTTCTGTACACAATACGTGACTGTGGCCGCTTGTATGCAAATAATCTCCTGGATGAACATGGGTAGTTTATTTTGACCCTACAAATTTGTTAGGCTATATTTAAAGCCAGAGATTTGATTTGGCATAAACAGGGAATAATTCATTAATTCTAATTGAATCTCTCCAACCATCAAAGGGCCAACTATGAGTGGTTATTTGGTTTAGTAGTGTAGATTAATAATTAACATACAACTGAAGTAAAAGCATCTGCAGTGCATTACAACAGAATTATGTTTCTCCTATTTGTTTTTGACTGTACAAATCCCCACTAAAGGCTGATTTATACTTCTGCATCAAGCACACACATACGTTCCAGCGCAGTCTTCGCGTGGTCGCATAGCCCTCGCCAATGCTGACGTTGTTGTACGTCCGCTGGTTCCTGCCTTGGAACGAGTGAGTTTAGCTACTTGTACATTAAGGTAGCGTTCAGAAAAAATAAAACCCCAGTGAAGAAACTCTACACAGAGGAACATAAAAACTTCACTGCCAGCTAGCGTTTCGAAAGTGTGACTGCAGAGCAACACAAACAGCATGCAGGACTATAAATGCACGACTAGGCGCAAGGCATTCACCGCGGGTCACGCCGATCACTCAATGCAGAAGTATAAACCAGCTTTAAAATGACTACAAATGCTGCATCATGCATGCCAGGCCAGTAGGTGGAAATGTCACTTTGTAAAGAAACACATGTGCATAGTCATGCAGTCTGCTTTTATTTTTTTGGTGGTCAAGTACTTGTTCATATCTTTAGGCACAAAACAACAACAACAAAACAAGTTTTCAAGTGTTTGTTTGTTTCAGGCATGTAAATTAATGCCAAAATGCATAAAACATTAACCATATCTAAATGTGCCCTTAATTTTAAAAAGTTCAGTTAAATTCAATTCATGTTTATTTGTATAGCGCTTTTCACAATTTCAAAGCAACTTTACAAAAGGTGCACATTATTGTATTACAATCAAATTCTGAAAGGTTAATAGTTACCATAACTTTATTAGTTACTAATAACTTTAAATAATCAACTATTAACTAATAGCTTTTAACAGTTAAAGTTATAATATACAGTTAAAGTCAGAATAATTAAACCCCCTTTGATTTTTATTTTATTTTATTTTTTTTATATTTCCCAAATGATGTTTAACAGAGCAAGGACAATTTCACAGTATGTTTGATAATACTTTTTCTTCTGGAGAAAGTCTTATTTGTTTTATTTCGGCTGGAATAAAGGCAGTTTTTATTTTTTTTAAAGCCATTTTAAGGTCAAAATTATTAGCCCCTTTAAGCTAATTTTTTTTTCCGATTGTCTACTGAACAAACCATCATTATACAATAACTTACCTAATTACCCTAACCTGCCTAGTTAACCTAATTAACCTAGTTAAGCCTTTAAATGTCTCTAAGATGTAGTGACTTGAAAAATATCTAGTAAAATATTATTTACTGTCATCATGGCAAAGATAAAATAAAACAGGAATTAGAAATGAGTTATTAAAACTATTATGTTTAGAAATGTGTTGGACGTAAAGAAGGGGGGGGGCTAATAATTCTGACTTCAACTGTTTAAACACAGCTAACCTGCAGTTATATACTATATAGGTGACGTCTATGTGTACATGTTCAATGAAGTGCTTTTGTGTATTAAGCATGTGTTCAAAAGTCACATGAGTAACGTATTTGTGGTAAAAAATTTTGTTTACCCCTCCTTCAAATTAGTCTAAATCAACAAAGATTTAGTTAACATCCCAATGGTAGCAGCTTGACTCGAGTCCTGGATCTATTTATACCTTATATCTTTGAGAGGAAATTTCGTAGTAAAAGAATTCAAATGTTCGGTCTAATTCTATTTTTAATAAATATGGAACTTGAAATACTCAATGTCAAAGGGAATAAGGAAGGAAATGATCTTTCACATTACCATCAAAAGCAAGAAGTGAATCAAAGGACCAAATTATTTCTCTACAGGAACTTTCCCCCTCTGGGATACAATTTTGAAAAAAAAGTGATTTATTTAATGTGTATATTTTATATTGTACAGCAGCCTTTACTCCAGTCTTTAGTGTCAACATGATCCTTAAGTCATCATAATGGACTGTTTACATGACAAAGTTTTCAGCCAAAACATGGAAAACTTTTACAAATGTTGCTTGTGTTTACACAACAACGTTTTAGCAGCTGAAAAAGCTAAAAGTCTTGTCGCCTTTTCAAGTTTTAGGAACAATAAATAATAACTTGACTTCTAGTTAATCATTTGGCATCAAAAGTGGCTAATATGAAAGGCAAAGGCCTCTAGATTACGCTTATTTTACTAAAATAAAATATGATCATGCCTTGATTTTAAATTATTTAATTAGGACAGTAAGGACTGACTTTGCTTAGACAAAAGTCTTGTCACTTAACAGAAATAATGTACAGTATAAATATAATGTCATGGTGCAGTGGAAAAGAATGAATATTGTGTATGACTCCCATGAGCTTGGAGGACTGCATCCATACATCTCTGCAATGATTATTAATAAAGTAATCTGGAATGGCAAAGAAAGGGTTCTTGCAGAGTTCATCAATATTCTTTGGATTCATCTTCAATGCCTCCTCCTTCATCTTACCCCAGACATGCTCAATAATGTTCATGTCTAGTGACTGGGCTGGCCAATCCTGGAGTACCTTGACCTTCTTTGCTTTCAGGAACTTTGATGTGGAGGCTAAAGTATGAGAAGGAGCACTATCCTGCTGAAGAATTTGCCCTCTTCTGTGGTTTGTAATGTAATGGGCAGCACAAATGTCTTGATACCTCAGGCTGTTGATGCTGCAATCCACTCTGCAGATCGGTCATATGCCCCTCTACTGAATGTAAACCCAAACCATGATTTTTCCTTTACCAAACTTGACTGATTTCTTTGAGAATATTGGGTCCATGCGGATTACAATCGTCTGAAGTATTTGTGATGATTGGGATGCAGTTCAACAGATGACTTAACAGAACAATCTACCTTCTGCCACTTTTCCAAATGATCAACTAGACATCAAGTTATTATGTTTTGCTCTTACGACTGGAATCGACGACAAGACTTTTGTCAGGTAGTGTAGATTCGAAAACCGGTTACAAAGTGTAAGTTTTTGAAAACAACCATTGTTGCGTCTGTGTAAATGTACGAAATGAAATGATGTGAAATCGGTGATGCCATAAGCATGTATAGTATGTGTCAATCAAAATCAAGAAAATGGAAAAAACACATCATTGGTGGAGTATGTGGTAATGTTGATGCTGCTCAGGTGTTTACTAAAACCTAATCAGCAAAGTGTGGATTTACTTCACAACACTTTTAGACTACACAGTAAATTATACTTACACAGTGCCAAGTGGCCACAAATATGTCATCACTTCCCTACAGCTACTGTTTACTAAGATAACAGTGTCAACTACTGGTCTGGCCTACATAATACAGCATTTTGGCTGTATTTAGGTACAGTATGTCTAAATGAAGATGAAGTTTCTGTGAAACGTTTTTTAAAATACAAGGAAACACATTTTTTTGTGGCTACATAGTTGTCGTGTAAAAGCATTCAAAGATGTAGATTTGATGCAATATTATTATAAGCAGAAACATTTAAACTGACAGCATATGATCAACATGTTAGAATTACTTAAACATGTAAACAGATGTCAATAAAACATAAAAAGAGAGATTTTTCTATCCATCCAAAATGACAAGTAATGTTTCTGACTTGGAAAACAACCTTTTAAACACACACCATTTCCAGTATATAAGTCAATATGCAACAATTCAGCCCAAGGTCACAATATACAAATGCCCCATCATTCACAGTGTATGCCACATTTCTCTCAAAATGCAGTGAAAAGGACAGAACTTTGATCTTTAAACATTTCACCCATCTCCCCGGGCCTTGTTTCACACAGAGGTTCAGTAAAAACTCCTGCATCCGGCAGCTCTATAAAACACTGACACTTTGGACGTAAAAAAAAAAATCTCTTATGTGCTGGTGTTACATTTTCCAATTTCCAGTAAGCTGAAGGATACAGAAATCATGAATCTTTCAAACGAGTGGAGTCAAACAGGTACTGCTAAGAATGACAGACAGCTTGGGTTTGCCCATTACTCACTTTTTTTCAGCCATGCATTTCGCTCTGTTTTTTCAAATGAATAGTTTAGAGCAAGCTCATATCTGGTGATTGATGGATGGAGGGAGGCAAAAATTGTTTCCGCAGACATGAGTGAAAACGCAGCATATGCAGAGGCCCGTTGACTGTAAAATAATTTTTTTTTGCACATCAAGGGACGGAGATATCTTTAGATGCAGCCGGAGTAATAAAATAAGGAAAATCATAAAGAAAAGGTTAATTAAACTATAGTTTCCAAGTGCAAAGAGGCTTATTCAGACTAAATAAGAATATACGTTTTAGTAAGGAGTTACATTGTACTATTATATTATATTATATTATATTATATTATATTATATTATATTATATTATATTATATTATATTATATTATATAAAATTATTCATTCATTCACTTTCTTTTCAGCATATGTTTTGCGCAGCGGATGCCCTTCCAGCTGCAACCCATCACTGGTAAACATCTATACACACTCATTCACACACATATACTATGGGCAATTTAGCCTACCCAATTCACCTATACCACATGTTTTTGGACTTGTGGGGGAAACCAGAGCAACCGGAGGAAACCCAACACAGGGAGAACATGCAAACTCCACACAGAAATGCCAACTGACAGAGCCGGTGCTTGAACAAGCAACCTTCTTGCTGTGAGGCGAACGTGCTACCCACTGCACCACCGTGCAGCCCTATATTATATTATATTCATTCATTCATTTTCTTGTCGGCTTTGTCCCTTGCGGGGTCGCCACAGCGGAATGAACCGCCAACTTATCCAGCACGATTTTACGCAGCGGATGCCCTTCCAGCCGCAACCCATCTCTGGGAACTTCCACACACACATTCACACTCATACACTACGGACAATTTAGCTTACCCAATTCACCTGTACTGCATGTCTTTGGACTGTGGGGGAAACCGGAGCACCCGGAGGAAACCCACGCGAACCCAGGGAGAACATGCAAACTCCACACAGAAACGCCAACTGACCCAGCCCAGCCGAGGTTCGAACCTGCGACCCAGCGACGTTCTTGCTGTGAGGCAACAGCACTACCTACTGCGCCACTGGGTTGCCCCTATATTATATTATATTATATTATATTATATTATATTATATTATATTATATTATATTATATTATATTATATTATATTATATTTTGAATAATATATTTACTTAATAATATAATTAGTAATTATTTATAATAATAATATATTTTAAATAATAAAATATAAACTGAAAAACTAGTACCGGGTTGGACCCCATTTTGCCTTCAGAACTGCCTTATTCCTTCATGGCATAGATTCAACAAGGTACTGGAAATATTGTTCAGAGATTTTGGTCCATATTGACATGATGGCATCACGCAGTTGTTGCAGATTTGTCGGCTGCACATCTAAGATGTGAACCTCCCACATCCCAAAGGTGCTCTATTGGTTTGAGATCTGGTGATTGTGTGGAGGGCATTTAAGTACAGTGAACTCATTGTCATGTTCTAGAAACCAGTCTGAGATGATTCACACTTTATGACATGGCACGTTATCCTGCTGGAAGTGGCCATCAGAAGATGGGTACACTGTGGTCATAAAGGGATGGACATGGTCAGCAACAATACTCAGGTAGGCTGTGGTGTTGACACGATGCTTAATTGGTACTAATGGGCCCAAAGTGTGCCAAGTAAATATTCTTCACACCATTACACCACCACCACCAGCCTGAACCGTTGATACAAGGCAGGATTAATAAATGCTTTCATGCTGTTGATGCCAAATTCTGACCCTACCATCCGAACGTCGCAGCAGAAATTGAGACTCATTAGACCAGCCAACGTTTTTCCAAAACATTGAACCAGTCTGGCCATTCTCCTCTGACATCTGGCATCAACAAGGCACTTGCAATCACAGAACAGCCGCTCACTGGATATTTTCTTTTTTTCGGATCATTCTCTGTAAACCCTAGAGATGGTTGTGCGTGAAAATCTAAGCAGATCAGCAGTTTCTGAAATACTCAGACCAGCCCGTCTGGCACCAACAAACATGCCACGTTCAAAGTCACTTAACTCACCTTTCTTCCCCATTTTGAACTGCAACAGATTGTCTTGGCCATGTCTAAATGCCTAAATGCATTGAGTTGTATAGAAATTTGCGTTAACAAGCAGTTGGACAGGTGTACCTAATAAAGTGGCCGGTGAGTGTACAGTATGTTATATATATTTGGATTATATATTTTATTACAAATGAGCTATAAATTAAAATCCCATAAAAGAAAAGTTAACCTAATACGTAAATCCAGTGTATACTTGCATTACTCAAATACAATAAGTAAATTTCTCCTTTTAAACTAAAGATATAAAAGAAGAGGAGGAAATAAATGATGACAATGTTGGGTGAAATGTCTCTTTCAAGATCAAGTCTCAAAATAGTTCTATAAATATATACATAAAAACACTCTGCATTGAATGCTAGTAATAGAAAAGAGGAAGTGTGGCTTATTCATCTCCTCGGATCTAAAGAGGAACGGAAGCCAGAATGAAAACACAGACCATACAGAGCAAATGTCAGACTGTCAATATTTCATAACAAGACCTGGCCTCTCATTTTCAGGCTACTTTTATTTCTTTCCACTGTGTCACTTTGTGGAAACTCGCTAACAAAGACTTCAGAGCGCAGTTGTGAAGTTTGACGACTCCTGAGGGAAGGCTCTTCATCAATGACCAGTGAAATCGATGCCGATAGAGCGGCGTGTGACTGTGTGTCGGCTTTTCTGTAATGAGGATTGTGTAAAACCCTCAAAGGGAAAAAGAAAGAGAGACGGAGAGAGAAAGAAAAATAAGTGATGTTCTGTCGCAGGAGGGTGGTGTTTCAAAGAAAGCGTCTTTTAAATGACAGGGAAAAAGACTTTGGGCTCTGCTTTAACGATCTAAACACATGGTCTAAAGCTCACGGCGTAGGTGCACTTAGGGCATGTCCGAATCCACTTTCGCTATTTTAAGGATGGGAAAAACGGTCAGCGTGCCCAGTGCATGGTCTAAAAAGGAAGTCTTTATTCATCTAATAAGTTTTTTGTATGTTTTGGATGTTACATGGAATAAACCAATCAAAGTCTCATCTCATTCCCTTCAAGAGCAAACTGTGGTAACGCCATGGGGGATTTGCAATTTAAATGGCACACTTTGTAAGTGGAAAAACTGAAAGCTTAACTAGCTAGGAAATTAATGCGTAAGGTTAAATCACACAAGTAGACCTTCTACAGAACAAGGGTGATCACACCAAGCATGCTTTTTGCGTTGAAAGGTGCATCTTTCTAATGGTTTACTAACGGATTTGAACGTTTTGCGAGCTGCTTATATGCCCTGCGTGCCTCGCGTGACACAAAATTCAATCACGTCATGGGTGGATAAGATCAATCATTGGTTATGCAAACTTTAACTACACTTTCTAAAATATTAAGGTGTTTTAAGCAATTTTATCTGACAGACTGGCACAAATATGCAGACATCTCCATTCTCACAACGAGTTTCTAAATTCTCCCATACTTTCAACAGAGTTTGTTCTTCCGAGGTAATCTGGAAACATGTTTAATGCTGTGAATATATTGCAAAAGCATTTCCTGCTTATTTAAATTTTGCATTATTAATGAAAACAGTTTAATACAGGCTTCTCTAAAACTGTGAAGATTTCACTTTAATTTTATTTAGGCTAGATTATTATTTTATTTAACAAACCAACACCATCTCACAGCAATTCGTGTTTTGGAGCTGAAGCATAGCGGACTTGTTTTGAAGGGCTTCACCTAAAATGGTATTTATTATTCTTGTTTATAGATAACTGATCAAAAAAAGATACATTAAAATTAAGATAAAAATTATAGCAAATGAAATTCATTTCAAAAAGATATTTTTTCCAAGAAAAATATATAAATTATATTTTTGTTTGTGCCCCTCCACTACTCAACTACATAGGTGGATGATTTGTTTCGCTCTGAGGAAAATAAGGATTTAATGAATGCTTCACTGTGATTGTATCACAAATCTCAGTTATATATTTGCTATTTTTTTAATATGTCATTATTTTAAAGATTATGTCTTGAGCATCTGATTTTTTTCTTCTTTCTAGCATCAAGTTCAGGCGAGGAAGTGTTTAATAAGCAACCCATGGCAGAAAGATATACATTTACATTTCAAAGAAAATATCCTAATATTAAAAAGAAATTATAAGTTTGATCCTATCCATGTTGTAACGAATGCCCCTAAATAATGTAGGATCACACTTTATTTTGATGGTCCTTTTGTTGAATATAAGTTACAATGCATCTACATGTCAACTAATTCTCATTAGATTATAAGTAGACTGTTAGGTTGGGGTTAGGGTTGGGGTTAGTGTAAGTTGACATGTACTTGCAAAGTTTCTTATAGTCAGTTAAATGTCTGTTGAAGGACTGTTAAATGTCAGTATCAACAGATATTAAGCAGACAGTCTACTAATACTCAAATGGACCATCAAAATAAAGTGTTACCTAATGTAGTTTAGTTGTCTGCAAGCATCAGTGTTTGAGGTTGAAATGAGATAAAAAAAAATTGAAATTGAGATATGAAAAATTGTTATAGCAACACTCGTGACCGCTTCAGGAAATAACGCTCGTCG
The DNA here is from genome assembly GCA_903798195.1 of Danio kyathit. Taxonomy (NCBI): domain Eukaryota; kingdom Metazoa; phylum Chordata; class Actinopteri; order Cypriniformes; family Danionidae; genus Danio; species Danio kyathit. The sequence goes on from LR812528.1 coordinate 27,511,329, forward strand.
TAGACATCACGGGATGACTGATCATGAAGGAACATGTAGTCTGTCACATTTGTTACCCAGGACAAGTCAAGATTTTATCAAGAAAAAAAAAAATTAAAATATTGCATAATCTGACATAGTGACTTTTGTAACCAACAATAAAAATTGTGTGATCTGACCGTTGTTTTATGCGGAGCTGTGCGACTTCACAAATCTTAAATATCAAAATATTATTAAATATTAAAATGATAACAATATCAACAGCAACACTTGCGCACAATACCCAGCTGATTCAGTCATTGCCTAGCGACATAAAAAGCGCACCGCACTTCTTTTTTGGAATGTAAAAGAGCATTTGGTGAGATCGGCCCTCAAGTCGGATTCCACCATGCCCCCTCAGATAAAGAAGGCATGGAAGGAGGTATCGGTTTTTGAATTAATGTAAAAAAAAAAAAAAATCGTTTACATTTTAATCCTTTAATTTTGCCGACTTAATGATATTGCAGTGTTGCTGCGCATCCTTGTGTGTGTAATAAGCAATGTATTTGAGCGTTTTAAATTACCTAATGCATTCTTTAAATAACAATAAATAAATAAATTAATAAATAAATAAATAAAAATCTGCTGCATTGACTTAGACCAGCTTTTATATGGTCAATGTAGCAAACTTTTTCAGTTGCCTAAAAATAGCGACACCTCCTTTTTAGATCAACACATCCATGAGCACGCGCATGCATTTGCTATTTAAACAACGTGACACAGAATGTGAAAATAATACCTGTGACAGGCTGAAAGTAGCAAAAAGACACTTAGTGCCAAGTTGCGCTGGGTGTATGGCAGCTACTGCAAATGTATGAATTTTCCCTTCCATATGTCCTTATCCATAAGAAATGGTGGCGTTCGAACAAATCAGCATGTTTTGGTGATTCTCCAGGGTGGTTTGTCAGAAGAAGGATGAAGGGAAAGTTTATCCGCCCTCATCCACCCCAAGGCCTGCTTGTGTAACTCGTCCATATTTCCCTTCCACTCTGTCTATTATTCATTTACCTCACAGAAGCGCAGGACCTCGTTCGTGGCACGCAATACACACACAGAATTCATAAATACATAAGGGGCCACTTGATAAAGCAATTTAGTGTGCATCTGACAGCACAAAGACACCTGGGATTTGTGCATGGGGATTGAATTGAGGTCAGCAGAAACATCTCTCCAGTCAAACTGTAACCACACGCAGTGTTGCCACTAAGAAAAACGGACTCTTCGGATTGTGCATTATTAAAAATTTCCTCTGTCATTTATGATACAACATTAATAACAGTAGTGCAGGCTGAGTTTTTGGGCCAGTTTTTGTGTGTGGTTACTTGATTATGTTCATAAACACTTCGCTAGAAAAAAACACACATTGTATTTTCCCTTCCACATTTCATATATGCACATACAGTATATGGATCAAAGTCACATACAATTAGTGTAGAATAAACATGAAAAGAAATGTATTTTAGATCGAATTGGTTATACTTTTTTGTGTTAAAGTATAATAATAATAATAAGAATGCATTTTATTTAAAGGCACCTTTCATGACACTCGAGGTCAAAGTACAGGACAGCAAGAACAATCAGTTCAAATAAAAACACAATAAAAGTCAATAGAATACAATACAAATGTTAAAAATGCAGTCGGGTTAAAGAGAATAACCTGTTCTAAACAGATGTGTTTTGAGTTTGGATTTAAATTGTGAAAGAGAGTCTAAATTACGGAGATCAGGTGGAGGTGAATTCCAAAGCCGAGGAGCAGAGTGGCTGAAGGATCTGCTCCCCATGGTGACAAGGCGGACAGAGGGAACAGTGAGGTGAATGGAAAAAGAAGACCTGAGTGTTCGAGAAGGTGTGGCAATATGAACAAGACTAGTAAGGTATGGAGGAGCAAGATTGTGGATGGCTTTAAAAGTGAGAAGAAGTATTTTATAATTAATTCTGAAAAAGATGGGAAGCCAGTGAAGCTGTTGTAGAATGGGTGTGATGTGACAGATAGAGGGGTTTTTTGTGATCATACGGGCTGCAGCGTTTTGTACCAGTTGTAATTTATGAAGAGTTTTATTAGGGAGGCCAAACAGAAGGGAATTACAGTAATCTAAACGGGATGTGACTAAACTATGAACAAGAATGGCAGCTGAATGAGGTGTGAGGGAAGGACGTAAGCGATTTAGATTTTGAAGGAGGAAATAAGCAGACCGGGTGACATTATTAACATGTGCAGTAATTGATAGGGTGCTGTCGAAGATGACCCCCAGACACTTAACCTGAGGTGAGGGGGTGGTGACAGAATCATCTGTGGGAATAGAAAAGCTATGTGATTTCTTTAAAGTGGATTGTGTACCTATAAGGATAAGTTCAGTTTTATTGTCATTTAATTTCAGGAAGTTTGAGGTGAACCAGGATTTGATGTCTGCAAAGCAGTTAGTAAGGGATGAAGGTGGAAGTTTGAGGTTGGGTTTGGTTGATAGGTAGAGCTGGGTGTCATTTGCGTAGCAATGAAAATGGATTTGGTGTTTGCGGAAAATAAAACCAAGTGGAAAAAGATAAATAAAAAACAGCAAGGACCCAAAACTGAACCCTGGGGCACACCGGTAGTGACGGGGACTGATGACGAGGTGAAAGACTTTAATTGAATGAAGTATATTAGGTTAATGTCTTACAATTCTGATAAAAAAGCAATTTAATAATAAAAAACTTTAATAAGCAAAGAGAAAATGGCTTATTATGTATCTTATAATTGCAACTCCTATTTTTTTTTACTTTAATAATTTCAATATTGATATTTAAACAGGCGACATGGTGGCTAAGTGGGTAGCACTGTCGCCTCACAGCAAGAAGGTCGCTGGTTCGAGCCCCGGGCTGGGTCAGTTGCCATTTCTATTCTCCGGGGGCTCACAGTCCAAAGACATTTACTAGGTTGCAGCTGGATGGGCATCTGCTGCATAAAACATATGCTGGATGAGTTGGCGGTTCATTCAGCTGTGGCGACCCCTGATTAATAAGGCTACTAAGCCAAAAAGAAAATGAATGAATGAATGAATGAATTAATGGCATTTAAACATTGTATACTGCAGACATTTCAAACCTTCATCTTTATGCTAAGTAAATATTCAATGAAAATTAAAATACTTAGTTTGACTATTTATGTTTGCTAGTATCACATATTTACAACTGATTGCCTTTTTAGATTTATTAGGATAAACTAGGTTACTTGATATGCAACTATTTTTTAAAACTATTAACTTGACAGTATTCAATGCAGAATAGTTTTTTTTCCCCAGGCAAAACTGAAATTATTTCTTGAAAACTGTCACATGTCCTTAGTGATGAGAAGTAATAGAGTGAAAAGAAAAGTATCTTTCAAAACTATATTAACTGATGAATTGATCAAAGAAAAAGAGCAGGAACTCTGTATAATTAAAAATCATGCAAAGACGACTATAATTGACTATAATATGTATAAAACTTTATCAGATGCATACAACTGCAAAGACGTTACAGCAGGTGGGCTGGAAATGCTGGCATAGTGTTCTGGTGAAATGGTGAGTGTCTATGTGCCACTCTGAGACTTTTAATACACTCAAAAAATATATTGTTTGCTGTTTGTTCAAATCTACTTATTTGAATTGAGCTGAAACAGGGTTTTTTTTGGGGGGGGGACAACTTAATTGTTTTATATTCAAACCACCTAAATTTGTAAAAACCTATAAGTTTACTTAATTCCTTCATGCTATCCCAACACAAATCGATTATGTTGAACCCAGCATTTTTTACAGTGTAGTTTAAAGAAGATATGGCACAGTCCAACACTTGATTTGCTCTTTTTAGCCTGCAGTTTCAGTTCCTGTAGTCCATGGGGCACTGCTGTTTCACTGACAACTGATATAGCTTTCAACTTTGCGCATCTAATGAAGTTTGGCTAGGACAGCAGAACTGAGTCAGGCAGCCTGGTGAGGCTACACTTTATGTCTAACACTGGTATTTTATGGGAATAAAAGACTTAAACATCACATGCTTAGGTTTCTGTGGCAGCAACCCAGAATGGACTGTACAAACTATTGTTTACTGTGTGCTGGAATATCTTATTGCACCATTGTGAAATTTACTAGCTCAGGATTATTATAATGCTAAGCAGTCCATAATCGCACATTTTATAACAAAGGGTTTGTTTTGTAATGCATTTAACTCATTAATAGAAACATCCTGTTATTGGTTTGAGCGATAATAGAGATCTGACATTTGCGGAAAAGTATTAATGGTTTGAATTTGCAGGAAAAAGTTCACCACTACAAATCAGTTCCTCAATATTCTTCAGCACGAACACACGGTGACCTTTTTGCTGACGTTAAAGGACACTTTGTTTATCAGTTTACCATCAGATCTAACTGGTTTTCTTGACCAGATGAGATCTGCCCTCTGTAACTCTTACAATCTCACTCTCAAGGAACAGAGATTATCTTTCACAAACTGGATGTTTGCCATTTATTGCAACAGAAAACGTGAGGTGAAATGCATTGGCTGAAGAAATAGAGTCATTTTTATGGTTTCTATATGACTTTGACGAACTGTTTATCACATGACTCCAAGTGTAATGCACATGTGCTACCAAGCAAGCCAAAAAGTTACATAGTTAAGTGATGCAAATGTTAAAGGGGGTACAAATGCTGTGTGTAAAGCATTTTCTTATTGTTTTCTTCTGGTACATGACAAAATACATACAGTACAGTGGTTACTATGGACAAAAGTACAATATTATAAAAAAACCTGGAGTGTGTAACAATTTTTATGTATCAATTACTTTTATATTGTAGATGTGTGAACACCTTGCAATGGCAATTATAACAAGACTTTCCCAAACTCTCTGTGTTGTTCATGAAAGCCTGTGGGCTGATCTATATAAGAATAATTCTGGAAATTTTTGCTAAGAAAATCAAAAAGATGCAATATTTTCATTCACATTTGAGAGCTTCTTTTGCATTCAGTCAAACATTTACCCCAGTTTTCAGGATAATGCCAAAAATAGTCAGTAATGTCAATAGACTTCCGACAATGCATATACAGTACAGGATGTGGTTGGCAAAAATATTTTTACATGGCTACTTGCCAAAAATGTAAACAACTGGCTATAAAATATTGATGAGATGCAACAATTTACTATCTTTTTATTTAAACGTAAAGCTTGGAGAGAGAAAAAAGGCTACATTAAGCTATTTGTAACCACGGAGGGAGACGAGTGACAATGGAGTGAGGATCCTTATGTAGCTTTTATTCAGAATCATGGTCAGACAGGCAATGATCAACAACAGGTGCAAACGGGTACAAACAAGGTAATCCGAAGGCAACATCAGGTAACAGGCAGATGGTCAGTACAGGCGGCAAGCAGGGTAAAAGATAAAACAAAGCAAGGGTTGGAACAGGTGGAGACTATACCAGGAAATGCTTTGTAATATTTCAGGGTATAACCTAACAAGACCATTGCTGCGTCCCAATTCGCATTCTTATACTACGACCTAAAAGTATGTACTTTTTTGTGGAGAAAAAATATATACTTTTGAGTGTGTAACAGAAAAGTATGCAAGCTTTGGGACATACTACTTCCTCGTTACACAGATCGTTGTGTTGCTTAGTTAAGAGCGTATTTAATCATATTTAATTTCCTACCTTATTGGAGAAGCAGCAGCAGGATAATCTCCCATTCACGAGTCTTTCATACAGAGAAATCTCCTCAGGTCTTTGGATAATTCTGCATTCAGACGGTAATGTCCAAACACGTCTTTATATAAGTTCAGTATTGTTGTTGCAGATGAAATATAACACAGACAACGATATTTAAATATTCTCCAGTGGGCTAGATATTAATTAACAGTCATACAAACATCTTTACCGAAGCCTCTTCTACTTTACGTTTGGTCTCGCGCATCCATCATGTTTGTAGTTTGTTTACACTTTTCACCCGCGTTTTGTAGTTCTAATCGAATTCACGTCCAACGCGCAATGTACTGTGGGCAATATCAGCGGTTAGAGTATGGACGCTTCTACACTTAAAATCTTGAATGGAAATAGTAAACCATCCCGGAATTTTTGGCATACTCTTTTCAACATACTACGATTTGGGACATACTAACTCTATTTTCACATACTATTTAGGACTGATAGTATGCGGATTGGGACGCAGCACATGAGTCTCAGAGTGAGCCGTATTTATGTGTGTGTAATCAGTCCATGAGCAGCATCAGCTGTGTGAGTCTAATCAAAGGAAGCTTGGAACAGGTGTGTGTGATGCTTGACAGGACTTATAATCGGTATGAAAGCAGGATTGTAGTCCGTGTGAATATGAATGTTCTCCAGCGATCTATGAGGATTATATAGTCAAAAGAACTAGCGAAAATATGAGCATATAAATTTGTATATGAATATATACTGTAAAACCCAACAGTCAACTTTATCAAATGAAATGAGTGTAGTTAACTCAAAATTGACTTGTTTTGAACTCAGTGTTGAAAGTAATGAGTTAATTAAATACCTCATTACCTTAACCTAAATGGAGTAAGTTCACAGTACTCATATAGATTAGTTTTTTTTTTTTTTTTGAACTCAAATGGCTTGTTGCAATCGGTTTCCTCAAACAGTTTGAGTTGTCTTAACTCATTGGGTTTTACAGTGCTCAGTTGGTTTGAGTTCTCTTCATTTGTTATGTTTTACTGTGCTCAAATTGCTTCATTTACTCAAATGGATTAAGTTCACAGTACTCATTAGGATTAGTTTTTGAACTTAAATGGTTTGTTGCAAATGGTTTCCTCAAACGGTTTGAGTTAACTTTTTGTGTTTTACAGTGTACTCACAAATAGTTAATATGATTTGTAGTTCCCAGATGAGCCAGTGTTATTAGTTTCAGTGAAATAACATACCTTTGAACAGAGGTGTCCATATTTGATTCTGGAGGGCCATTGTCCTGCAGATTTTAGCTCCAACTTGCCTCAACACACCTGCAAGGATGCTTCTAGAAAGCCTTGCAAGAGCTTGATTAGCTAGCCCAGGTGTGTCTGATTGGGGTTGGAACTAAATTTTGCAGGACACCGGCCCTCCAGGACTGAGTTTGGGCACCCCTGCCTTGAAATCTCATGATTGACCAATCAGAATCAAGCATTCCATTGTAACGCTGCAATTTTGTATTAACATCTCTATCAACATTATGCTTGTGAACTGCAGAGCTTGTACAAACCCATTCACATGTGTTTTTTAACTGCTGTTTTCTCATTGCTGCCTTTTTTGCTATTGAGAGAAAAGCATTTTGACGAATAGTTGATGTCTGCAAAAGTATTTCAAATTGTTTTTACTTCTAGTCAAAGCACGTAAAAAAAAAAATTACAGAGTTTATCGGAGCTCTAAATATGGCACTGACTGCAATACTGTACTTATTGGCCACTGGTTTGGCTAATAAAAAGTTTTCTGAATTCTACATATAGAGCCATTAAAATATATGAATTACATATTTTAAGTTATTATCTATTCTGTTAAAAATTTGATCCAAGCAACACTAATCAAGAAAGTCAACTAAAGCTGCAATGAGAGTTCAAAATAATTAATATGGGGAATAAAATGTGTCTCCTGCATTGAGTCCAAATAGAAGCCGCAGTCGTAATGATGATGGATGGCTGCCTGCACCCTTGGCATTTCACATCAGCATAAAGCTCCAACATTACGCGTGTGCCGGGGACCCGCTGGGACCGGCAGACTCCCTCTCGGGGCCCTGCTGAAGAGAGCCTGTCTCATCACTTATGTGGAGCGGTCTCTCCGCTTGTATAAAAAGAATGGGAAATAGTGCTGAGGCCTAATCAAGGACCCTCATCAGTGGAGCCGGTGGCATTTTTCCTGCTTTCGGCAAACGAAACAAACTCAATTACCATTAGAAAGCTGCCCCTCTAATGCGGGCGAACAATGGCAGGCGCTTGATGGATCCACGCGGACCGTTAGCGTCTGCCTTCCTAAAGCAGTCACTCAAACTTCAGCGTGCGGGCCTTCTAATGGCCGAGATAACGGTGACTCATTACGATGTCATATCCTTCATGCCTGACTTCTTGTCAACCCAGACAAAGACCTGATACACGCTCCGGGTTAGCAGCCAATCAAATTGTTGGAAAATAAGCAGAAGCCATTTTAAAATTTGGCTCTGTATAGACAGCGCTTGAGGTTGACTGACAGGGAAAGACTGTGGGAAAGGACACTGAATGTATAATTTAGAATATATAACAGATCTTCAAACTATTGGGTTGACTTCCTGCATTGAATGTATGTTGATGTGACAGTACAGAGGTGCACAAATCCTCTTTCGATCATTTTGTCCTTCAGAAATATAGTGCATGAGAAAAGAAAGTCTCTCTTTGGTATGTTATTCATAGTGCCAGCACCAACGTCAGCTATTTTGCAGTTCACGGCACATGACATTCATTCTTATGCTAATACAATACTGCATTTATGGAATCCACCAACGCTATCTCACGGCCAATTCGTAACTTTTTGATTAGTGGCTAATTCGTATAATAGAATGCAGCAAATACAGTATTTATATATTCATCTACACGTCACTTTCAGCAGTGAGATGGTGTTAGGATGTCTGTATATCACTGAAAATGCATCACTGCCGGCAGCTAGCTCTCTGCAACTCTCAAATGGTCAAATGATGCCATTAGGGGGCGCTCAACCTTCGGTCTGTGTGGGTCCTAATGCCCCAGTACAGTATATTGAAGGGGACTCTATACTGCTCAGTGAGCGCCGTCTTTCGGATGAGATGTTAAACTGAAGTCCCGACTCTCTGTGGTTGTTAAAAATCCCAGGATGTTCTTCGAAAAGAGTAGGGGTTTAACTAAATTTGTCCACTGGCCTCTGTCCATCATGGCCTCCTAACCATCCCCATATCATAATTGGCTTCATCACTATGTCTCCTCTCCACCAATCAGCTGGTGAGTGGTGTGCAGTCTGGTGCAATATGGCTGACGTTGCGTCATCCAGGTGGATGCTGCACACTGGTGGTAGATGAGAAGATTCCCCCCAATGTGTAAAGCGCTTTGAGTGTCCAGAAAGTGCTATATAAATGTAAGGAATTATTATTATTAAAATGTATCTTCTAATGATACCTTAATTCTAATCAAATAATTAAAAAGAACCTGATCATTAGTTTGAGTCATGTTCAGCATGATCACAAACAAATTAGCTGCTGGCAGCAGTACACTTAATGCCCAATGGTGTTTCTAAGAACAAGGGTTTCTTAAGTTCATCATACAACCCCATTTAAGTAAAGGATAATTAATGGCTTGCCGTGCGTTAAGAAATTATATATAACGAACATCCTGACGTGAAGCGCATTTAAAAACCTTTACACAAGGGAAACTGTTGATTATTCCGCTTCGTCTATTATAATTTGCCAAAGTATAGACAAGTTAAAACTTGTTTTGCTTTTTGCAACATATTATTTTAATTTTGTAATTTTCATAAGTTATGACGTTAAATCTCCTATCTTATTAAATCAATCAAAGGCAGAATGAAAGGTAGTGTGCATGTAAATGACACATACATATATTACAGCTCATAGTAACATGTGATAGCTACCTCTTTGCAAATATTTGAGCATAGCATAGGTGTCCTCGAGATTACACTGAGTAATGAATTCTCTGGAGAATTACTATGGTTACTAATAATGTCAATTCTGGCTCAATCTGATTACATACCCCTATAAACATTTCTGGAGAGAGCAAAATATGTCCCAGGAGCTACTGTTTTTTGTATTTTTTGTTTTCACCAATCCACCAGAGGCCGCTGTGTAGGCTTTTTCAGATCTCAAATTTCTCTCATGAGTGCCATTCGCACTTGCTGTTCTCACGTAATTCCATCGGATGGTGCTGTCGATTGACTGACTGACCGACCGACTGACCCACACTCCTCCTCCCCTAAACCCAACCAGTAGTGTTTTAAAAGGCATCAATTGACCCGCCCACCCCATTTCGTAAACCCAACCGCAGTATTTTAAAAGATATCCAGAAAAAGAAAAGCCCTTTGATTTTACCATGTTTTAATATTTTATCACATTCTCACCCTATTATTTACTTGTTTAGTTTATTTTTTAGCTTTAGTTTTTTTGTCTTACCTGCTTTCTGGAACCGTTCTTCACCAAACTCAAACCACATTGTGGTATTCAACTTCGCTCTATGTCTCAAGTGTGCTGACATACGTGACAAGCTACCGAACAAACGTGACAGCGGAAAAGCCGTTCATATGGAGGTAAACGCTCAGCTGGTAAGCCAGAAAAGAAACAGCATCATACACCTTGTAGCGTTCGTTTTAAAGATGAAATGCAGCCATACGTAGCTCTGGCTACATAATTCGCGATCTCCAGAAATTTATATAGGTCTACATTTTCAGAATGAGCCTGTGATCAAAATGTACTGTATTTATCTGTGCATTAAATTTAGCTATTTTACACATTTTAGCCAGTCAGAATCAACATTTTCAACAGGCCATGAAATTAAATGCTTCAGTTCACAAATGTAACGCCTGCTGCTCACAGGACGAAGAAGGCACGGATTCACGGGAGTACAAAAACATGTATATTTATTATATAACACTTACGGGGATTACAGGACGAACAGGGCTTGAAGGAGAACAGTGAGACACGTAGACATCGACATGGACATGCACAATACCGGACGAGGGACTAACTGAATGCAAGGACTATAAATACACAAGGACAGGATGATGACAATGACACACAGGTGGATGACACAGGTGAAGGAGATGAATATAATGACATGGCGGGAACGGGAACAAAGGAGCACATGGTGAGGATCACATGACGAATACAAACACACGAGGAAGACAGGTTGTGACATTCCCCCTCCCTTTAAAAGGCGCGCCCTCGCGCCTAAATAAAAGGAGGGGGTTAGAGGAGAGTCTGTGACGGAGGAACTGGAGTGCGTGGAAAACAGGAGGAGGCCAGGGAGGAGTCACAGGAGGAAGGAGCCAGGAGGTGAGTTGGAGGGCGTGGAACCGAGGAGGAGGCCAAGGAGGAAGGAGGAGCCAGGAAGGGAGATGAAGCAGGAGGATGACCCAGGACACAGCCAGAAGGACGGCCCAGGGTGGAGTCGACGGAGGGAGGAGCCATGGAGGAGGAGTGGTCGCCGACTCCAGGGGGCCGACCGTGGGAGACGCCGCAGATGGAGGTGGAGCCCAAGGAGTCGACGGAGAGCCGAAGGGTGAAGGTGACGCTGAGGTTCCGGAGGGCCGAGGTGGAGCGGACGGCTCACCCGACCGAAGCGACGACACAGGTCCGGATGCCCGCGGTGGAGCCAGAGCGACAGAGGACCGAGGCGTAGCTGGAGGGAAGGAGGAGCTCAACGGAGCTGGCGGGATGGAGTGATGAGGCGCAGCCGGTGGAGCGGAGTCCAGAGGTGGAGGCAGGGCGACGACTGACCAAGGCGGAGCCAGGGGGACGAGGGAGCCTGGTGGAGCCGGTAGGCTGACGGTCCAAGGAGGAGATGAGGGAGGAGAGAGCCAACGTGGAGCCGTTGGGTCGGAGGGCCGAAGCGGAGTCCGTAGCTCGGAGGGTGAAGGAGATGACGTCGGGGGACAACCTCTGTCTGGCAAAACAGGTGGGCAGGCCCGCAGAGATGCCTCCACACATGCTGTTGGAGGGTGAGCTGGGGGACTGGCTGACTGTAGCCGCACTGGAGAGGGCAGAATGGTTGTGGATGACGTCACTGGAGATGAAGAGGGTGGGTCGGGTGGGGTGCTGCTCATGACCCTGGAGCTTTCGTCTTCTGGGAAGAACGGGACTGAAGAAGGGCTGTCTGGGAACAGCGGAAGGGGCTTGACTTCGCTCCAGAAGTCGATGAGCAGCATTTCGGGGTCCAGGGCCAGCTCACCCTCTGCTGTGGGTTGGTGGGCGGGACTCACGCTCGGTCCCTCGATGTCCACCAGGACTCCCACATTCGGCGATGTTGCCGGCTCACACACCTGGTCAGACGGGTAGTTGAGCTCCTCCTGCTCGGTGGTGTTCCGCTCTGTCGCTCTCGTTGGCGATGGCTCACACACCGCGGGTGGCTCTCCGTCTGCGGTGGGCTCTGGCGTACGCTCCCTGCAGATGGTAGGGCTGGTCACTGGGTCTGGAGTGGCACTGACGTCGAACGGTGGTCGGTTCCTCGCCAGTGTCCACTCCACATAGGCGGCGAGATTGCCCCGAGGACCATCTTCGGACGACGGTGCTCTGCAAGCGGTGTTCAAATTGGAGTTGTAGAACCCGCAGAGCACGTCGTCCGGCCAGCTGGATCTTTCAGCTAAACGCAGGAAACTGTTTGTATGGTCCTCGAGGCTGTTTTCCCCCTGCCTCAACATGAGGATGAGGAATTCTGGGGTGTAGAAGGAGTCCATTGGGGAAGGAACAAGAGGGAGATGAGAAATAAAACACTGGGGGCAAAAAGACTATAAAAATAAAACGAAGGGAAAACACGCCGCAAACTTTTTGGTCCGGTATTCTGTAACGCCTGCTGCTCACAGGACGAAGAAGGCACGGATTCACGGGAGTACAAAAACACGTATATTTATTATATAACACTTACGGGGATTACAGGACGAACAGGGCTTGAAGGAGAACAGTGAGACACGTAGACATCGACATGGACATGCACAATACCGGACGAGGGACTAACTGAATGCAAGGACTATAAATACACAAGGACAGGATGATGACAATGACACACAGGTGGATGACACAGGTGAAGGAGATGAATATAATGACATGGCGGGAACGGGAACAAAGGAGCACATGGTGAGGATCACATGACGAATACAAACACACGAGGAAGACAGGTTGTGACAACAAATGGTTAAAGACTTCATTATCATTTACGATTATTTTGGCCATCAGAAGTAGAGTGAACTTCCTCCATTTTGTGGTTCACTGTGCATAAAACTTTAAACCACATAAAGGAGGAAACCACACTTCTGGAACCTTATTATTTTTTATGAAATAACAGAACAAGACTTCAACTTCATTAAGCCTTTCATTACATCCTGCAAAATGATTTAATTAAATAAAAAATACAAAATACGAATGTCTTTACATGTGTTTCTTTATGTGTTTGCTCAATTGGTTTTAGTATCATATATTAAACATATTAATAAAACACGTAAACAGAAAATGCTAATAAAATCTTAAAACTTCTGATTGGCAGTTCATTAGAATTTTAGTATTCAGAGTCAGCGGTATTAGAGAGTAGTATTAGAGTAAGTCAGAGTCAAATTTGTAGTCCCAAGAAATTCATTATTTTGTGTAGTACTGTAGGTATCTTAAAATGACAAATCCAAAGAAATACTTTTTACCTAGGTCAAAACACATAGTTCTTATAGTTCTATATTTTCTATTAAACAAAATACTGATTAACATTTGCAATAGTATAGCTCCTTAAGAGACGCATAACCCATAGGAAGCTGATGACGAAAGCAAAAAGTGCATTTTTCAAGAAGATTACCTTTAACAACTGGGAGTGTAGAACAATGCATTTCCCTGACAAGCTAATTGTTGGGCCTGTCTTTTGCATACAAACATAATGGACCACAAAATGACTTCTGTCACGTCGCTTCAGTTGCTCCGACAATTAAAACCTCAGGTGGGAGAAATTGCTCTGAGAGAGGCAGGGAAAGTAAACGACAGAGGGGAGGGAAAAGTTGCCTGACAGTTTAGCAACATAATAGTTTTTATCTGGCTTGCCTGCTGAGTTTGGCTTTTCTGAAGACGAAGAACAAAGCGACCATGATGAAGAATCTTGACAGGCTAGTAGTTAGAACCATTCTCTAATATAGAAGAATGTCTGACACTGTGTGCGTTAAATTTCTGTTTGATTTAAATGAACCTGTGAATCACATGCCATTGAGCAATTGAATACCAGAGTAATTAAAAGCATTTGCTTCACCCAAATCATAATGTGAGTCTTCTGTGCTTGATCATCTGACAATGGAACGAGAAGTTGTGAAGTTTCCAAAGTATTTATTTTTTTTTTTGATAATGATGAAGGAAAAAAATGCTTCTAACTCACCTCACGGAGTTTCTAACATTATTTGTTACATTTTGCAAATAAATAAATAAGTAAATAAATAAATAAATAAATAAATAAATAAATAAATAAATAAATAAATAAATAAATAAATAAAGATTAAAATCAGGGTTTGTCCACCAAAAATTGGTTTCTCACCCCTTCTGAAGTTAGAAACATTGATAAAATGCTGTCTATAAATCACATATGTGATCAGCTGAGGACAAAAAATAAAAAAATAAAAAATATGAGGACCCCTCTCGCTGTGTGTGTGTGTGTGTATAGTTTAAAATAATAAATATTAATATAATTAATAATTCAAAAAAATAATAATTAATATTCTTAATAAAAATATTTAGATATTGGCCACACAATTTAAGTTTCATTTTTTGTTTTATCAGTTAACAGTGTTTATCAGTTTAATAATGATCTAAGTATATTTAATAGGCTTAAACTTTGTACTTCAATGTCGGGACAGATCCATACACAGCCGTTACATGGTGCCACTAACTCGGTTAGTTCTCTTGTGTCCACAGAATATACATTTATACATATATACAGAAATAATTTTTTACTGTAATTTAGTCGACTCTTTATTCCACGTGATAAATAAACTACTAGTCAGTCAACAATTCGAACTGTAAAAATATTAAGTCCAGATGAATTGAGTAGCCTAATATACTTTAACATTCCACCCTAAAATATATCATACATAGCTAAAAAGTTACTTTTTTTTAAATAAATTTATAATAACATCTAATCTTTTAAAACTTTCAGGTATTGCATTTCAGGTGCTAGGACGTAGCACTGAATAAATGAAGACATAAGAACAGATGACTTGTAGAGGATAACTGTAGTGTTCTGGTGCAGTGTGTAGTAAAGCCGCCTTTCCACTGCACACGACAAACCGGAAGACATTCATTTCCAATGGAGAGTAGAGCTGCGTGGAGTTCGGATCATCACCGTATGATGAAAATTCAGATGTGATTTGAGCTGCAGATCCGTTAAAATATTTAAACTCCTGCATCTAGACCGTATGCGACCGGCCGACCGGATGTGATGTATTCCAGTGTTGTTCAAACAGGTCCGTGCTTGCGAGTTTTTAGTTATTTTTTAAATCAGAAAAAAGTTTGTAAAGTTTTTATTTATATATATATATATATAAACATGCACTGATAAACATGCACTCTCACTAATGGACTACAAATCCGCCATTCAATGAACTACAACTCCATACATGCACTCCGATCACACACACATGTTCCTCATACTGACTGAATGCACTCACACCACTGGAGGATTGTTAAAGACTGATTACACACAGTATTTAAGCAGCACATACACTCACCCCAGGGCCGAGTCTTGTTATCTGGTTACATTTTCAATTCAAAGCGTTTCCTTGTCTTGTTTTTGCCGTGTTTTGACCTTCGCCTTGTTTATCTGTTTCTCCCTGTCTGCTGCGATCCTTGTGACCATTTGCCTCTTTTATTGACTACGATTCTGGATTCCCCTTACACATCTGATTGCTCCTGATCTTTGCTCGCCTGACACCCCCTTTAATAAAGTCCTCCATACGGATCCGCACCCCTGTTGTTAGCGTCTTAACCCTATGGTTACAGTATGTATATATGTATATGTGTGTGTGTGTGTGTGTGTGTGTATATATATATATATATATATATATATATATATGTATATATATATATATATATATATATATATATATATATATATATATATATATATATAAACATTTCTATTCAGAAATAAGTAATAAAAATATTATGTTTTATGGTTGTCTCCATATTCCCTCCAAAAGTTTTAGAGGCCTATGAGTTTATAGTATTCATTCATTCATTCAACCATAGTGAGTGCACAGAGAATAAATGCTCTTGCTTTTCTTTAATTCGGACACCATGAGAATCAGCCTCTCTCCCATGGTGCATGACAAAGCTGAAAATTCTGTGCGACTGCCACAAGGGGACGTATTCCGACAGTCATGTTCAAATGTTGTGTGCAGTGGAAAGGCGGCCTAACTGACTAAACACCAAGTTAAACCATAGCCAATGAAGACAGAGTCATAGTAAAGTTGATCATTTACTGTCAGGCTTCGTATTAGCACTTGTGGTGAAAACTGCAATAAAATAATACAACAACACTCAACAATAATACAATAGTCTTTTGACTGAAATTGCGCTTAAAATGACCATAACATAAATAGACTACAGTTCACTTTGCAGTAGGGATTACAATAATAAACAAACTTATAAAACGTATTTTGTTTTATAATGTAAATAATCCCTGACATAATGTCTTTAACATGTCTAATTTACAAAATATAAACTTACGGCATTGCCTCTGTGACGATTTTAAGTGGATGCTTTAGATTGTCCAAGAGAGCACATGTCTGACATGGCTTTCACACAGAGCCAGGAACACTAACAGGAAGTGACTAAACAGGAAGTATTTTATAACATAAAATAAAAGTATTTCTTTTTACAAATTAAATAGATTAATTAATCAGTATTTAGGAATTTTACATTTTAACAAAAGGAATATGCATAAAACATATTTAACAAAGTTATTCTAAAGTGAAACTTCTTAAAGGGCAACACAATAACAAATGTGCATCCTGGCTTCATAATGTACATAGAGCACACGTGGTCCTGATGTGCAATTGTGAGAGCGAAAAAAGTCCACAGCCGCACAAGCATTCAAATCGATTTCATAATCTTGCATATTGTCAGCAGCTTCCGCACACATTATAGGACTACACAATATCATTATATTATATACACAGTAGCCTAGTAGGTCTACAATTACATCCCCATTGAACTCGGAAAATAAAAAAAATCTGTAATTACATAGAAGAATCACATCCCTGAGAAATGAATAGAACATATTAAACATGGACATATGTATGCAAAAAACAGCCTATTATGTTCCTTTATACAAAATGTAAAATAAGTCTCTGATATCTTTAGAGTATGCATGTGATGTTTCAGCTTAAAATACCACACAAATAAATACAAAGAAGATTGTGTGCTTTTCAAAAGAGATCGAAGCTACAAATGCCTATGTATCAGCATAGCAGCTGAATCAAAAAAGAAGAAGGCTATGTAGATTATGGAGACTACAGCGTTCATTTGTGCATCCTAAAATTCCACATTTATAATCCTCTCAGTCACTGATATTATCTTCAGCAAGTGAAAACTCTAGTGGTGGGTGGATTCTTCTCACTCAGGGCTGTTTATGCTAATGAGGGACAGATTGTCACTAATGGGCGGGGCCTTCCCCTCTGATGGCATGTAAAAAGGCAGAATGTCAATCAAAGTGTTTCTGCAGACTGTTTTTATCAAGTGTGAATATAAAAAGTAGAATTTATTCATTTTTAAGTTTGGTGGCTGGCAATATTGACACACTGTGGCCACAAAACTGTGTTTAAACCACTTATAAAAGTGATTTTTGTGTGGGATGGATGTGGCTCTCTGTACCAGGTCGCTCATTCAAAGTTGTATGCGTGATTTTAGGCAGATCCAACGCTATCTCACGGCAATTCGTAACGTTTTGATTAGTGGCTAATTCGTATGAATTCGGACGATCTAATTCGTACAAATTAGTACGATTTGCTCATTACCCAATGACGGTTGGGGTTAAGGGTGGGGTTAGGTGTCACGCCTCCTTTTTAAAATCGTACATTTTCGTACGACTGAACTCGTACGAATTAGCCACTAAACTGACAAAACGTAAAATACTTACGTTTTCTCGTGAGATCAGGCTGGCAGATCTGGTAACTGCAGCAGCAAAACTCATCTAGTTAAAAGGTATTATAACACGGATATGATTTTAGAAACATTGTTTTAAATTTGCTGCTTCAAATTTGTAAGAAATACAACAGAATAAAACAAAAAAATCATGTTTTACTCAAACATATGACTTCATTTTCTAAATATTTACCTGACAAAAATTCACATAATGTTTCAACATTGATAATAATAATAACAATACCAACAATAATAATAGTGATGATAAATATAATAATAATAATAATAATAATACAAATAAAATAATAATAATAATAATAATAATAATAATAATAATAATAATAATAATAATAATAATAGTAATAATATAATAATAATAATACATTTCTTAAGCTTATTCATATATTAAATAAGCTGGCAAATAAACTCTGCCCTCATTTTAAGTTCAATTTTCCGTAACGAAAGAGGATAGAGTGACATTGTAACTTCCTATATCACGCAAGTTCCTTTTATACATAAATGCAAGGACTATTACTACAGACACACAAAGAGACATCAGGAGAACAAAACGTCCATCTCAGGAGAGAAATCAGTTTACTTATAAGCTTTTACAAATACTTCAGATTTTAGATTCATAGTTAAAAAGTGGTAGCCATTTAAACTGCAGTGGAAATGTCTGGATTTGTGGGTTTTGGTAAGGACAAAGGTTCATTAATGGAATCAGATGACAAAATAGAGAAGACAGTAGATATCTACATCACTGCAGAGGCTGTAAGAAACATAAAGCATGGCAATGACACAAAGGACTTTGACACTCAAATATCAGAAACTCAAACACCTCAACACACAGGTAACTCAGATACATTTACTTTACACTGTTGAAATAAACTTTAAATTAAAAAAGATATGTTATTGTATTGTTTGCCATCTTTAGGATGCAATTTTGTCAAAAACAGAAGCTCCAGAGCAGCTCTAGTGTGTTTGGTGCTGTTGTGTTTTCTTCTGCTGACTGGAGTTATAGTGCTGAGTGTCTTCATCTATACAAACAACACAAACTACACTGAGGAGAGACGCCAGCTACTAACCAACATCTCCAACCTAACAGAAGACAGAGACAAGCTACTTATCAACAATACTGACCTCACAGAAGAGAGGAAACAGTTACGAACTAACATTACAATCCTCACAGAAAACAGAAACCAGCTACTAACCAACATCTCCAACCTCACAGAAAAGAGTAATCAGCTAATACAAAACAACACAAATCTGTTGAATGAGACAGCTCGGCTAAAATGGAGGCATGCAAATCTTCTGAATCAGCTGAAAATAATTCAGACTGCTGGTAATGTGTTTATTTTTTAGTCGTTCATTCATTTTCTTTTCAGCTTAGTCCCTTTATTAATCTGGGGTCGCCACAGCAGAATGAGTCACGGTATATTTTTAGTCTATGTAATAATTTTCTATACAGAAGACATTGTCAAAAAAATGCTGAAGAATGTTGTGATGTGTTTTATCATACACTGACATACAGTATATCATGTCTGGGAATTATCTAGTTTCTGGTGGTTGAGTGTAAATGGGAATAAAAAGCTCTACTTGTTCTGTTAACAGATGGATGGACTTACAATCAGTCCAGTTTTTACTACAAGTCCAATACATCAAAGACCTGGGGTATGAGCAGAAGTGACTGTATAATGAGAGGAGCAGATCTGATCATCATAAACAACCCACAGGAACAAGTGAGTTAGGGACTGTGATTCTCTCTCTCTCTCTCTCTCTCTGTGTGTGTGTGTGTGTGTATGTATGTGTGTGTGTGTGTGTGTGTGTGTGTGTGTGTGTGTGTGTGTGTGTGTGTGTGTGTGTGTGTGTGTGTGTGTGTGTGTGTGTGTGTGTGTTTTGTGTTAAGCAGCTGAGTGAGAGATGGTCAATGATCAGTTTCTGATATTAATCTGTAATTGTCTCATGTGCTCAGGATTTTGTAAAGAGAATGTCTGGTGTCGCTGCAGTCTGGATTGGTCTCAATGACACTGTTGCTGAGGGCACATGGAGATGGGTTGATGGCAGTACACAGAACAATAAGTGAGAAATCACCAAACTGAACTAATTATTAATAATAAATGATTCTCTCAGTCATTATCATAACATGCAGAAAGCAGCACTGAACTTCTGATTCTGATTTGTAGTTTGAGCTTCTGGGCACCTGAATCTAAAGAACCAAATGGAGGTACAACAGAGAACTGTGCTGTGTCTGCTGATAAAGTGACAGGATGGTCTTCTTTATCAGGGTGGGTTGATGTCTCATGTGACAAAACATTTCAGTGGATCTGTGAGATGAATATTACACAACTCATATAAAACTTTAGTGATAACTGACTTACATGTAAAACAGTGTTTCTCATCTCTGATCCTCAAGGATCTCCAACTGCTGCACATTTTCTAATCTCTAATTTTCTAATTTCTTCTAATCAGTTCAGTCTGATATGCTAAATTACAGACTCAAGAGAAATGTTTCCATCCAACCAATCACCTTTTGAAACTGACTTTTTCCTCCTATATTATGTGAGATTTATGTCCACCTTCAGTTTTTGTGTTTATTATTCAGCTATACACCACCAGTCATTGAACATCACTCCAGTACTTAACAGAAGTCTCACTAAAATCAAACATTAAAAAGGCATTTAGGTGCCAGCATTATGATCAAGATTTAATGAACCAGGCTGATTAATCCTCTAATATGCAAAATTCAACTATTGTACAGTCTGAGGATGTACTGTTAACTGTTGAAATTGGAACATAATTCACAAACAAACATACCATCTGCCATGGACATTCTACATTCAAAAGTTATCACATGATCAGGTCCATCGTAGTGTTGGGCAATACAGTCAACCAATACAGCATCCTGCAATATCTACTGTAATATGAAACATTGCGGTGGTGAAAGTAAATAATTATGTTATGTTTTAAACTGTTTTACCATGTTTATACACTACTATTTAAACATTTGGGGTCAGTTTAATGTTTTATTTTATTATAATGTTTTTAAAGAAAATTATTCTGTTCATCAAGACAGCGTTTATTAAATGTAAAAAAATATTAAATTGTTAAATATTTATTGCATTACTAAATAACTGCTTTCTTATTGTACGTAGTTTCAAATGAAATTACTATTCAAGTCATTATTGCTTTTTTAACTATTACCAATAATAATAATAATATTACTAATAACAATAACAATAATAATGATTAATATTAGAGTAATTTCTGAAGGATCGTGTGACTCTGAAGACTGGAGTAATGAAGCTGAAAATGAATCTTTAAAATCAATGCAATAAATTATTAAATTAAACGATAAACTACTTTTAAACAGTTATTTTAAAGTGCAACACCATTTCACAATTTTACAATTTGAACTGTACTTTGATTAAATAAATGTAACCTTGGTGAGCAGGATAGGCTTATTTTAAACATTTAAAAATCCTACTGACCCCAAACTTTTGACCGGTAGTATACATTTTTGTCTGTATCATATTTGTTTAAAAAATGTAGAACATTAAAATAATATTATGAATAATTTCTCTTGCTCCTGATTGCAGTATTTTTAGGGTAAACATAGTGTTTTAGTGCATTTACTGCTTCTTTTCTTTATTGTGTTGTTTCATATGTTCCCTGTTGAAAAAAAATAAAAATAAAAATACACAGAATATAAACAAACAAGCCTATGCTTCTTCTTATTTGTGTTTAATTGATGAACATGGACAGAACATATTCAGAACATACTTACAGACAGAAATAGGCTAAACAAATTTAGCAACAATCATAACACAAAACATTTAATCAAAATAATAACCTGTATTTCTCCACATGGTCAAACAGAAATGCATTAAATAAATCTTAAGAATTCAACTTAGTAGCCGCATTGACTTGAACTAATTATTTTAAATAAAACTTAAGTTAGTTGTGTTCTTATGAGATAACAAATAACACAATTAACACAAGCAAATCATTTGTGTTTGAAGCAAATATAAAAGTAACCTTGTTGACTTTAACTATGGTGATGTGTGTTCTTAATCCATGACACACATGGCTGGACAAAATGTTTCCATTATTAACAAAAACCAGCACAGGGGGGATGTAGATAAATATGTATACAGTTGAAGTCAGAATTATTAGCGCCCCTGTTAATTTTTCCCCCACATTTTTTCAACACATTTCTAAACATAATAGTTTTAATAACTCATTTCTAATAACTGATTTATTTTATATCATGACAGTAAATAATATTTGACTAGATATTTTTCAAGACAGTATTTGGCTTAAAGTAAATTTTAAAGGCTTAACTAGGTTAATTAGGTTAACTAGGCAGGTTAGGGTAATTAGGCAAGTTAATGTAACGATGGTTTGTTCTGTAGACTATTGAAAAAAAAAATATATATAGCTTAAAGGGGCTAATAATTTTGACCTTGAAACGTTTTTTTTTTTAATTAAAAACTGCTTTTATACTAGCCGAAATAAAACAAATATTACTTTCTCCAGAAGAAAACATATTATCAGACATACTGTGAAAGTTTCCTCGCTCTGTTAAACATCATTTGGGAAATATTTAAAAAAGAAAAAAAATCAAAGGAGGCTAATGATTCTGACTTCAACTGTTTTTGCTGTACATTTTATGAGGTGAGATGCTTTGGCTTGTGGAGAGGTAAATACTGTAAACCTCAATAATAAATACAATTTAATGAAAAGATCATACTCTAAAATGGCATTTGAATGAAGCATATAGACTCCCTTCTAACTAGAATCATGGCAGAATATACTGTAGAGTCCACTTCGCATGGCACTTACAATCGAATTCGAATTGAGTGGCAAAGCGAATGCTGTGATTCGTCATTTTCAAAGTATTTTGTTGATAAGAAATTCAGCCTTGCAGTGTTTACAAATAGCTTTGATTCTATCAACAGAAAATGACCACATTTGGTACCTTTAATTTTTCTGTTTTGTTACATATGAGCGCTGCATCATCTCTTAGGTCCGCCGCAAATTCTCTTGTTGTTTATATACATAGAGCATACATAACTCCTTATAAGAGGTTTAAAATGAAACTGCAGTCAAACTACAACTGTCATATCTGTAACACTGTATCTTCGGGTACTTTTCTTCATATGTTTTGGGAATGTCCAATTGTTGTCGACCTGTGGTCTCATGTAAATTCTGTTTTGTCTTTTTTACTACAAGTTGATTATGTGTCTAATCCTGGTTTGTCTTCTCAATGATGATTCTAATTTCTGTATAAGTACGCTGAAGAAGAGAATGCTGTTTGCTGGTTTTACAGCTGCAAAGAAGGCAATCATACAAAATTGGTTTACTTCACAGATGTGTGCAAAAACATTTTGGATTCATAGCCTCCTTAAAATAGTGACTTGTGAAGGTACAATAGCAGAAACTAATAAGGCTAAACCTAGTACCATTGATGCATGGCAATGTTTTTCTTCCAACATTTTAGACTATATAAAGCAGGGGTGTCCAAACTCGGTCCTGGAGGGCCGGTGTCCTGGAGAGTTTAGCTCCAACTCTAATCAAACACACCTGAACCAGCTAATCAAGCTCTTACTAGATATACTAGAAACTTCCTGGCAGGTGTGTTGAAGCAAGTTGGAGATAAGCTCTCCAGGACACCGGGCCTCCAGGGCCGAGTTTGGACACCCCTGATATAAAGGAATGACCATGTAAAGGTGTTTTTTGTTTTTGTTTTTTTTCCTCTCTCAGACTAAAAATTGTTGATATGTCTGTTGCTCCCCTCCCCTGTTTGTTTGTTTGAATGTCTTTTATTTTGTTAATCTAAAGACAATAAAAAGTTGATCACAAAAAAAAAAAATATATATAATGTATATCTTGTTGTTTGAGACACATGATGACACTCATCCCAAGCCAATACTGATCAACATGCCACCCATCCCGTGACTCATGGATTTTCTGGGGCCAATGAGCAACAGACTTTCAAAAAAAAAAAGAAATAAAACTAAAAACTTAATAAAAAAAACAAACAAATAATTGTCTGCGTTAATGAATCAACACATTCATTCTATAATAACGTTAGCTTGCCCAGACCTAAACACTTCAAACAATTATGGGTGTCCAATCTTAGTTTATGATTTAACTGTGTTTCACAATTTGACTTCTTAGGATTTTGTGAAGAGTATTTCAGTTAATGATAAAGTCTGGATTTGTCTGACAGACAGTGAAGTGAAAGACTGCTGGAAAAGTTGATGGCGGCAAAGTGACTTCTGGCTTTACCAATGACTTTAATTTCTAAATATTTACCTGACAAAAATGTACACATTTTTTTACATTAATAATAATAATAATAATAATAATAATAATAATAATAATAATAATACATTTATTGAGCTGCAAATATTTAATAAGGTTGCTACTAAATGTTGCCCTTATTTTAAGTTTAACGTTCTGTAATGTAAGAGGATATAGTGACATTCATGTTAACTTCCTATTAGATGCAAGTTCCTTCTTTACATAGAGTAAATGCAAGGACTATTACTACAGACACACAAACGGACAACGGGAGAACAAAACTTCCATCTCAGAAGAGACATCAGTTTACTTATAAGCTTTTACAAATACTTCAGATTTTGGATTCATAGTTAAAACGCGGTAGCCTTTTAAACTGAACTTGAAATGTCTGTGGTTGTGAATGATAGTATTGACAAAGGTTTATCGAAGGAATTAGATGACAGAACGGAGAAGACAGTAGATATCTACATCACTGCAGAGGCTGTAAGAAACATAAAGCATGGCAATAATACAAAGGACTTTGACACTCAAATATCAGAAACTCAAACACCTCAACACACAGGTAACTCAGATACATTTACTTTACACTGTTGAAATAAACTCTAAATTAAAAAAGATATGTTATTGTATTGTTTGCCATCTTTAGGATGCAATTATGTCAAAAACAGAAGCTCCAGAGCAGCTCTAGTGTGTTTGGTGCTGTTGTGTTTTCTTCTGCTGACTGGAGTTATAGTGCTGAGTGTCTTCATCTATACAAACAACACAAACTACACTGAGGAGAGACGCCAGCTTCTAACCAACATCTCCAACCTCACAGAAAAGAGTAATCAGTTAATACAAAACAACACAAATCTGTTGAATGAGACAGTTCGGCTAAAATGGAGGAATGAAAATCTTCTGAATCAGCTGAAAATAATTCTGACTGCTGGTAAAGTGTTTATTTTTTAGTCTGTGTAATAATTTTTTAGACAAAAGACATTGCCAAAAAAATCATGATGGAGAAGGTTGTGGTGTGTTTTATTATACACTGACATACCATGTCTGAGTACTACTGTATCTACTAGTTTCTGGTGGTTGAGTGCAAATAGGAATAAAAAGCTCTACTTGTTCTGTTAACAGATGGATGGACTTACAATCAGTCCAGTTTTTACTACAAGTCCAATATATTAAAAAACTTGGATGCGAGCAGAAGTGACTGTATAATGAGAGGAGCAGATCTGATCATCATAAGCAATCCAGAGGAACAAGTGAGTTAGGGACTGTGATTCTCTCTCTCTCTCTCTCTCTCTCTCTCTCTCTCTCTCTCTCTCTCTCTCTCTCTCTCTCTCTCTCTCTGTGTGTGTGTGTGTGTGTGTGTGTGTGTGTGTGTGTGCGTGCGTGCGTGCGTGCGGGTGTGTTTGTTTTGTGTTTAGCAGCTACAGTAAGTGAGAGATGGTCAATGATCAGTTTCTGATATTAATCTGTAACTGTCTCATGTGCTCAGGATTTTGTAAAGAGAATGTCTGGTGTCACTGCAGTCTGGATTGGTCTGAATGACACTGTTGCTGAGGGCACATGGAGATGGGTTGATGGCAGTACACTGAACAATAAGTGAGAAATCACCAAACTGAACTAATTATTAATAATAAATTATTCTCTCAGTCATTATCACATGTAGAAATCAGCACTGAACTTCTGATTCTGATTTGTAGTTTGAGCTTCTGGGCACCTGAATCTAAAGAACCAAATGGAGGTACAACAGAGAACTGTGTTGCGTCTGCTGATAAAGTGACAGGATGGTCTTTTTTATCAGGGTGGGTTGATGTCTCGTGTGGCAGAACATTTCAGTGGATCTGTGAGATGAATATTACACAACTCATATAAAACTTTAGTGATAACTGACTTACATGTAAAGCAGTGTTTCTCATCTCTGATCCTCAAGGATCTCCAACTGCTGCACATTTTCTTTCTGATTTCTTCTAATCAGTTCAGTCTAATTTGCTCAATTACAGACTCAAGAGGAATGTTTCTATTCAACCAATCACCTTTTTCCTCCTATATTATGTGAGATTCATGTCCACCTTCAGTTTTTGTGTGTTTATTATTCCGTTATTCACCACCAGTCCTTAAACATCACTCCAGTACTTAACAGAAGTCTCACTAAAACCAAACATTAAAAAGGCATTAAAAATTCAGCATTAGTTTTGATAAAAACAAACACTCGCTTTCCATATTCATTGAAATATATGGAAACGGCACATATAGGGCCTGTGTTTCCTTTACAGATATTATTGAGAATATTACATATTCTATTCTAAAACATAAAATCACTTACAAAAGCTAACACGTATTCTAATCTCATACATAAATCATATAAATAAATAAATAAATAATGAGGCTATTTATTAAGAAATGAAATTTAATATTTATTATTTATTAGAAAATGAAAAAAGTCCTGTTTTAATAATAGATGATGATTATTATTATTAAGTATATTGGTTATTTATTTTTTTAAAAGTCTGCATTTACAATTTTATCACGTGCAAATCACTGCAGATTAGCTCTAACCAGCAGGCCTATGTCATATACAGTACAGTACAGATAACTAATAAATAACCTACTTTAAATTAAAAGAATTAACGTATGCTATGTTTTTTGTTTTCACAAGCTTTGGAGACGTAACATAAATTCCGCTTTTAAATAATAGGTGACCTATAGCTTTTGTCATGAGGCTGTGTTCAAAATGACATCAAAGTTTTCAAGATGCACTGTGAAGGGAGTGCAATTGTAAACATAAAGATCACTAAAACTGAACTGTAAACATACTTTGAAAGCAAATTACACCTAAGAGTCTTAATGCTTTTTTAATGCTTTAATGCATTTGTATTTTTAATAATTTCAACTTTGAATGTTAGAATGTTCTAAATGAATAGGGCATAGGGGGGATAAGTGGGAATAGAACACAGCCAGGAACTATGTTTAACTACAGCTCCACAGGTGTCGTTTCAAGTGCTCGAGTTTGCGACGCAGTTTGCAAATGTTCGTTGGAGCGATGGATTTGGGAAACGGCAAATCAACAAACTATCTTTGTAACGACGGAACTTGCGACCTTAGTTGGCTAACGATGGTTTTGGGAAACGCACCCCAGTCTGGTGTGATTATACTTATATGCTAAATTCAACTATTGGCAATTCCACTAACATGAAAGTGTATGTGACAAATAAAGGCTTGATTGATTGATTGATTGATTGATTGATTGATTGATTGATTGATTGATTGATTGATTGATTGATTGATTGATTGATTGATTGATTGATTGATTGATTGATTGATTGATTGATTGATTGATTGATTGTACAGTATGAGGATGTACTGTGAACTGCTGAAATTGAAAAGAAATTCACAAGAAGGACATGTTACCTGACATTCTACATTCAAAAGTTATCATATGATCATGTGCTATTAGTGTTGGATGAAGTCAACCAATACAGCATCATACAATATCTATTGTAATATGAAACATTCTTATGGTGAAAGTATGCAATGTTTAAACATGTTTTACCATCATTTTTGTCTGTATCATATTTATTTAAAAAATGTAGAACATTAAAAATTATATATATATATATACACACACACACACACACACACACACACACACACACACACACACACACACACACACACACACACACACACACAGTTGAAGTCAGAATGATTAGCCCCCTTAAATTATTAGCCCCCCTGTTTATTTTTTTCCCCAATTTCTGTTCAACAGAGAGAAGATTTTTTCAACACATTTCTAAACATAATAGTTTTAATAACTCATTTCTAATAACTGATTTATTTTATCTTTGCCATGATGACAGTAAATAATATTTGACTAGAAATTTTTCAAGACACTTCTATACAGCTTAAAGTGACATTTAAAGGCTTAACTAGGTTAATTAGGTTAACTAGGCAGGTTAGGGTAATTAGGCAAGTTATTGTATAATGATGGTTTGTTCTGTATACTATGAAAAAATATATAGCTAAAAGGGGCTAATAATTTTGACCTTAAAATGGTGATTAAAACATAAAAAACTGCTTTTATTCTAGCCAAAATAAAACAAATAAGACTTAAGTATTATCAGACATACTGATGATAAACATAATTTGGGAAATATTTAAAAAAGAAAAAAATTCAAAGGGGGGCTAATAATTCTGACTTCAACTGTATGTATATATATATATATATCTGGCTCCAGCATGGGTAAATACATAGCTTTTTTTAGTGCATTGACTGCTTCTTCTCCTTATTTTGCGGTTTCACATATTTGCTGTTGAAAAAAACAAAAAACAAAACCCACACACATACAATATAAACAAATAAGCCTATGTTTCTTCTTAATTGTGTTTAATTGATGAACATGGACAAAACATATTCAGAACATATTTGCAGACAGAAATAGGATAATATGAATTTAGCATAATAATAATAATAATAATAATAATAATAAGAAGAAGAAGAAGAAGAAGAAGAGGAAGAAGAAGAAGAAGAAAACGAAGAAGAAGAAGAAGAAGAAGAAGAAGAAGAAGAAGAAGAAGAAGAACAATAATACTACTACTACTAATAATAAAAATAACCTGTATTTCTCCACGAGGTCAAACAAAAATGTATTTATTGAATTAAAAGCATTTAATTCAGCAGCCACGTTGGCTTTAACCAATTATTTAAAATGAAACTTAAACTAGTCGTCTTCTTATGAGAGAACAAATAACACAATTAACACAAGCAAGCCCTTTGTGTTGGATTTAAGCAAATACAAAAGTAACCTTGTTGACTTTGACTAAGATGATGTGTGTGCTGCATTCAAGTGGATAAAATATACAAATCCACCAGTAGCCACTTCCAGTGTGAAAACATTACAGATGCTTAGGGGATGTAGATAAATATACATTTATTTGCTTTTTAAATTTATTTTAGCTATACATCTTATATGGAAGAGATGCTCTGACATGTGGAGGGGTAAATAAACCTCAATAATAAATACAATTTAATGTAAATATCATATTCTAAAATGGCATTTGAATAAAACATATACTTCCTTCCAACTAGAATCATGGCAGAATATCCTGTATATCCTGAGTCCACTTCACAGGGCAGTTACAGTTGCAAAATGAGTGGTGAAGTGCGAGGACTAGCAATAAGAAACGCTTTATAATCAAAGTACTGCAGTGATAAGAAATTTAGCTTTACAGTGTTTACAAATACCTATGGTTCTATCAGCTGTGCCGTGTGGAAGACATTCAATTAGAAAATGACCACATAAGTTTGCTACCTTTCATTTTTCTGTTTTGGTTCATATGAGAGCTGCAGCATGTCTTAGGTCCGCGGCAAATTATCTTGTTGGTTGAAACACATGATGACACCCAACTCACTGATACATCCCACCCATCCTGTGACCCATGAATTGTCTGTATGCGTATTCAAAGCCAATGAGCAAAAGACAAAAATAAATAAATAAATAAATGAATAAAAGATAAAACTAAATAAATAAAAACAAACAATTGTCTAAGTTAATTAGTTAATGCATTAAAGCTAATACCATGTTAGCTTGCCCAGGTCTAGTCTAAACACTTTAAACAAACTCTGGTCAACTCTGATGTTGTTTTTCATTAGTTTTTTTTTTTTTTAATGTTTAGTTTTCATCTATTGGTTAATTTAAAACTCTGTAATGGAAAGAATGGACTATGTTACATGTTTTTTTACACTTTGAAAGAAACTAAAAATCTACATATTGCATAATAATAATAATAATAATAATAATAATAATAATAATAATAATAATAAAAATAATAATAATAATAATAATAATAATAATAATAAAAATAATAATAATAATAATAATAATAATAATAATAATAATAATAATAATAATAATAATAACAATAATAATAATACAGCAATAAAAATGTATTCAAGGGAAAGTAAAAGTACGCATTTTTAAAACTACTTGGTAAATTACAATTCCTGATAAAAAACGACTCATTTACAGTCAAATAATAATAATAATAATAATAATAACAATAATAACAATAATAATAATAATAATAATAATAATAATAATAATAATAATAACAATAACAATAATAATAATAATAATAATAATAATAATAATAATAATAATAACAATAATAATAACAATAATAATAATAATAATAATAATAATAATAATAACCCAGATATGCAATGAGTTTCAATTCATTTAAATACAAAGATGAAAACCCTTCCACAAAAAAAGTTCCTACATGCTTAAATACTTGAATCATTTCCTCAAAATGTATTTATTGCATAAGTACTTTCCACACACACAGTTGAACACCACAACCAAGTCTGCTCCAGAAGAGAAAACATAATATTAGTGTATCATCAACGACACTGAAACTGTCTGAAAGTGTAACTGAAACTAAAAGGATATAACCTGCAAAATGCACAGAAAGGGCAGAGAAAACACTGGTGATATCTACGAAAATCAAGGTATAAGACCGCAATCTGGACAAGGAATCACGGACCGCAACGCGATGAGGATCCAGTCATCTGAACTCACCGGTACTGCACATAAATGTGAATATGAAAATAGAAAAGAAACAACTTGGAGAATCCAAAAAGGAGAAAGACAATCCCCTGATGATATCTATGAGAATGATGTTATAAGAAGTTTTTCTGGAAAAGAGATCACAAACTGCAGCGCAACGAGTATCCAGTCATCTGAACTCACAGGTATTGAGATTAATCTTGAATGCATTTCATCACACAACATTATCATTAATGACTCTGTTTTCACGTTATGTTCATGCATATTATGTTAAATGTTTGTTTTCCAGGAATTGATTTAAGGAGAATGAGAGGCTTCAGTTCTGCTACAATGTGTTTGGTGCTGCTGTGTTTTCTTCTGCTGACTGCAGTCATAGTGCTGAGTGTCTTCATCTACAGTATACAAACAACATAAACTACAGTGAAGAGAGACGCCAGCTACGAACCAACATTACCAACCTCACAGAAGACAAAGAAAAGCTACTAACCAACATCACCAACCTCACAGAAAAGAGTAATCAGTTATTGCAAAACAACACAAATCTGTTGAATGAGACAGCTCGGCTAAAATGGAAGAAGGAAAATCTTCTGAATCAGCTGAAAATAATTCTGACTGCTGGTAAAGTGTTTATTTTTTAGTGTGTGTAATAATTTTCTATACAGAAAGCATTGTCAAAAACATGCTGGAGAATGTTGTAGTGTGTTCCAGCATACACTTACATATATTATGACTGATAAGTATCTACTAGTTTCTGGTGGTTGAGTGTAGATGGGAATAAAAAGCTCTACTTGTTCTGTTAACAGATGGATAGACTTACAATAAGTCCAGTTTTTACTACAAGTCCAATACATCAAAGACCTGGGGTATGAGCAGAAGTGACTGTATAATGAGAGGAGCAGATCTGATCATCATAAACAACCCACAGGAACAAGTGAGTTAGGGACTGTGATTCTGTGTGTGTGTGTCTGTTTGTTTTGTGTTTAGCAGCTGATTGAAAGATGGGCAATGATCAGTTTCTGATATTAATCTGCAATTGTCTCATGTGCTCAGGATTTTGTAAAGAGAATGTCTGGTGTCGCTGCAGTCTGGATTGGTATAAGTGACATAGTTGCTGAAGGCATATGGAAATGGGTTGATGGCAGCACACTAAACTCTGGGTGAGAAATCACCAAACTGAACTGATTATTGTCTAATGATTCTTATAGTCATTATCATAACATGCAGAAATCAGCACTGAACTTCTGATTCTGATTTGTAGTTTGAGCTTCTGGGCATCTGGAGATCAAAATGGAGGTACAACAGAGAACTGTGCAGTGTCCGCTGATAAAGTGACAGAATGGCCTTCTTTATCAGGGTGGGTTGATGTCTCGTGTGGCAGAACATTTCAGTGGATCTGTGAGATGAATATTTCACAGCTCATATAAAACTTTAGTGATAACTGACTTACATGTAAAGCAGTGTTTCTCATCCCTGATTTTTGTAGATCTCCAACTGCTGCACATTTTCTTTTCTTTTCTTTTCTTTTCTTTTCTTTTCTTTTCTTTTCTTTCCGTCAGGCTGGCATGATTAATCCTCTTATATGATAAACTCAACTATTGTACAGTCTGAGGATGTACTGTAAATGCTGAAATTGGAACATAATTCACAATCAAACGTAATATCCATGAACTACATTCAGAGGTTATCACATGATCATTGCCAGTTGTCCATAGTGTTGGGCTGAGTCAACCAATATGACATCATACAATATCTAATATGAAACATTGTGATGGTCAATGTAAATACAGATGATACGTTCTAGCATGTTTTACCATGTATATACATTTTTGCTTGTATCATATTATTTTTTACATGTAAAAAACATTGAAAATGTTATAAATAATTTCTCTTGCTCCTGAATGCAGTATCTTTAGGGTAAACACACAATAGTGCTTTAGTACATTGACTACTTCTTCTCTTTATTTTGTTGTTTGACATGTTCGATGTTGAAAATAAATAATAAAAACAAATACACAGAATATAAACAAATAAGCCTATGTTACTACTTATTTGTGTTTAATTGATGAACATGGACAGAACATATTCAGAACATATCTGTAGACAGAAATAAGCTAATACAAACTTAGCAACAACCACAATAAACAAACAAACAAACAAACATTTAAATTCATTTGACTTTTCAGGATTTTGTGAAAAATATTTAACTTAATGGTATTTCAGTTACATAAGATGCAAGAACCAGCACTGATCCTTTTATACTGATCTGCAATATTACAACTTTCATATTAAACTTCAACAAACTGTCAAGCTTAGTCACATCTGAAAATCAATTTAAAATAAGGAGGCAACATACAACAGTTATGGTTCTATATACTTAAATCATTTTACATTTACACCAATATAATTTAAACTGCATTTTTCAACTACCACAAATTATCAGGGTTTTAGTTTTATTCAGGACATCAATAAAGATATATTTAATTTATATGTGTAGAATGTATCACAAAAAAAGTTACTGTATGATGTTCAATGTTACAATGTTGTAGTTTGTGGAACCACAATATATGACAAACGTCCTTTAAAAAGTCATTATTCTTGAACAAATCATTGAATAAATAACAATGATGAGAGAGGATGTAAATACAGCTGATGCTAAAACTATTAACTGAAAACTGATCGACTGTCTGGACTATCAGTCTATCAGCAACAACCAACCAACGCTATCTCACGGCAATTCGTAACTTTTTGATTAGTGGCTAATTTGTATGAATTCGTACGATCTAATTCGTACAAATTAGTACGATTTGTCCATCACCCAATGACGGTTGGGGTTAGGGGTGGGGTTAGGTGCCACGCCTCCTTTTTAAAATCGTACATTTTCGTACGACTGAACTCGTACGAATTCGTACGAATTAGCCACTAAACTGACAAAACGTAAAATACTTACGTTTCCTCGTGAGATCAGGCTGCAACCAACACAAAAGTGCAAGCAAATGCTTTTCAACACCATCTGCTAATACAATAATCAAGCACCCAAAGAATTTAAACATATAGAATACGAATAAGCATCAAAATCTGTCTTAGCATTAAATAAGCATTAAATCAGATATCATATTACAAAGGTTCCTTTAAAAATGTCCTTTTACTGGAAGAGCATGTGAATAGAGCCACAGCTAAAACCATTAACCATTAAATTATAAACTTTTGACGTACCAGATAAAGCCTAAATATTTTAGCTGACAAAAAGTCTAACATGACTCACAATGGACAAATCCCAAAGATATTTAAATATATAAAAACATAATAAATAGATGTTAAAACCCATATTTAAATCTCACATAAATATCCATTGTCATTTTGCTTTGAAGTTCCTTTGTCTATAAATACTTTAACATTTCTATATAACGACGGTTCCTTATTGCATAACTGCTTGCCACATAAATACGGATGAGGAACATAACACATGTATAATGTTAGCGTCCTCTTATCTCGATTATACCAAAAAAGAAAGAAAACATGGACAAACCATTGCTGATCTCTGTAAAAGACATCTATGAAAATCAATCTGAAAAGGAGATCACAGTCGAGACGCAACGAGACTCCAGACATTTGAACTCACACAGGTACTGAGATTAATCCTGAATACATTCCATCACGCAAGATTTGATAAATAATCACTCATTTTTCATGGTTTCAGTTGATGCTGTGGTAAACTGATAAACAGAAAGAATAAACTCATCTTTGTTGATTTTCAATAAGTGATTCAGTGAGGATGAGAAGCTCCAGAGTAGTTTTCTATATACAGTAGCAGACATTGTAAAACCATGCTGAAGTAGGTTAGGGTATGTTTAAGCATACACATGTTTGTACATATATTCTGAGTGCTATCTGCTAGTTACTGGTAGTTGAGTGTAATTGGGAATAAAAGCTCTGCCTGTTCTGTTAACAGATGTATACACTTACAATCAGTCCAGTTTTTATTATAAGTCCAATGAAGCAAAGAACTTGAATGTAAGCAAAAAAGACTGCATAAAGTGTATGTGTACTGTTCTGTACGTGTATGAACGCTTGCAACTCCATATTCATATTCAAAAAATGCTTGTAATTTGATTGTATGAGAACACAGTCTACATACTACTTAGGATTCACAGTCTGTTTCCAAAGTGCTGAATTATAAGCTTTTATGGAGTTGTATTCTAAAGTTTTAACTCAATAATTACCTTCTTATGTGAATTAGCAATCAAAAAATCTATATAAAGTCCCTACCTAAACACTGAGGCTCAAAATGGCTAAAAAAAACAACAAATTAAGGTTAAAGAACATAAGGCTACCAATAATATTGATCTATGGAAGATTTCCTTATTTAACACTCAAACGTTCAAGCATATTTTATTTTATTTTATTTTAATTGTTCAGTTATTTAAATGCAGATGTGAATTTATATTTCTGTTAGTTTCTTTTCTGTATTTTTAATCATTTCATTTCTGTTCATTAAATACAGTTGAACTCAGAATTATTACCCCCCCTAAATTATTAGCCCTCCTGTTTATTTTTTCCCCAATTTCTGTTTAACGGAGAGAAGATTTTTTCAACACATTTCTAAACATAATAGTTTTAATAACTCATTTCTAATAACTGATTTATTTTATCTTTGCCATGATGACAGTAAATAACATTTTACTAGATATTTTTCAAGACACTTCTATACAGCTTAAAGTGACATTTAAAGGCTTAACTAGGTTAACTAGGCAGGTTAGAGTAATTAGGCAAGTTACTGAGTAATGATGGTTTGTTCTGTAGACTATTAAAACATATAGCTTAAAGGGGCTAATAATTTTGATTTAAAAAATAATTAAAAAGCTGCTTTTATTCTAGCTGAAATAAAGCAAATAAGACTTTCTCCAGAAAAAAAAAATATTATCAGAGATACTGTGAAAATTTCCTTGCTCTGTTAAACATCATTTGGAAAATATTTAAACAAGAAAAAAAATTCAAAGGGGGGCTAATAATTCTGATTTCAACTACATGAAGCAATACATAACTTTTTAATACAGGGATAGATTTATGAGAACCGAGAAATATGTACCATGGACTATGTTTCCTTGCAGTTTTTGTTTTGACAAATCCACTAGAGGCTGCCGTGTACAATTTCAAATATTTCTCTCATACCTTTTCTTATACTTGCCGCAAATCCACTAGAGGCCACTGTGTACATTTCTCAACATCTGTCTAGTGTGCGCCCATGAAAGAGGCCGGTTGGCTTGTCATCGTGAATAATATGTCAGCTTGATATCAACTGATGCACCCAAACTCTTCCCTACACCCAACTACTAGTGTCTTCAAAAGCAAACTAGAAGAGAAAAGCCAACACAGCTGCATGCTTTTACTATGCTATCACACTATGCTCTTTGTTTTGGGTTTTGTTTTACTTGGCTTCTGTAAATATATTTTGCCGGACTCAAACCATGGTGCTAAAGGTACATAATTCTCGGTTCTCAGAAATGTATCCCTGGGAACATTTTCCCAATGAGCCTGCGTTGGCCGATTTTCCTCATAACTTTATCTTCTTACAATGCACCTAGGGCTTTTACGATTACTCTAGAGAACTTATAGATCTATGAGGATTTTCAAGCACTACTTAGGTAAGGTGCTTTTGGTAAACAGACCCTAACATTAGATCAGACAGAGCCTAACATTAGATCAGTCACAAGGTCATTTTATGATCTACTAAGGCTTATGATCACCATAACAATACAACAGGACAAGTGAGTTAGAGGTTGTGTTTGTGTGCGTGTCTTCATTTGTGGTGTTTATAAGATGGTCAAATTGCATATATCAATTATGAGTTTTAATATTTGCAATTGTCTCATGTGTTCAGGATTTTGTTAGGAAATGGTGTCTCTGCAGTCTGGATGGGTCTGAATGACAGTGCTGTTGAGAACACAAGGATGTGGTTGATGGCAGCACACTGAACTTATAGAAAACTAAACTGAAATGATTATTATGTTATTAATGATTCTCACTTGATTCTGAATATCTGATTCTGATTTGCAGTTTCAGCTTCTGGACTTCTGGAGAACCAAATTGATGCAGAGAAGAGAACTGCTGTCTGTGGATAGAGTGTCATAATGGCCTTCTTTATCAGGGAGGCTGATGTGACGATGCTTTACAATAGATCTGTGAGATGAATATTTGTCACCTTTCTTTAGCGTATTAGTAGTCTTATTCTACTTAAGCACTATCCTGAACAGCTTCAAATATGAAATATGCATATAATTGATTTCTTTAATTCTCCTAATAATCTGTCTGTGTATGTGTATTTTCCTAAAATAAAAGTTCAGAAAGATGTTACACATTGTTTTGTTAATAATACACCATACAAAGTTATTTAGAGTACGGTGAAGTATTTTGCAATGTCTAATCTTAAATGTTGTGATGTAGCGAACATGAAGTGGGCTTGCCAGGAAGTGTAAGAAATAAAATAAAAATAAAATAATACAAATAACTGATGGCCTGAACTGGAGTTGTAAAACAAGTGGTATTTTATTTACAATAGTGTTGAAGATTATGTCCAGTGCAAAATATAGATAAAGTGTCCAACAATATATGTAGAAAAACACCAAAAAAAGTAACAAATAAAACCCAAAAACAAACAAACAAACAAAAAATAAATAAATAAAGATGTGTCCATCTTTAAATCCACAATATACACTCTGCTCATGGCTCTGTAATAGCATGCTCACACCCCAGGTAAACTGACACCGATCTGGAGTTTGGCCTCTCCTTTTATGTGCCAGACTCCTCCCCCTAGACTGGAGGATCTCCCAATAGGCAAGGAGACATTCATAAATGTTCCTTTTGCTTCATACAAAACTTAAAACAAAATGGATTGTTTCATTTTTAAATATAAGCTGTGAGGATCAATGAAGCGCTCATTAGGACTAGCGGTTTTAGTTCATATTGGTGCTTCCTACTGAAATGATTGTACAGAGAGCATATGATAAAATAGTGATACCCTAAATATCCTCAGTCAGTCTCCGATTCAGTTGAATATTATCTAATAATCAAGTTTATTCAGTTGAATAAAACACTTCTGTAAATTATCATTTTACATTTTTACCAATATATATCATATAATCTGGGATTATTATAAATGTACAGACTAGCTAACATTGTATTTATTTAAATTGAATGCCTTTTGAATAAAACAATTACTTGACACCAAATGTGTTTGTTTTGAATACTAAAAACGTCATGATCAGTATATCACTTCTGCTTCATTTTGGAAAAACCCTGATACTACAATAACAAATTACAATTCACAGAGGAGTCTTTAGTAAAAACAGCCATGCTGGACGACTCCACCTAAATAGATCAACTGTCTGGAGTTTCCAAAACCACTCATTTTGAAGCATTTGAATACCACATTTAATTAAAAGGAAATCCAGAATCTAAAAACAATCATTGACCTTCTGGGATGATTTCAACGGTATAGTAGTTCACCCAATGAAAATTGACTCACTGTTTACTCAACTTGTTTCTTTTTGACATAAATAAAGATATTTTAAAGAACGCTGAAAACAGTTGATATCCACAGAAGACAGAACAAATGCTACTGTATTGACATTTTTTCACATTTCTTTAAAATATTTTCTTTTGTGTTCAACAATAAAAAAAAGTCAAATAAGTTTAGAACAAGTTATGATTGAGTAAATGATGACAATTTTCAGTTTTGGGTGAACTATCCTCTTAAGTTCCTTTGCACACCAACAGCACATATTTTGGATGTCTCCCTTATCTGACCCATTCATTTCAGGATTTTGGAGTCTCTTCTAATGTTCTGGTGAAATGATTCAGGTGTGTTCGATTAGGGAGAGGTTAAAAATGTGTACTGTTGGTGGTGTGCTTTCAGGAACAGGGTTGGGACACTGCTGTAGATGCTGAGTTACATAATGTCTGGTCCCATTTGACCTTTATGAATCTTGTTTTCACGGCTGATTCTGATTGCAGATTTTTCCAATAGCATCTGGATGCAGCCTTTATGGTGCAAGCTGAGACTGCATCGCTCAGAGATGCAATGTCAGACACAATGCACTTAAAGGAGCTAGTGACGTCACTGTGAGAGGTAGGGTTAGATTAGCACATTAAAAAGCATTGGATGCAGCTCAGATTGCATCTGCACAGAGTCTGCAGCCAGACCCCTCTGGGTTTTTTTGTACAAGCAAATTGGACATTGTTTCTGATTCTGATTTTAAAATGCTATAAATAAGTAAAATATGTAAAGTATATGATTATCTTTCTTTACTCAAAGTCTACATTATCTGATGTGATTTAAAATTACATGCTCTGTAATCACAATCCACACAAAGATTAGCTTGGGTAAGTGGGTGATTTAAATTAGACTGTATCGTTTTAAAATTAACAAGTAGAAACAATGATCTGACTTTAGCAAAAGCAAAAGTACTCTACATTAAGCAAACATTAAATTAAATAAAGTTAAACGTTGGTGGTGCCTTTACAACAGCAGCAATAATGTGGTTTCTGTAGTTAGATCTGTAAACTGGTGTTTAATATGCATCATACAGAAACATCTAAAAAGGAAATGCCATCTATGCTTTTCCAAAGACAATATGTTCCCCTTGTAGATACTTCAATAAAATCATTCCTTTGTATCTTTTATTTTTTATGTATCACAACTTGCGCATACAACCAAGAAACTTTGCATTTGTTGATCACAAACAAGCATTCATTAGTTTATTTAGTTGTATTCTTTTGAATATTGAGACTTTCATTCCACAATTAAACTGAAAGATCCCACAAACAACTCGCCATTCTGTTAAAACAAAGAATATATTTAAATAGTGAATCAACAGGTTGGCTTTCTCAAAACAAAACAAAACAAAACAAAACAAAACAAAACAAAACAAAACAAAACAAAACAAAACAAAACAAAACAAAACAAAACAAAACAAAACAAAACAAAACAAAACAAAACAAAACAAAACAGATAATAAAGATTATCAAGACAAAAACCTAAGAGTTTAGCTTGAGGAATTTAAAACCGGTTAAGAGATTATTTACATGCAGACTTCTGATCTCATAAAAAGGATTAAAGTATATGTGTAATTCTTGAATATTGTTTTATGATTATTGTCAATCTACAGAAACTGTAAATAGTAGACACTGCTTTTAACATGACTTCCACCAATTCATATGTGCATTATCCTGATATGTTCTTCTGCCAGGCTGAACTGCATATCTGCTTGAAAAGATATTTTAAAGAATTATATGTGGGAAAAGGAAACATTTTTTTTTCTATGTTTATATTTATGCTTGAATATACATTTGTTTCCTTACATTTTCTGACAAAAACTCTGGTAAACTCTGACATGGTTATCCATTAGTTTTTTTTTTGTACACTTTAAAACTATATAATTTAGAAAAAATTGACTATATTGTATTGACATTTTTCAAACTTTGAAAGAAACCAAAAATCTACATAACGTCTGTGCTATTTATTTGAGTTATATCTTTCAGATTTAAATATTTGAATAAAATATTTATAAAATATAAATATTTGATTGTTTTAGTTATTTATTTTCCAAATAAGAAATATAATATCCATACCAAGATACTGAAACACACTTAAGAGGTGGCAAAAGTTCTGAATGAGAATGTAAATGCAGCCAATGCCAAAATCATTAACCATAAACTGATGAGCTCTCTGGATGTTGTATCTACCAACAAGAATATTATTCAGAAGGTCATGATTCGCACTCATTAAATAATTACTTTATATAGTTTTTATTTTATATTTTTCATGTGATACAAAACACAGACATTTCTGCACAATGCCTTCCTCAGCGTGACCTTCTAAATAATATTATTGACAAGATTAATGTACCAAAATAAGTTATAAAACCGCGAGCGCGCAGTGCAAACTTCACTAATCTACCAACAAGAACCCACACATTTCACAAACCAACCATCAATCATTATCAATTAACACCAATAAACAAACATTTTATACATTTAAACATACAAATAATAACTTAGAAGTCTTCATGCAATGAGTTTCAATTCATTTGAATACAAAAATAGAAACACTTCCACAAAAGCAGTTCCTAGATGCATACATTTTAACATTTCCTCAAAACTTTTTATTTATTGCATATGTGCTTTCCACATACAAACAAACACACACACACACACAGTTGAAGACCACAACCAAGTCCACTCAAGGAGAGAAAATATAATAGTGTATCATTGAGGGCATTCAAACTGTCTAAAAGTGTAACTGACTCTAAAAGGATATAACCTGCAAAATGCACAGAAAGGACAGACAAATCAACGATGATATCTACGAAAATGATAATACAAGAAGACAATCTGGACAAGCGATCACGGACCACAAAGCAACAAGGATCCAGTCATCTGAACTCACGAGTACTGCACACAAATGTGAATATGAAAATATAAAAAAAGAAACAACTTGGACAATCCAAAACGAAGGCAGACAAACCACTGATGATATCTATGAGAATTATGTTATAAGAGGTATTTCTGGAGAAGAGATCAAAAACTGCACCGCAACAAGTATGCAGCCATCTGAACTCACAGGTAATGCACATAAATGTGAATATGAAAATATAGAAAAAGAAACAACTTGGAGAATCCAAAAAGGAGGCAGACAAACCACTGATGATATCTATGAGAATGATGTTATAGGATGTATTTCTGGAGAAGAGATCAATGACAACGTAATGAGAATCCAGTCTTCTGAACTCACAGGTACTGAGATTAATCATGAATACTTTACATCACACAAAATATTCAATAATGACTCTGTTTTCATGTTTTGGGTTCATGCATGCCATGTTAAATGTTTGTTCATCTTCAGGAAGTGATTTAGGCAGAATGAGAAGCTTCAGATCAGCTACAGTGTGTTTGGTGCTCCTGTGTTTTCTTCTGCTGACTGCAGTCATAGCGCAGACTTTCTTCATCTATAACCTGACGAGTGAGGGAAAATGTCTAATATTCTAAAATGACTATTTGGAATTTGTTTTGTTTACTAATGCAAATTAGTTTAAGGGAAAAGTATATTTTGTCTAACTGGTTACTCTATGTTTAAATTGTAGTGTACCCAATCTGTTGTGTTGGTGTTGTGTGAATTATTCAAAGCTGAAAATGTCTGGTGATTAGGATTGCAAATGGACCAAAATGTCTGGTACAGATATATTTCCATAACAACTTCATCTGGAAAAAAAATGGGAAATTTTGGAAACTTACCAGGAATTTATGGGAATTTACAGCAATTTATGGGAATCTATGGGAATTAATTTGAAAGTTACAACATACAAAATACAAATTAACATAAACAAATTGTTTGATCATAAGCTGACATTCATGCAAAGTAATACAGATACAGAAACAATGGTATTGCAGTGTAAACACAATTTTGAATTGCTAGTTTAACTTTAACACCATTGCTATCCTCCAAGTAATATCACTACCCCCTTTCACACAGTGATACCAGTCCAAGGACGT
Source organism: Danio kyathit (assembly GCA_903798195.1). Classification (NCBI taxonomy): domain Eukaryota; kingdom Metazoa; phylum Chordata; class Actinopteri; order Cypriniformes; family Danionidae; genus Danio; species Danio kyathit. Next base: position 27,553,599 of record LR812528.1, read on the forward strand.
TTCACAATTTTTCCAGAAGACACATATCCATTTCAAAATGCCAGTAAATTCTGACATTATTAACCAGAAATGACCTCTAAACGGCTGTGCTTGTATTTGTAAACATAGAAGGAGTCTGGCTTTTGTTGATGGTTTCACACTTTAATTTAAACCATTCATGCAGCTGCTTTGTCTCAGAGACCTCCAAAGGCAGAAGCGCTAACAGTGGCTAAATGTTTACACATTTGAAGGTAAACAAACATCGGTTTATCATAAGCACTTTATCGATAATTTTTCCTTCTGCGTTCACACGTTACAACTTATCTTTCCCCAAAAATTGCCGGAATAAATTTATCGGTATTTTCAAAAAGGGCCTGTTCACACATGATCCTTTTCCGGAAAATTGCCAGTAATTTTCCGAAAAAGTCTGTATGTGTGAAAGGGGCTAATATTGTAACTACTTAATTGGATGTACTGTAACACTTGGACTCAATTGCACAAATTTATTGCAACGTTAGTCACAACCTGGAAGATGTCACTGTTGCTGTTGTGACCCCCGTTTCTCATGAGTGCTCAAGAGTTCTCTACATGCTGGACCCTAAGACATGATATGCAATGACCCGTGTAAAATGTCTTTAAAAAATTTGCATTTGCCAACCATGTTTCGAAGTGGAAACTGCTCTATTAGAAAAGACTGCTTTTTTAGTCGCAGTGAAGACCCAGCTCAAGCGCTGCTGAATGTGCTGTCACACTCCCTGGCAGACAGAAGAACACCAGAACTCTGGAAGTTAGGAGCTCAATAACAGTTGTGATCTCTTCAGAGGTGTGACGGCTCTAAAGCAAAAAGTCTTGGCCCTTTTTCTTACTCTTCAGAGTGATTGGTCATCTGGCGATTTTTCCCCATAATATATTGAGAATATTAGGATATATTAACAACATATAAAGAGTTTAGATGCAAAAACCTCTAAGCGCTGTCTCAAATTTCCATCTAAAATGAGCATTTTTCTCAGGCTGTTGTGTGTAGTTTCAGTAATTTTACTCTTAGTGCAAAGAACAGGGTATTTTCATTGCATTTAAAGTGAAATAACTAAACAACAGATTTTAGAGGAAAATTTCAGACAACAATTTTAGGTTTTTGCATATAAACTTTTGCATATTATAAACAGCTATGATAATTCAATTAGTATTAAATTAGACTTTGTGGGTGAAAATGAAGTGAATTTGCAATCTGATTGTTTTTATAGATGGATGGATGCACTATCAATACAGTTTTTAATTCATTTCCACAGGGAAACAGAATGAGACAGGACACAAGTGTCTGAACAATGCAGCAGATCTGATCATCATAAAGAGGAACAAGTGAGTGAAAGAGGAATATTGTGTGAGTGTGTGTTCAGCTGTTAAATGAAAGACTGTGCTGTAACATGTCTGAAATTAGTTTATATTTAAAACAATAATAATAATAATAATAATAATAATAATAATAATAATTATTATTATTATTATTATTATTATTATTATTATTATTATTATTATTATTATTATTAATAATAATATTATTATTATTAATATTATTATTATTGTGTATGATCTTAACCTCAGAATTTTGTTAATAACATTTCTGCTGCTGCTGATCCCTGGATTGGTCTGAAAAAGAGTGCAATGGAGATCATATGGAGATAGATTGATGGCAGCACTTGGACCTCTTGGTGAGAAATCACTAAAGCGAACTGATTATTATCTAATAAATGATTCTCACAGTCAGTATCATACCACACATAAAGCAGCACTGAACTTCTAATGCTGATCTGTAGTTTCAGTTCCAGGGCACCTGGGAAACCCAGCTTCATGTACTTGACATACAAAAAATGTGCTACAACTTCTTCAGCAGGATGGGAAGATTTTTCGTGCAGTTTTGCTTTTAAATGGATCTGTGAGAAGATTCTTTTAAATGACTCATCATGACAAATATTGATATAGCATGTTGACACCCATATGCCCATTATTTTTAATGCTGAAGTATTAATGCTGCTTTCTGTAAATGTGCAGGATTTCTGATGAATACATACTGTATATTGCTTTATAGTGCTTCATATTTTTCAAAATTTAAGTTTAAACTCAAAATTTAAATTTAAACGCAGACATGCAGCACAATTCTGCTCAAAACAACCCAAGTTGCTTCCTTCCTCCTGATGCTAAAAGCTTGGCACACTACTTTTTTGGCAGTTTCTCACATTCTACCTTTTGTACTCTTAACGTCCTCTGGATTCTACATCGAATGGATGACGCAGGCCACTGTGCACACTGGGACCTTCAATGCTTTGAGATGAGATTGAGATTTTTCTGTGCTCTTCGATACAAACCTGTCTCAGAGGTCTAAAGACAATTCCATGGCTTTGCTGGTGTTTTGATATGCACTTTTAACCATGGGACCTCATATAGGCAGGTGTGTTCCTTCCCACAATCCTCCTATCAAGTTGTAGAAACATCTCAAGGATAATCAATGGAAACAGGAAGCATCTGATCCCAGTTTTACAGTAAATGCCATTGCAGAGGCAGTGAATACTTCAGTGTGTGTCATTTCCTCTGGACTTTTGCTGTTTCAGCCACGCTGTAAACTAAAGTCTATGGGTGGTCGTGCTTTTTCGTACAGTGCGCCTAAGCTTTGGAATGACCTACCCATCTGCATCAGGAATGCCGCTTCTCTGGACTGTTTTAAGAAACTCCTCAAGACTCACCTTTTTACCATTGCTTTTAACTTAGATTAATTATTTCATCCAGTTGTATTGAATCATCATATTTTATTGTTTTATTGTGGTCTTTTTTATTGTTTTTATTGTTCTGCTTTGTTTGCTTTGTAGCGCTTTGGGTCTGAGAAAAGCGCATTATAAATAAAATGTATTATTATTATTATTATTATTTCTTCATTTGTACTTCTCTGAAATGTCTCTTTTAGAATGGTTGACTAAAATATTTGAATAATCAAATAGTGCCAGCTTCCAGGTGTAATCATTAAACCTCAAAACAAACCTCTACTTGACATTCAGAGGTGATCAGAAATTCCTTTACGCACTTGAAACATTTCCACACATCTCTAAAATATAATAAGGCATACCTCAGGAGAGCTGATAGTATTTAAAGTAAAACTGAATAAAAATTTGACTCAAGAAAACAGACACTTCAGAGACAAACTGATACAGATGATGTCTACAAAAATACTGATGCCTTAAGAGATCAAGTCATAATAGAATTCTGTTGAAAAGTAACCCTTCAGGGAGAGATGTTATGTACTAGTGTTGTATTAAAGTAAAGTGACCAGAAGTGCTGAGATGAGCTAATAAATGTTATAAATGAGCTAATAAATAAATAACTTCTGGTAAAGAGAATAAGTTCCTTTATTGTTATGTAGTAATTTGGAGTATAGAAGACACAATATATATTCGTTAAACATAACTTTTTATGGTTGTTGGAACAGAGTGTAGATGCAAATGAAGATATAATGATTATGTTTCAAACTTCGTTAACCCACACTGATAAGTCAAGACACACAAGTTTTGTCTTATTTTTTATAAGTTAATCAAAGTTTTGCAAACTTGAACTTAATATTTTTAGTCAGTTTGATTGATATAAGTTGAGTCGACTAGAAAAAATAATTTTATTTAACTAAAAAAGTTAAGTCAGCAAGAATTCTTTTTACAGTGCAGGCTTTAATACTTATACTTTAATGCAGAGGTGCTCAAAGTAGGGCTCGCTGAAAAGAGAGAGAAAATGATGGGGAGTTGGTTAGGGGCGAACTTCGAATTGAATGTAACATTTTGTTTCATGGTATAATTGAGGAGCTACAAAAAAGCCAACTAAAATTAAATGTTTCATTTATATGTTGTAAATGAATCAGACTTTTAAAATGTAAATACTGTCACTTGACAGATGCACAAGACATCGGCGAGCAAATCAAGGCAAAGGCAGGAGCAGCTTGACTAGTGTATTCGGCATTGAACTCCATTGTGTTATAAATGGGATTTTTACTATAATAAGTTCATTATAAAATGTTTAAAATGATACTGCATCATTATTTATTATGTTTTAAAGCAACATTTTTTTTTTTTTTTTTTTAATAATATGGTAATAAATGAGAAATTATTCACAGCAAATTTAATGTAAATTAATTTGGCATATTTAACTTCAGCCCACAGCTCTCAATCAAGTTTGGTTTTTGACCCTTTATAAGAAAAAGTTTGGGCACTCCTGCTTTAATACTTCTAATACTGATAATTAGAGCTGGTCTGAGAACAGAAGAGAAGCATATCTTATAAATAACGGAGAAGAACAAAACTCATAGAATGTGGTTCTACCCCACTTAGGCAAGTATTTAAGTGGAAAAAGGGTACATTGTTGATGTACTGACATTATTGAAAATGTTATTGATGATTAACAATTGATATTTTTTTCTGAGGTACAAATGTTTATGAACCCTTATGGATATTGACCTAATGCATTTAAAGGGATAATTCACCCAAAAAATGGCAATATGATGTACCGACTCACCCTTTGACAGGCAAAATCATAACTTTTATAGTAGTTGCCACATTCAAGACAAGCACAGGTAAGAACTATTTTGGCAAAAATATGTATCTTCACTCTTGTCACATCACATAGCAAATGTAATTAAGTGATTTGAAACTCACGCTCACTCTTGCGCATGTGCCGAAATCTTTTTGTCCAGGCTGTGGATTAAAGCTAATAAAATTGTATAAAATTTCGATCACACTTTATTTTGATGGTCCGTTTGTTGAATTTAAGTTACATAGCATCTACATGCCAACTAATTCTCATTAGATTATAAGTAGACTGTTAGGTTGGGGTTAGGGTTAATGTAAGTTGACATGTACTTGCAAAGTTTCTTATAGTCAGTTAAATGTCTGTTAAAGGAACTGTATCAAGAGATATTAAGCAGAAATAAGCTGTTAGCAAAATTTCCTTTTACAACAACTCCATATATTGTCAGGAGCCAATGGGTATTGAATTTATTGACTTTATATGTGAATTAGACTTTATGCCTTATACAGATATGGCCACCAAGATTGCGCTTCTTTTTTCCGTGGAATTTGTCTCACACAGTCCCAATGTCTTTTCATGTCGATGTATATAAAGGGGTTGTGTATCCCATAATATGGTTTATGTGTTAGAGTTGCATGAATAATTTAAACGAAATTGAGATTGAAATTAAGCAAATGTTCATGCACATGTTGTCAGGGAAACACAGCTCTGTGATCAATAATGAATCTCATCTGAAAGCCACATTCTGAAACTGAAAATACACCACATACAGTGTAGATGAGACACAGTCGGGTTTTATTAGTTCGACTTTTGAGTTTGTAACAAAAACATCATAATAAATCTGGTATATTCACGTGTTTTCAGATCAGCATCAGCACAGAGCCATAGTTCACAGAGAAGCGAGGCAAACAGCTGGCAAATCACAGAACGGTTCTCTTGGATTTTAGAATCACGCCAATGAAAAACTTGTCAGTGAACTATGGCTCTGTGTAGTAAACACTGCTCCATCTAAAAGCAGCTGCTGGAGATTTACAGCTTATCGCATAGGCAGTTTTACTGACCCCATATGCATGAAAATCACTTTTGATTGACCATGCAGAATTACCAAGGATCACAGATTTTGCTAAGAAAAGTTGATAAATTAACAGTAAAGTTTTTTTTTTTTTTCGGTAAACTATACATTTAATCAGTTGATTCCGCTGCATTATCACTGGTATTATGTTTTCACCTTTATTTATTAAATGCAGCTAAATGACACATTCCAGTTAATGTGAGCCCAAGCATTATCAACACACACAAAGTTGCAAGTTTGTCAATGTTCTAGTTTGGGCACTTTGTTTACTTGTGGTGTTCTGTAATGATCTAAAGCTTTAGAATAAAACTATAAACATGACAACACAAAGTTTATGTACCTTAATATGTTACACAGTACTCTAGGCCACCAGCTGTTTATGTTTTGCTCTCTTCATTAGGATACAAATAGAAATTACAGTAAATAAACAGATGCATTTTTATTAAAATCCTAACATTTTCTGAAGGTTATGCCCTATTCTGGAAGAAGACTTAAAACCAAAATAATATATGTGACCATACAGACATCACTTTTCTAGAAGCCCTTAAATCAAATGATTGTGTTTTAGCATAATTATCGACAACGACATTCAAAATGGTCATATTTTAACTGTAACTTTATTTTATTAGAATTTAGTGGAAATTATGACAATAAACCCTCTTGATGATTATTTGCTTGTCTTTAATAATTAACTGGAACAATTCCTGAAACATGTGAAGGGGAACATGCATAGAAAGTTGTATAAGCAAATGGCAGGAAACATCTCTTTTTTTGTTTCACCCAGAACATTAAAAATAGTAGGCTTATGGAAATCAGTATGGATTATGTACAAGGGAGCGCCAAACTTACTAAACAATCACACTGAATGGAGTCGCACACCGAATGCGCCGTGCTGCACATATGACAAGTAACGCACACTGGACGTGCACATTCGCATGTTATTTAATATGAAACTATGTACAGTAGATGGAGCTCTGAGGAAAAAGCAAAAATTTGAACAGTGTCCTAGGTCATCACAGACAGCCTTGACAGACTTGTAGCACTGGTGTGTGTACCCTGATAGAAATCTATGTTTACAATTCCAAAATGCATGGCGTGTCATGGCACATTCAGTGTGCAACAACCTTGATGGGAGTGCATGTAAATGCAGCCACAGATAAACCATTGACCAGGAATAACAGGAAGCTCATCAAACAATATGTAAAAGACCACAAACTCAGTTGGCCTAAGTATGGTAATGAGCAAAGAGAATAAAGTAAGATAGATTTTTTTTTCCACAAGTATTTATTTGAAATGCCAGAGGAACACATAATCCTAACCTTGTTTGGCAAATATATAATTTTTAATTTCGTTTCAGGAATTAAAAGATGACTTGGAACAAACAACTGAGTAATACCAGTGTGATCTGTTCTCCTTGCACCTGCACTGTAAAACATACAAACAGTTTTCAACATATACATATTGTGGACTATATCAAAAAAAGTCAGATATGGTTTACTGAGTAAACATAAAAAGGCATGCGAGCTGAGCACGTGCAGAGGGGGAAAAGTGCCAGCTCCTCCCACCCTACCCACCCCCCACCTTGTTTGGTAAATCTGGCACTTAGACCTCAAAGAACACACATGTTTGGATAAAACAAAAAAAAAGTGCTAATACTGTAGGTGACCTTCTGTTCACAGATCTCTGGGTTTACATTTGATTTAATAGAAAAAATGTTTAATTAAGCCAGTTAAATCGTATATTTCATGTTACACTTTATGAGTCACTTTGCTGTGTAATGCTGTACTTCATTATGATATTAAAGCTGTAAGACTGAAATATTAATATCACAACATAAACTTTCATGTACCTAAAATGGCATACCTAAAATAATTGCAATCAAAGGGTTTATTTGTGAAAAATTGCTACAGTATATACAGTATACACCATAGTGTAGATTTGTCCATTTAATAGGAATTTGTGCATTTAGTTTTTTTCTTTAATGACAACTCATATTTTATAATAACAGGGTTTACAGAAGCAAGTTATACAACCAAAATATTTTTCAACCTACTAAAATGTCAGTTTTGGAAAGTTTGACTAAAGCATTTAAATAATTAACTAGTGGCAGTTTCCCGGAATAATCATTAAACCTCGGTCAGAATAAAGCCCTCTTTGACATTCTGCATTCACCCGAACCTCCTCTACATATAAATACTTGAAACATCTTGGCACATATCAGGAATGTAATAAAGTCCACCCCAGGAGATCTGCTAGCTTTTGGTTGTTAGTTTTAAGCTTTTTAAATATTAAACTAAAAAGGTTCAGCCTACAATTAGCTTACGTTTTAAAACATTCTCGTCCTTATTGGAGCAGCCTGAAATTGAATAGATGGAACCAATGTTTACATTGAAAAAATAAAAAAAAATAAAAAAAAAATAGACATGGAAGAAAGAGAATCAAAAACTGATGCGATATATGAAAATACTGATGATATAAAAGGACAAATCACAAAGGGGACAGAAGACTTGAATACAACGGAAATCCAGCCACCTAAAAGCACAGGTACAGAGTTTAATCACTAGTGTTTTTCCTTATTAAACATAACAGCATATATTCACGCATTCATTTTTTTTTGGTTAAAAACAAAGTACACAAAAAAATGTTTGTATTTGTGCTGTGACCTCAGAAAGTGATTCAGTGAGGATCCCAATCAGAGCAGCTCTAGTGTGTTTGGCGCTGCTGTGTTTTCTTCTGCTGACTGCAGTCATAGTGCTGAGTGTCTTCATCTATACAAACAACACAAACTACACTGAAGAGAGACGCCAGCAACTAACCAACATCGCCATCCTCACAGAAGACAGAGACAAGATACTCATCAACTTTACCAATCTCACAAAAGTGAAAGACCAGCTACTGACTAACTTTACAGAAGAGAGAAACCAGCTGCAAAACAGCATTGACAACCTCACAAATGAAAAAGACAAGCAACTAACCAGTTTTACAGAAGAGAGAAACCAGCTGCAAACCACCATTAACAACCTCAAAAATGGAATAGACCAGCTACTAAATAATTGTACAGAAGAGAGAATTCAGCAACTAACCAATATTGCCAACCTCAGAGAAGAGAGAAAGCTACTAATAAATGAACTTCTGAGATGTCATGGTAATGATCATTATCCTCTCTATAGTTATTGTATATTCAGCAGACCCAGTATTTCATGTTTGAGCACATCATTTATTGTAAGCTGTGTAAACTGAGTGAAGAGTGGAAAAAATAGTCAATATTGATTTGCTTGTGTCCAGATGGATGGACTTACTATCAGTCAAGTCTGTACTACTTGTCCAATGAGATGAGGAGCTGGTCTGAGAGCAGAAGAGACTGTATAGAGAGAGGAGCAGATCTGATCATCATAAACAATGAGCAGGAACAAGTGAGTGAGAGATTGTGTGTGTGTGTGTGTGTGTGTGTGTGTGTGTGTGTGTGTGTGTGTGTGTGTGTGTGTGTGTGTGTGTGTGTGTGTGTGTGTGTGTGTGTGTGTGTGTGTGTGTGTGTGCGTGCGTGCATGCGTTCGTTCGTGCGTGTGTGTGTGTCTGAGAGTTTTAGTCAACATTTTGTAAGTTAAAACAACAAAGTTGTTAATTCAACTTAGCTTGATTAGTTTTCACTGTCTCAACTCTGTATTAGAGTGTTTATTGCCTCAACTTAAAAAAAAAAAAAAAACATATGCTGAACCACAGCCAAGTTGTGCTCCATACTTCTAATCCAGCAGGTGGTGGAATTTGCACCATTAAGTCAGATTATCAGCTGCCAGTCAAGCACCAGAAGAAGTCAGATGGGACATTTTTACCAGATTTTTTAATTGTTCAAGCATGACATTTGGTACGTAATGCTCCTTAAAATGTGTGTTTTAACTTGTAAAATGATGTTGAAAAAAACTTTAAAAAACGTATGGCAATGTATTGTTCCCAGTATAAATATTTCTAGAGCAGTTTCAACTTTTTTAATACATGTGGAGTTTGGCCACATTAATAAAGGTTAGTAAATTTAGTTTTAGGTTTAAATTTGCAATATCTCAATATGTTTATAAAAAATAATACTTTTAAAGTTCCCTAACTTACTACAGGTACTTTTATAAATTTGACCATGTCCCATTTGTATACAGTAGATAATATTTAGAATTTTTTCACCAGCAATTAATTTATTTAAATGTACTTTTCTCATTCTAAAGGTTGTAGTATATTTTCAGAGGGCAGACTGGCTTACTAAAGGTGAGATTTTACCAGTATTTCCATTTATAAATGCAGTAGACAAATATTAGTAGACAAATATTAGTTTACAGTAGACAAATATTTACGATCGAGTATTTACAATAATTCACCTCAATGTGATTTTCTTTTCTAAAGGTTGCAGTACATTCCCACATAAAGAATGACTAACATCAGGTGACATTTTACCAAATATCTCCTATCATATGCATATACAGTAAACAAATATTTAAGAAAAATATATTTATATTTAATATTTATAATAATTCACCTAAATGCAATTTTGTCATTTTAATGATTGCAGCATATTGCCAGAGACTGACAGCAAAAAGAACTGAGCAGATTCCATGCGACTCTAGAGATGAGGCCCTTGTAATTGACGAAGCAGTTGTTCTGCAAGGACTTGGTGGCATAGCAAGTCAGAAATTGTTGATGAACATTGAAGCAGATATCTGCAGTGCAAGAGTACACTCTTAAAAATACATTGAAATAAAGATGTTGAGATCAGATTTCATAATCTTCCAAGTTCTGGTTGTTATTTTTTTTTCCATGAACCTGTGTTAGTTGTGTATTTTAGAGTTTTACAGTTATTTTTATTTTTACCCCTTTTGAGATTACTTTTACTTTACAATTATTTTGTAAAAAAAAATTACTTAAGGAAAATTAATTTGTAAAGCATTTATATTGTAAGCACATGTACATGTTTGTAATTGCTAAATTGAGAGTAAAAACCTTTTATAAAATGTGTAATGTATTTCCTTGTCTGTTCTGTTTCTAATTGAGATAATCTGCTAGATTAAGTTCAGTGAAATTGATAATGTAAGTTAACCTATTAAAACTAAACTTTGCAAGTCTAGTTTACTAATAAGTAGTTGGGTCAACTATTTAACTAAACATTTTAAGTTGAGAAAACTTAGAGAATTAAGTCAATAATTAAATATTTTTTACAATGTTTGTGTGTGCATGCTGCATAATCTGATAAATATTTGCATGTATTTTGATAAATCTTTAGAGACTATCTATCTATCTATCTATCTATCTATCTATCTATCTATCTATCTATCTATCTATCTATCTATCTATCTATCTATCTATCTATCTATCTATCTATCTATCTATCTATCTATCTATCTATCTATCTCAGGGGTGGGCAAACTCGGTCCTGGAGGGCCGGTGTCCTGCACAGTTTTTCTCCAACACTAATCAAACACACCTGAACATGTTAATTAGTGTCTTCAAGATCACTAGAAATCTATAAGCAGGTGTGTTTGATTAGAGTTGGAGCTATGCAGGACATCGGCCCTCCAGGACCGAGTTTGCCCACCGCTGATCTATCTGATCTAAGTGAGACTGATTCTGATTCTGTTTGAAATTTGTTTATACAATATAAAAGTGCCATTGTTGAATCTTTACAGGCTTTTGCTGCGAACATGACAATAGAGCAGTCCTGGATTGGAGTGCATGATTATTTGGAAATGTTCTGGATTGGTCTCACTGACAGTAATGAAGAGGGCCACTGGAAATGGGTTGATGGCAGTGCACTGACATCTGGGTAAGAAATCACTAATCTGTTTACCGTTTTTCTCAGTGGCTTTGGTGCATTTCTCACAACACTATTTACATTTGCACAACCGTTAATGCATTTCTCTAAACAATTAGTACAAACTGCAAAACCTAGTTGATAACCTGCAAAAGCATGTCACTTGTTCAAAATGGATAGCTCATTCCTCAAAAGCAAGTATTCATGTCAAGTGTCAGTGTGTGATGACTCAAGTAATGAAATGAGGACTATTAGTTTTATATGGAATGACTATTCAGCATTCACAAGTTTAGTTCATTTTGACTGACATGACATAAGCAAATGATAATGTTATACACAGCAGAGAGTTGTATGAAAGGAATGAAAAACTGCTACTATGATGTGCACAAATGACTAATTGTTTAGAGAAAAGCATTAACTGTTGTGCAAATGTAAAAAGTGTTGTGAGAAATGCACCAAAGCCACTGAGAAAAACTAATATATAAAGATTCTCAAATTCAGTATCATATCACACACCGCAGCACTGAACATCTAATGCTGATCTGTAGTTTCAGCTATTTCCGGTCTGGAGAAACTTACAGCTACTGGAAAGATGAAGACTGTGCAACTGTAGATTTTTTATCAGAATGGACTGCATTTTCATGCAATAATGCATTTAAATGGATCTGTGAAAAAAGAATTAGAATCCCCTTACTGCTCTAAAAACACGACATATCTTTCATTCATTTATTTTCTTTTTGGCTTAGTCCCTTTATTAATCCAGGGTCGCCACAGCGGAATGAACCGCCAACTTATCCAGCACGTTTTAACACAGCGGATGCCCTTCCAGCCGCAACCCATCTCTGGGAAACATCCACACACACTCATTCACACTTATACACTATGGACAATTTAGCTTACCCAATTCACCTGTACTGCATGTCTTTGGACTGTGGGGGGAACCAGAGCACCCGGAGGAAACCCACACAAACGCAGGGAGTACATGCAAACTCCACACAGAAACGCCAACTGACCCAGCTGAGGCTCGAACCAGCGACCTTCTTGCTGTGAGGCAACAGCACTACCTACTGCGCCACTGCGTCACCCTATATTCATCCCATATATAGGCAAAAATGGTTTTGGTTTATAGGTTTTATCTCCATGATCAATCACCTCACCGTGACAAATCTGTGACAAACAAACAAACAAACAAACAAACAAACAAACAAACAAACAAACAAACAAACAAACAACCAAACAAACAAACAAACATATAGTATATCCCCACATATGTACTTGTACATAAACATATATGTCTATAAATAAATAATACTTCACAAGACTGATACTATTCTCTGAAGTATTTTTACAATACACCTCAATAAAAGACTATAAACAAGTATATGATTTAAAACATTTGTCTTCTATTTTTCAAGTTATTAATATTGACTGTTGGCTCATGCAGTTTTAAATTAAGGAAGTGCAACCACTACATTCAAGAAGTTGAATACTGAACAATTTATAACCCACATTCTTAGTTGTAAACATTATTATCATTAAACGTTTTTTAGAACAAAACCCTTTTTGACATTCAGAGGTGAACTGAACTTCCTCATATAAATGCCTCAAACATTTTTAGACATCTGGACAAATGTAATACAATAAGGTCCATCATAGGAGAGCTGCTAGTGTTAGTAATACATTTTTGCAATTTTCTACAGTTTAGCCAACATTTAGCTTACATAAATAATAATAATAAAATTAAAAAGTTTGCCTTCACTGGAATCACAATATTACTTTTCACTGCATAACAATATTTCTTTCTAAGTATATAACTAGCTTTTAAAAAACAATTTTATCAGCAATTTTAAAAGTATAATTTACTTATGTAATGATCATACGAAATAAACAGATATAATAATACATACATTAATACATAATTTTTCTGAGCTACATACTTTTTGGAGCTAAATAAATCTACAAACAAACAAACAAACATTTAGTCTTTGAAACACCACAAATGTTTAATGACCTATAATTCTAATTTGTATTGCCTGTTCATTTTCCTCACTTGTCTCCCAGCATTAGCATTTATTTTCCTTTTTTTTTTTATTGTACAGCCCTAGTGTGCACACATGTGCGGTTGTAATGTTTAGCTGTGAAGCAAGATAAATTATATTGAAATGTATTCAATGTTGGTTTATGATATGAGTATTTTATTGTTCATTCTTCAGTTTGCTGTTCAGGATTTGTTTGACTGGTCCCTTATGATGCTGGATGCTATAAGATTGTTTATACTTAGTTCATGTAAATGAATATATTATCTAATGGACATTAACTAACATCAATATATTATATTGCAAACCTGCACAGACCCTTACAGTAATCATTTGTATAATGAAAATACTACCATTACCAGGAAATTCATATGTATGTATACTTACAAAAATGTATCCATATTTAACTATAACAAAAAAGGTTTAACTTTTGGCATACAGAAAGATAAGATTTCAAAATTTACCCCCATGTACTGTAGTTAACAAAGATTTTGGTTTATACCTTCTCAGAAGCCTGTCGCAACAGGAAGCCCTGTAACCTATAACTTAAAGAGTATATTACCACATGCATGTACTTACTACTTGCATAAACATATTTCTCTAAAAAATTTATATTTCACAAGCTTGACATACTTTTTGCAATACACTTCAATAAAACACTAAAATAAGCCTGACTTACAATTGTTGTCCTTTACTTTTCATGTTACATAATAATGTTGACTGGTCATGCAGTATGAAACTAGAAGGAAGTGAGACCACTAAATCTGTAACCTTCAGGAAGTTGAATAATGATCAACTTATGACCCACATTATTAGCGGTGTGCAGTTCTATCACATGCATTGAGCTGAAAGCTTCAAATGCATTCATGCACAACAGTGGCTGTTTGAACATATCAGCAAAAACTACAATAGATGGAAAATGATGGATCCCAAATGAGAGTGCTTGAAGGTATTTTTCTATAGCATTATACTGATTGGACAATCAGTGTATTTAAAAAAAAATCTGAAATGTATAAAGGACATGTGTTTTGTTACATAGTATATATTGTATGGCTTGTATGTTAATTTATGCACCATTTACAAAAGTATAAAGGAAGTGTGGAGAATAATAGAAGGAGAAGAAAATAATACATCTGCCTAAATTAAATTTAATATTTAATCCTCACCAATTTATTTTCAAATGCATTTTGATCACTTGGGTCCCTCATTATCTAAGTTTGATTGACTTATTTTTATTTTTTTACATTAATGCTGTCAAAAGTTTCTCTATCTAAACCAACTGTCCGGGAAGCCGAAGATGGCTAGACACAACAGAGATGAGATGACTGCTGTTATATTTGTTAATACGGACACTATAAACCTACCACATGCCCTACGAAGTTAGATGACTTAAAGCATCCAAAAGAAGAATGGAGAAATCAAACACAAAAGATTGTGCACTTAAAATGATCACTGGAACGCATCGTCCAACTTTTCTTCTATACTTTTTAAGTTTGATCTTTCTGCTGTGGAAAAATGAGATCATGTTATTGTATTTTCAGGAAGCAATTCTGAGAAGAACAGAAGCTTCTGGGCCACTGCGGTGTTTTTGGGGTTGATGTGTGCTGTTCTGCCATTGGGCATCACAGTGCTGTGCATAAAGTTCACAAAGAAAAATGACCTGTTTCATATAGAGAACCAGACCAACTATTATATGAGTTTGAGCAGTAACTTGACAGAAGAGAAAAGGCTGTTACAGGAAGATCTGGCAAAACTCCAGGCCAGGATTTCGGAACATTGTAATCATTTGGTATTATTTAATTTGATATAATATCCAAGTAGTTCAAGGCCCTATGATTTCAAGCTAACAAAATACATTTTGGAAATTTTGGCTTGATGAATTAAAAGTAGAATCGAACACCTAATGAAATCAGGATGTGGATTAGAGCATGTTATATTAAATTGCAAAACAGCTATTTAACTATGAAGTATTTTAGGTATCATGCTTTGGACAGTTAGCGACAGAGAGGAGCACACAACCATGGACCGAATGCTTAGCGGAGCGTCACACCACTCAGCTCTGCTCACATGCTCTGGCTGCTACAGTATATCAGTGTAAGAGTCTAAATTATCATATGCATTTGTTTATATGGCAAAACATATCTTTCACCAAAGAAGGTCCATGCTGACTCCAAAGGCAAATACTGATAAGATCAGGGCCTGGTATGTGGACTTTGGGGGTTTTACGATGTGGTCACATGTTGATTGGTCAGTTTGAATGTCTCAGTATTTGGGCTTTGGTCACATGGTCAAGAAAGGTACAAAATAGCTGGTAAACTTTGCTCTGGCTCTTTTCTTCTCTGCACTTTCCTGAGCTCTGCTCCTCTCCTTCTCTGGAGGTTATCTTCTCTGGCTCTCTCCCTTTCCCTCTCCCTCTCCCTCTTTGTCTCTCCCTCCCCCTGTCTCTCCCTCTCTCTGGTAACTTTAAATTTACATTTAAGCTGGGTACAATTATTATCATATCTTTTTATCATTTCATATTTTATCATTTTATACAGTTATTTGAAACTAATTCAGTTGTAACCATAGAGAATTATTGTCATTAAATCATTTCATTTTCAAGTATTTGTGAATTACTTTTGATTTAACATCAACACTTAATTGCTCCATATTGCGATACAATACAATCACATAATATCAACGCTCTCCCACATTTTTAGCTATTAATACTGCCCTTATTTCCGTTTTTGGTATAAGATTGCAGAAGAATGGTTTGACTATAAATGTACAGTTTTTTACCATCATGCTGATAACTTTTTAGTCGCTCGGCAGAACTACAGTTCGAACCGCTGTGGTCAAAATACCATTCTTACATCAGTTTTGTATGTTCACTATGTTACAGTTCATAACTGCCCCCTGCTGGTCATTTTTTTTTGTGTTAGACCATTTTGTGGTGTGCCACATAGTACTGCAGCACTGCGTGTGGTCACAGTCATTCACTCGTGCATTCTCAGTAGCCACATCTGTAAGGTTATTTTATTTGCACAATAGTATAATTTATTCAAAATACTACTTCTACTACTACTGTTACTACTACTAATAATAATAAAATAAAAATATATAATAATAATAATTTTAAAAATGGATTTCATAGAGCTCTGATAGTAAATTCATAAACACGTACTAGATTTGTTAACATCTCATTTCAACAGATCGGTGCTCTGACAATTCTAAATCCATATCATACAACATCAGTTCTTACTTGCTTTCCTCCAAGTGGAAAAACTGGACAGAGAGCAGACAAGATTGCTTGCCGAAAGGAGCAGATCTGATTATCATAAACAACAGAGAGGAACAAGCGAGTGAAAGATTACTGTTGAATCTGTAACAAAAAAGCTTATTTAACTTTTAATTTTTGGAATTTATCAGAACGCTTACTATAGCGGAAACATTGTCTGGATTGGTCTGAGTGACATTGATGCAGAGGGATTCTGGATGTGGGTTGATGGAAGCACACTGACCTCTGGGTGAGCAATTTCTAGGTACATTGTTACATATGAAAGGATATAGGCAATTTACTTGCTTTTACTGTCTGTTTATGGTCTTTGCAAATATTTAACCATTTTTAAATAAATCGCTGGGCATATTTTGGACTTGATTACAATGCAGAGGCAACAACCCAACTGTTTGTTTGACTAACTACACAATTTTCATTAGAAAAAAAATACTGTTCACTGCATGTATTTGATGAGTGGAGAAAAGTGTTGTAGTTCAGCATTTTTCATAGCCAATACTTTCTTAAATTGCCTGAGTGTATTTCATATTTTGTCATTTGATATTGTGGCCAAGTAAAACCAAAAAACAGAGTGCCTGCATACACTGTAGTTACAGTAAGCTTTAGAACCTGCAAGTTGATGAAAGGATTACAACACACTTCATAAAATCGTAATAATATAGTAACATAAGCGAGTTTTTAGACATATGAGCTGTTTAAATTGATAATAATGTTAATTCATCAATTAATTCCTCTGCGGGGGAGTTTGAAATATTAGCTTGTGCAAACTAACTTAAATGTTTGGGTGAAATATTAATTCACAAGGTCCATACATATATTACAGTATATAGTGTACTGTATTTTATATAATGTTGATCTGTGTCATTGTAGGTAGTGGAAGCCTGGGGAGCCCAATAACAAAAATTCGGAAGAGGATTGTGCTGTATCTATTTTTGAATGGGCTGGTTACTCATGCAATTACACCTTTGTGTGGACTTGTGAAAGGGACTTAGAGGTGTAATAAAACTGTAATATAAAATGTGTTCAAAGCAATGCAGTAAACCAACGTTGACAAATTGTAAAATAACAGCAAGTGTGTGTTTTAAATGTGTTTTTGCCCTTTATGTAAAAAATGTACAGTAAAATAAACAAACAAAAATACAGTTATTCATTATATTTTGCTCCAGCACCCTACAGACAATTGTGTTTGTTTCCAGCACATGTCAGCAAACAGAGGAATGAAGTTGACTCTCTTGTGTTCTGTGGAAAAGTTATTCTATTCTAAGTGAAAAAAAAGTGTAATATTAATTTTTTGAATAATATTTGCCTGCCCAATTTTAAGTCTTCCTATACAGTATCTCCTGGTATAAATTCAATTCAAAAACACAGTGTCATTTAATAGAAAACCTTTAGAAGTTACATATCAAAGTTTTGCAAGTGATAAATATTATTAAACCATATTTGAACCATCTAAAAACTAGGCACTTTTTGTTTTTGTTCAAAAACCTCTCTTTGAAAGTGTGGAACTCAGGCTCGGTGTGCTCTACAAAACTAATTCATTAACTAATTAAAATAATACAATTAGTTGTAAATAAGTTTCTCACAGTAACACAAAAATCAAAGTAATGTGGTAAAACTAATTACAAATCTCATGTTTGTGGTTTTTGAGTCATGGATCGGATAATTTTTTTAATCAGCAAAAGGGGGAGGAGAAAAATGTAAGTTGCTTTCTAATTATTACAAAAATAGCAATGCAAGAAACTTTTGGTTTTACCAAACATTAATTAAAACCTCAAATTGTAATAAAAATAAAAATTTGAAATAAACAGCTGAACTGAGGTGGGTATAATGAATTACATTTCAGGCCTGAAGTCAGGGGGGTTCTGGTGATTCGAAAGACCCACCCCCATCATAAGACATCATAAATTGTGAAAATAACCCACCAAATGCTTTAAGACCAAGCAGAATCCGACATAAGTGTAGTCATCTTTCATTACTGTATTGTTGTTAAATAGAGAAAATAGAGAAAACATAACTTAATCTAGGACCTTATTCTTGAAAGAAAAAATTATTAAATGATAACTAATTAGGTTGTTGTTGTTATCCATGAATTTCAACTTTACTTTTTACAAGAGAGGCTCGAACAATCGTCAAGCTCTACAATATTATTATTAATTGTTCAATATTCAAATGGCCAAATTCTGACTGAGGAAAGTTGAATGTGCTGACCAGTTTATTATTTACCTAATTGATGACAATAGGTTACCGTTTTTAATTTAAAACTTTATTTCACAAAATGATACATTTTATTTCATTTTTTTTTTGTAATGATATATGATTGCATTATAAAAATGTAAAAATTGTATTTTAAAAAAAGTGTTTTTTCATATTTCTTTATTCTAAATCTTTAGAAATATTTTTAGTACATCAAAAAGTGTGATTATGATGACCATCCGACAAGCTAATCCAGCTAAAAATAGTGCTTAAAATGTCACTAAATGCAGGATTTAAACCTCATAATTAAATAGAAAATTAAGCGAATGACTGCAAAAAGGTCCACATTTTGAGAAAAAAAAGAACCACCCCCCTCACCAGGCCAGCATTTACTGTGTTTTGTTACATTTAAGTTGTACTTTTTGAGTACATTTAACCCTTAACCTGTGTTGAAGGTCAAGGTGACAAATAATGCAAATTATGATTTGCATAACAAATGCAATGTAAAACAAACACACACACAAACAAACTGGGAATTTGTTTAGAATTTGGTAGGTAAATAAGCAACAAATTTAGAAAACAGGTAATTTCAGAACACATGAAAGCACAGACATCGAGTTGGGCAAAATCATTTCCGGGAGGGGGTGCACAACGTTTTCCGGGAACATTATATCTCATTTACAGGCATCAGGGAGTCTCTACGGATATGCGGGAGACTCATGGAGCTTCCCTAAGACTTGGGATGTCTGCATACATGAATTCCAGCTCCAACTTGTAAAAAACACGTAGTGGTAATGGTCAAAATTATGCCTATTCACCTTATTCTCCATGTACGTGCGAGCACAGCCATTTGAATCATGTTGGCTCGACACTTCCAGTCTCATTCAATTCCATTCATTTTTGCACATTGAAAACAGCTCGTTACGCTGCTTGATGTTGCAAACTGATATTTTCTTCTTATATTATTTTACTTGGTCTGTATAGTCATGCAAACACTTGCTTGTAGAGCAACTGAATTGGAAGTTCTAAAACATGAACTTGAACCGCACTGAAGATTAAGGTCAAATGACACCCTATTAATAGTATTTTGATAAATGTGGGCACTTTTAACTTAATGTAATATCAAATTTCACACACTGAAAATTTATTTTTCTTGATATGCTCTCTCGTGCAAGCAGACAAACATCTTGTGAACATTACAGCCCTACACATGTTCATGAACAAAGGTTCTTTCAAAACATTTTCATAATCATTGTAAACAAATAAATTGAACAACATGCTGTGACGTTTTTCATTTAAAAACAAATGCAGACACCTCACAAAACAGTCAAACATAAAAAAGGGTTGTATTTTATATAATTTCTAAGATTGCAAGTACTTAAAAGAATAAAGTATGTTGTTAAAGGAACTGCTGTAAAAAGGAAGAACTGATTAGTCCACATATTATTAATTCACACCATAAACCTTTAAAAGGTTAAAAACTTTGCTTTATTATTAGATGTATCATTTTTGACACATTTGTGATGGCTATTATAACCAATTGAAAAATCAGTGTAATTGCTACAACGTTCATTTTAAGTGTCAAGTTGCATAAACAGTGATTTTAATCCTTACCACACAGCAAAAATTTCAGTGGTAAATATACAGTGTGATTTTTTTGGTGTTGTTCAGTATTAAAACCAGAGTACATTTTAATTCATGAGTGTGACTAAGCGTATATTTAAGAGGTTTTCTTTTCAGTGTTAAACTTTTAACCCAATATGCAGTGCATTTCCCACTAGTGATGGGAAGTATGTTTTACTTAAACTTGAAACATTGTTGCATTTTAAAATGCAAAGAGTTGAATGTTTTGAAATTATTTCTGAAAAGATTAATGAACATTTAATAAATTAATAAACAAATTAATAAACAAATTAATAAATTTAATAAACTATTTTCAACATAATTGATCACTGTTATCTGTCACACACACCAATTGATAATATACACTTTGAAGGGTAACACACACTCTAGTTTGATGTAAGAATAAACTCTTACTGTGTTAAAATGAACTCTGTGAGTAATGTACAAATTTCACACTTTAGAAAGTGTTATTTTAACTCCAAAATGGAGGGAGTCATATGTACACCCAAGGAGTGTTAAGTTAAACTCAAATTGAGTTAAATGTACAGTGATTTTTTTTTGCTGTGCATAAACATCAGTGTTTATATCTGAACTATCAACTGCGTTGCCAGTACTTCTCTGTTATTTGATTGGTTGTAACTTTGCAACTAACTGAAAGGTCTAAGGACTCTAAAAACTAAAGAATCTCTTTCTTGGTCAAATGCAGATTTGATTGCAGTGCATCTAAAGATTAATAAAGACATGTAAATCACAATCATTTAGAATATTGCGTGGGTTTTTGAATTGAGATCTTAATCTTTTAAAGATTAATTATGCAGCTATACACTGAATGCATAAATAAAGGCTAAACACGTAATGACGAAAAACACTTAACCTAGGAAAGCATTTAGGTGCCACCACAACTTGTTCCATCATTATTCATTCATCCATTCATTCATTCATTCATTCATTCATTCATTCATTCATTCAATCAATCATTCATTAATTTTCCTTCAGCTACTGTAAGTCCCTTATTTATCAGGGGTCGTCATAGCAGAATGAACCGCCAACTATTCCAGTATGTGTTTTACGCAGTGGGTGTCTTTCCAGCCACAACCCAGTACTGGGAAACACTCACTCTTGCATTCACTGACACACTCATACACTACGACCAATTTTGTTTATCCAATTCACCTACTGTATACTGTATACTGTCTTTGGACTGTGGGAGAAACCGGAGCACCCTAAGGAAACCCACACGAACACAGGGAGAACATGCAAACTCCACACAGAAATGCCAACTGACCCAGCTGGGGCTCGAACCAGTGACCCTCTTGGTGTGAGGGAACAGTGCTAACCACTGAGCCACGGTGCCGCCCCCATCATTATTTTCAACATAGGCTCATTCTGAAAACATAGCCCTATGTACGTTTCTGGAGATCACAAATTATGTGGCCAGAAGTACGTATGGCTGTATTTCATTTTTTAAAACGAATGCTACCGCGCCATATGATGCCATTCTTTTTTGCGCTTATCAGCTGAACGCTTACCTCCGTATGGATGGCTTTCCCGCTGTTACCAGTTTGTCCAGTTAGCTTGCCATGTACGTTGTTGGATTTGAGATACAGAGAAGAGTTGACCACGACGACGAGGTTCGAGTCAGGCGAAAAACGGGGTAACACTTTATTTTGATGGTCCAGTTGAGTATTAGTAGACTGTCTGCTTAATATCTGTTGACACTGACATTTAACAGTCCTTCAACAGACATTTAACTGACTATAAGAAACTTTGCAAGTACATGTCAACTTACACTAACCCTAACCCCAACCCCAACCCTAACCCCAACCTAACAGTCTACTTATAATCTAATGATAATTAGTTGCAATGTAACTTAAATTCAACAAACGAACCATCAAAATAAAGTGTGACCAAAAACGGTTCCAGAAAGCGGGCAAGACACAAACAGAATCCAAAAAATAAAATAAACATGTAAATAACAGGGTGAGAATGTGGTAAAATCTGAAAACGTTGTAAAAATCAGACGAGGGCTTTTCTTTTCTGGATTGCTTTTGAAAACTGTCGGTTGGGTTTAGGGAAGAAGGAGGGTGGATCATTCAGTCAGTCAAACAGTCAGTCAACAGCAGCCTCTGGTGGATTTACGTGAGAAAAGCAGTTGCGAATGGAACTTGTGTGAGAAATTTGAGATCTCAAAAAGCGTACACAGCGGCCTCTGGTGGATGTACGGAAATGTATATAGAGGTACGATTTCAGAATGACCCTGGGTTGATTATATTTAACAAGAAAACTGAAATAAGATCATAAATGCTATTTGACATGTATATCATGGCATGACAAATTTGTGATCCATTACACCCCTAATATCTGCAAAAAAGTGAGATTTTAAGCATTCAAATGTACAATATGTATAGTGGTCTGATAAATAATGTTGTAATCTTCTTAGCTATAAGTAAAACTAAGTCAGTACTTGGCATTTTTTATTTTTTAATCTAAAACCTTTTTTTTTGGTGTGTAACTCAAGAGTGAGTGTGTAACTCAATCCCTGTGTTCTCTAGAAGACTGCAGACAGTTTTGTTTGATAAAAGAAGATGCTAGCAGACATTCACCTCTATCATGTAGTACATGTCGAAGCTACACATTGTACACTTTGTTGAAGTAAGAAAAACTTCCGTGTTGAGTTAAAGTTATGTAAACAGTTCATGCAAAATGAACATTTCCAATGAATGTTTCATTTTTGCATAAACATTTGCCAAAAAAAACACAGAAGAATAGAAGAATCACAACACTGTCCACTCAAGAAGATACACCAGAAGAGACACCAGCATCGATATCAAAACTGTCAGAAAGTGTACCAAAAATATAGAAAACAAAATAAGTAAATAAAACTAAAAATGAGCAGAGAAAATAGGGAAAGCATTTGTAGTATTTATGAAAACATAATGGATCATAAAGCTTTAACTAGAAATGAGATCACTGCCAGAAACACTATGGAGATCCAGACATCAGAACATACAGGTATACAAATTTTTCATGAATAAATTTCATCGCACAACATAAATGCACAAATGTAATCAATAATGACTTGCAATAAAGGTTTGCTAAGCTTGCAGCTGAAGTGTGCTTTTGGTAAAGGATTACAAATATATCATTATGCTTGTTCATCTTCAGAAACTGATTGTGGTAAGATGAGAAAGTACAGAGCAGCCACAGTGTGTTTGGTGCTGCTGTGTCTTCTTCTGCTGGCTGCAGTCGCAGTGCTGAGTGTGATGTTCACTTTAGACAGACAACAACTGACATCCATGAATGAGAATCTGACTAGAGAGAGTAATCAGCTAAAATTGGAGAAAAATAATCTTCGGAGGAGTCTTGATAAAGTGGGTAAGTTTCAGCTTTTATATATATATATATATATTAGGGCAATATGATTGTGTTATTTATTAACATCTGTGTGCAGTGTTGGGAAAAGTTACTCTTGAAAGTAATGCATTACACTATTGAGTTACTTGCCAAAAATAAACTAGTTGCAGTACTTTTATGGAATAAGTAATGTATTACATTACTTTCGAGTTACTTATGTGTTACTTTTTTGGCTGTTTTGCAATGAAAAACACACTGCATAACTCTCACTTACCTATTAAAAAACAATTATAAACAAAATAATTTAGAATATTGTTATCTTCTGAGAACTTCCTGATCCCAGAGCTATATGTGTCGAATATACAGATTAGTTAAAGCTTTAAGCAATGCGCTTGCTACTTTTGTACTTTTTGTCTTATTAGCAACCCAGGCTCATTCTGAAAACATACCTCTATATACATTTTTGGACTGCCAAATGTCTCAGGAGCTACAATTTGTTCAGTTTTTGTTTTCGCAAATCCAACAGAAGCCGCTGTGTATGCTTTTTGAGATCTCAAATTTCTCTCGCGAATGTCATTTGTGCCTGCTCTTCTTGCGTAAATCCACCAGAGGCCACTGTTGACTGACTGTTTGAATGACCGAATGACTGACTGACATTGCCTGACCCACCTTACTCCTTCCATAAACGCAACCAATTGTATTGATTGATCAATTGAATTATTAAATGCAACCATACGTACTTCTGTTTACATAATTCGCAATCTCCAGAAATGTATATGGGACTACATTTTCAGAATGAGCCTGTGTTGCTTATTAGTTATGTAAAATCACTGTGCATTGAGGACAATTCCCTTTTCCTTCTTTGATGCGTTCAAATTAAAGAATGAGTATGTGATTCAATGTGACTAGGATCAATTTAATTCAGCAATTTATTTTTAAAGCTAATTAATTAACGCCTAAACTCTGCGTACCCGGTAAGGGGTCCTTGCTGTCATTTACTTCCGCATTCTTTAAACGTTAAAGGTCCGTACTGGCCCAATATCCCCATAAGTGGTTCTGTTCTCTGATCAGTTGGAATAGAATAACTTTTGCATAATTATGATTGAGAAATTTTTCTTTTTTCCTATGATTACTGAAATGTGCAGAAACCACCTAAATTAATTACAGCAACCTCGGCCACACAGAACCTAAAAGGTACTTTCAAATTTTCTAATTTGAAAAAAAAGCTCTTTTTTGGAGGGGTTTATAACACAGACAGCATATACAATTATTTTATTCACTTTCAATATTGAATTATGAAAATTTAAAGGGTTTTCTTAAAAATGATACAAAACTTTTGCATTTACACCTCTGTATGTGGATTTGGGAAGCTTTTGAATTTGGGTAGGCAAAATCCAGGCGAAAACCCCAAAATAGCTCTTGACTTTTAAAAAGTAACTCACATTACATTTTTTCTTTTAAAGTAACTCAAATATTATTACTTATTACTTAAATACACTTTAATCTGAATCAAAGTCTATAGAATACTTAAAGGGACTTTGTCGGAATCTTGCAAAATAAATAGTAAAATATTATGCTGTCACCATGGGAAAGATAAAAAAAGTAGTTATAAGAAATTAGTTGGTTAAACTATTATGTTTAAAAACGTGTAGTAATAAATCATGTGTTGGCGACTCGTGCTTTATGTCACTACTGAGATCAAAAACAAATGAAGGCAAAACTAAACAAGTTGAATATTACTTTAACATAAGCGTGACTGAAAACTGAATTTGATCACTGTGTTACTGTACATCTGTTCTCCGGTACTTGTTACTTGCTGTTTTTTTGCTGAACTTACAACTGTTTGTCAGTTCAAGACTGCATTTCCTAATGTAAAACTATGTGCATGCAATTTCTGATTAATAATAGCCTCTACTTAGCCGAGGAATTCCTATATTAAAAGTTTTGAAATCGCTATTGAAAACAGAAGTCTAATATAATCAACAGTGGACATTTTGATAGTGTTTCACAACATGAACATGAGTGAAGTTGAATCTTTTTGTTACCTGTGTCAATTTGGGGGTTAACTTCTGACGAATGAGGAGAACTGATGCGCGCAGCACCATCACTGACAGAGTGAGCAAGAGCGAAACCGAGAGTGCGCGAGAGAGGCCCCAGTCATATCTCCGCAATCTGCCACCGATGGCTGATCTCGCTTCTCCGTGGCGTTTTGACACAAAAATATGCGTCCAAATTTAGAGGGGCCAGAGGGGGGGCCAAGGTTGTTGACATGGGGGCACCCCGTAGTTTTGAGGAGGCTGAAATAATTTTAAACATAATAAAAATACCTGAACTGTTTGTTTACAGATAAATGGACTTTCTATCAGTCCAGTTTTTACTCATTTTCATCTGGGAAGAATAGCTGGAATGAGAGCAGAAGAGACTGTAAAGACAGAGGAACAGATCTGATGATTGTGAACAGCCTAGAGGAACAAGTGAGTGAGAAAGATTGTGTGTGGGTGTATGTGTACTGATTTATCCCAGTCAGTATATAAAAAAAATCTACGAAATGCCCCTTCAATTAACAGAAAACTAAAATGCATGTGTGTGGTTAAGCTATAAATTGAAAGACAGTGTGGTAACTGGTGTTAAACTTGCTTTTCAGAATTTTTTAAAGACATATTCTCCTGGTCGGAACTTCTGGATTGGTCTGTCTGACCAAGAAGTAGAAGGCAGATGGATATGGGTTGATGGTAGCAGCCCATGCTTTGGGTGAGAAAAATTGAGCTGATCATGAATTGTTCCAAAAATCAGCATCATAAAACAAGAAAAGCAGCACTGAACATCTAATGTTGATCTGCAGGTTCAACTTCTGGGCATCTGGAGAACCTAACAGCAATGCGGGAAATGAAGACTGTGCTCTAGTTGGTCAATCGGGATCATCTGATTACCCATGTAATGAAGCTTATTATTGGGTCTGCGAAGAGGCTATTTTTATTTAGTGCATTATGAACACCTGTAGGTCTGTCAAATGTTCAGTTCTTAGTAATACACCAGCTTTTATTTTGAAGGTGACTTTTTTTTGTCTGTTAAAAACAACACAAACATCAAATAAAAAAAAAAAATATGTATATTAATAACTTTAAAGTCATTTTATTTTAATGTTCTGTCAAACTATGTTGCATGTTACGATGTAACTAAATATGCAAGTGAAATACAACAGGAACATTTCCATCATTGAGAAATGTCACTTTTACACTGATCCAATGTATATGGCGGATTTCCTACACTAACATATTATTAAGTGACAGGCAGACCAAGAAAAGTTACTGTGAGAGTCAGGGATAGAACCTGGGTCTCCGGCGTGAGATGTTGGTCTTGTAACCACTGAGTCAAATAGGCATTAAAGAACCCAAACCACAAAAAGGAACTTTTTTCTTAGGAGGAATTTATTAACGGCAAACAAATTCTTCAATAGAAGATAAAGTTAGTGCAGACAAAAACAGAGACTTTTCCAATTTTCCAAAAAAATGCAAAAACTTAAAAAATCAGCATAAGTAACTGATCAAAAATTACTCCAAAAACATAAGTCATAAAAAAAGCTTAGCAAAAGAGATTTTTTTCAAATGGAAGAACTCACAGAGGGTGACAGGCTAGGATCCACAATAACCGAGCAAAGAACTACTGAACTGAGGCTACTTAAATACAAACAACCAAACAAGGC
Organism: Danio kyathit; assembly: GCA_903798195.1. Taxonomy (NCBI): domain Eukaryota; kingdom Metazoa; phylum Chordata; class Actinopteri; order Cypriniformes; family Danionidae; genus Danio; species Danio kyathit. The sequence continues at coordinate 27,581,178 of LR812528.1, forward strand.
CCATGTGAAATAAATAATGGTGATTAAAAATACAAAAATAAAGACAAAGAACCAAATGAGGACATCTAGTGTTAAAGAAAAAAATTACAAGGAAAAACAAGATACTGCTTGGTCCGACACACTTGACGGACATCCAGTATGGGAGGAGAGGATAAGACTGGTTTTAGTAGTGATATATGGAAGGTAGGGTTTATTTTTAATGATTTAGATAGATATTACTTGTAAGTGACAGGGTTTACTCTCCTTGCTATCTTGAAGGGTCTTATGAACTTCTGGGAGAGTTTTCTAGAATCCACTCGTAGGGGAATATTTCTATTGGAGAGCCAGACTCTTTGGCCAGGGCGCATAGTGGGGGCTGTCTGCATCTAAAATTAGCCTGGTGCTGGTATTGTTGGGATACTCGGAGAAGTTTGAGACGTGCCTTGCTCCAAGTTTGATGGCAGCGTGTGACAAACTGGAGGGCCCCGTGACGAAATCCATAGAAATGTGAGACCAGGGTCTGTGAGGTATGGAAAGTGGATGCAGGAAACCTTGAGGTGAACAGTGGGAACTTTTACTCTGGTTGCAAGTATGACATGCATTGACATACAAATTCACATCTTTCTTGATGGTACTCAACCCAAAACCGTCTCTGCAAAAACTCAAGAGTGCAGGTAGACCCTGGATGACACGTGAGCTGGGATGAATGTCCCCACTTGAGAACCTTGGAGCAAGCAGCTTTGGGGACATACATACAGCAAGTAGGACCTCCGCCTGGGTCAGGGTCTTTGGTTTGGGCTTTCCTAACAAGACCCTCCAGATTCCACTTGATGGGGGCAATAATCTTTGAACTGGGGACAATAGGTTTATTGCTGTCTTCTTGAGGGGATTATACATATACTCGGGACAATGCATCTGGTTTCAGATTTTTTTAAACCCGGACAGTAGGTGAGGGTGAAATGAAACCGGTTGAAGAACAGGGACTATCGGGCTTGGTGGGGATTGAGTCGCTTAGCCAGTTGAACATACTCAAGCTTTTTGTGGTCTGTCAGTACTTGGAATGGGTGTTTGGATGCCTCCAGCCAGTGTCTACATTCCTCAAGTGCTAGCTTTACTGCCAGTAGTTCCCCATCACCCATGTGATAGTTTATCTCGGTTGGGGTAAGACGGTGAGAGAGAAAAGCACAAGGGTGAAGTTTGTTATCCTCACCTCTCTGGGATAACACCGCTCCAATGCCCACTTCAGAAGCATCAACCTCAACCGTGAAAGGTTTGTCAGGGTTTGGGATAAGAAGGATAGGTGCCGATGTAAAGCGCTTCTTGAGTTCATTGAAAGCCTTTTCAGTTTTAGATCCACACCGAAACCCAGCAACTTTCTCTTTGGTGAGGGCAGATAATAGAGCCGCCACAGTGCTAAAATTCAGGACGCATTTTGTGAAAAAAATTTGCAAAGCCCAGGAAACACTGCACTTCCTTGACTGATGAAGGGGAAGGACAGTCCACCATAGCTTGAATCTTTTGTGGATGCATTTGGATCTGCGCTGGTTGAATGACAAAACTAAGGAATTTGACTTGGGATATGTGGAACTGGCATTTCTTGGGTTTAACATACAGGTGGGTTTCGACAAGTCGATGGAAAAATTTGCGGACATGATGCATACGTTCTTGGAGTGAGCTCGAGAGGATGAGAATGTTGTCCAAGTAGACGAATACAAACTTGTTCAACATGTCTCAGAGGACATTATTAATGAGGGCTTGAAATACAGCGGGGGCATTGGTGAGACTGAAGGGCATTACTAGTTATTCGTAGTGGCCTGTAGGTGTGTTAAAAGCAGTCTTCCACTCATCTCCTTGTTTGATGCGCACAAGGTGGTAAGCACTGCGCAGATAAAGCTTAGTGAAAATAGAGGCTTCTTATAAGAGCTCAAAAGCAGTAGGCATCAATCTCAAGGGATAGTGGTTGCGGATGGTGATTTTATTTAGCTCTCTGTAATCTATGCATGGCCCAAGACCACCGTCCTTCTTTCCAACAAAGAAAAATCCAGCGCCTGCTGGAGAGGTGGAAGGCCGGATGATACCTGCTGAGGGATTCCTCAATATAGTTGTCCATGGCAGGGCGCTCAGGAAGGGACAAGGAAAAAATACTGCCTCGTGGGGGGCAGGAATCCGGAAGCAGCTCAATGGCACAATCATAAGGATGATGAGTCGGTAAGGAGGTAGCAATATTATAAGTACAATAAAACTGTTATTCCTCTATGGGGCAGTGTGACTTTTTTTAAGATTTAAAATGCATGCATTATTACAAATAACCTGATTAATGATAATTTACTAATGTTCAGGAACTAAACTGGCTATTTGAACCATGCAAACAAATATTTGAATGTAAAACTACATATGCAAATCACATGTAAAAGTGTGACTGGAAATGTCAGTATACACTATCGATGAGTTACCAAAGAATAGAGCTGTACGATTCTGAATAAACAATTCTGAGTCATGATCGTTTTTTTTTTAGGAATAGGCAACTTCCTGAAAATTTCTGACAAATTTATGTGTTGCAATCATTTATCATTTTTATAAATACTGTATTATTAAAATAATTAAAAAAAAATTTTTTCATTACGAGTGTTGGGGGTAAAGCATTACAATTAACGAGAGTTATGTAATAATATTACTTTTTTAAAGGTGCTGTATTTAAGTTTTTGACTCTTCTAAAGCATAAAATACCATAATATGTATGCAGATATTTAAGAAACATCCTAAGTGAACATACTTGTTTACCTGAAAAACGATGCTGAAGTCAGATATTCTGCTTTTAAAATGATTTGTCCGTGCCGGAAAGCTGTATTTGTTTAGAGAAATTTAACCTGCACAATGCCAGTTTAGCCAATTATATTTCAACACCCCGGGTTGCCTTGTTGGAAAACAGCGTATTTCATTCATTCATTCAGAAAGGCTCTGAAAGCATGCGTCCGTGACCGAAAATGCAACATAGCAGATGTCGAAATGAGACAGATTCAGTTCCACATGAGGTTATTAATTAGCAAATGATATAAATATTACAAACATAAACATTAGGTGAGCAGGTTACATTGTAACCGCATGTCCTAACAACATGCTTCGAGACGCAATACGCAGTGTTGAGCAATTTAGCTGTTTGCACCAGACGAAACACGACAGAATTGTAAACACAGCCTTATAGAAGCACAGAATATGCACTCACTCACAAAATGGTAAGGTTTATAATCTGTTTAATACATGTTAACCCTCTTTAACATCATTAAATGTAGATGCTAAATCACTCATATGTGTTTAGTTCTAAAGTTCAATTTCAAACGGTTTTATTTTATTTTCAAGATCTCAGGTGATCTGCTGCTGCTTACAGTATATGGCAATAAATGTCATGTAAAATGGCATTTAAACTCACATTGTTAGCATTTAGCAATAAATAAAGCACACAAGGTTTACCTGAGGTGATCATAGTCATAGGTTTCTGTTGTTTAGCTGTGAGAAATAGAAGCCGTTTCTAATATCAATTTGAGGTGTTGGTTAGAACTAAAACTCCCTTTAATATGGAAAATATTCCCTCTATCGCGTGTCGTTGCTTTTATTTAGAACACAGTTTAAATCACTCGCTCCTGTACTCAATCTGGCAACCCACGCTTGCGTTTATTTTGATCCAGGAGTGCAATACCTAGTTCAACCACTAGGTGTCAAATTTACATACTGCACCTTTAAGTAACAAGAAACGCATTACTTTTAAAAATAAAGTAATAAAACATTTGAGTTACTTTAAAAAAAATGTAACTTGAGTTACTCATTCATTCATTCATTCATTTTCTTTTCGGCTTAGTACCTTTAATAATCTGGGGTTGCCAAAGTGGAATGAACCACCAACTTATCCAGCATATGTTTTACGCAGCGAATGCCCTTCCAGCTGCAACCCATCAATGGGAAACATCCATACACTAATTCACACACATACACTATGGACAATTTAGCGTGCCCAATTCACCTACCACATGTTTTTTTTGGACTTGTGGGGGAAACTAGAGCACCTGGAGGAAACCCACGCGTACACGAGGAGAACATGCAAACTCCACACAGAAACGCCAACTGACCTTCACTTAAAAAAATATTTGCTGAATTAAAATTACTGTCATGAATGAGAACAAGCTCAGACAGAAACAGACAGAAACCAAGATGTCAGAGCCTTACTGTAGCGTGATTTTGATGCTGACAATGGAGTGAGGATCCTTATGCAGGTATTTATTGAACAGGATCGTCAAGCAAACAGTGGTCAAAACAGAAACAAACAGATGTATATGGGCAATCCAGAGTCATAGTCGAAATAGCAGGCAAGTGGTCAAAAGGCAGGCAGCATACAGGAATAATCAAACAAAACAAAGCAAGGTCTTACACGAAAAGGAAGGCCAGAGAAAACGTGTTGTGATGTTCACTTTACAGGATACAAGACTCAGCAACAATGTGTGTTTGTGCTGTTCTTATAGTCCAAGTAATCAGTCTGTGAGCAGCTTCAGCTGTGTGAGTGTTTACAATCAATGGTGACTTGGAGCAGGTGTGTGTGTGTGTGTGTGTGTGTGTGTGTGTGTGTGTGTGTGCGTGCGTGCGTGCGTGCGTGCGTGCGTGCGTGCGTGCGTGCGTGCGTGTGTCTGTTGTATGACTGAATATGTAGTCCATAACATGGTGGATTTGTAGTTCATGTTAAGGTAAGTGTTTTCCAGCGATCTATGGTGTTTAGATCGCTGGTGATCATGGCACTTACATTTCTGTGATGGAAGTATTCTCATTACTTTGAAGTATCTTCATTATTCCCATTATATTTGAATGGACAGTGATTTTACTGAACTAATAAGACAAAAATACAAAAGTAGCAAACACATTGCTTTAAACTTTCATTAATCTGTATATATGGTATGTATAGCAGCAGGAAGTTCTCAGAAGGTAACATTATTCTAATCTTTTTTTTATAGATTTTTTTAAAGGTTAGTGAAGGTGTAGATTATACAGTGTGTCAATAAATGCAGAGCACCTTTATTCAAAAAAAGAAAAAATACCTTGCAAGTTCTGAAAGAGACCAAGCCTCAGGCTAGTATGAAAAAGTAACTCAGAAGTAACTCAAAAGTAATGTAACGCATTACTTACCATAAAAGTAACCAAGTAACGCAACTCGCAGCAAATTCATCGGTGTTAAAGCATTAAAGTTAAATTCTCTGTGTTGAAGCATTTCAGAGTAAAGTGTTGACATTATAGAGTTAGATTTTGATAAATTAATATAATAAGAGTTAGAATTGATTTGATGCAGTGCAGTGCAAATCAAGGAGTTATCTATCCAACACTTGGTGGTGTTATTTCCAACATCCGGGAATTCATGCAGCCCCAGTCACTGAAGAATTTTCCATCGGAGTTTTAGAACAGCAACTGGTGAGTCAAACTACCTCAATGTTGGCATTTTACTGACTTTCTCTAAGGAAATAATGTTGTAAATACATTGCTAAATTAATTACTTAGTGACATATTAATAAAGTAATAAAGTGACAATTTTAAACTTCTACGGTTCATTCATGGTCGTTTGTGTATCTAACTTAACTGCATTGCTATTGACTTCTTTTCAAGAATGTTTTTCTATATGCTCACGCATACATAGTGCATAAAAACATTAAATGTACATGTTCAACACATTTCTGTCACGGTAAATGCCATTTTGTGCGTTGTTACCCTTCTGTAAAATAAAATCGACACTTCTCCTTTAATATCGTAGTGTCCAAAACTATCGAGGGAATCCCTGGAGCCGCCTCCTCTGCCTGGATACTAACGGCACCGCAGGATGGTTTCCCTGAGCTTTGGAGAGTTTCTGAAACATATCTGGTGAGTAAATCAACATATACTTACTTGTAAAAGGCTTCCTGACTAGAAATATGATTGTTTGTTATTCGTGTACATTAATTTGGTTACCGCGGCCCACTTTGTGGCCGTCCATGTAACGTTAATAGTTCGTAGACTTGTGTGATAATGTACGCTTGAATTATATTAAGTGTTGACAACTACTAAAGTTGGGATGTTAATGTGTTTAAATGACTGCGTTTGCACTTTCTCATGCATTCAACATTAGTAAGTTAGGCTAGTTTTGTAGTCAGGAACATCTTAATCAACCTTTTTCTCCCGCATGATGTTGTTCTTAAAACTATAGGCTAAACTTTGCATGTACACAACATTTCCGTTTTGTTAAAGGCATTTAGTGCGTTGTAAACAGCCACCTGTTTGTAAAATTAATCAACTGGTTCATATTTTAGCAGCCTAATGACCCCTTGCTTTGGAGAGTTGTTGAAGCATATATGGTGAGTAAATCAACTTAAATTTATTATAAAGTTAACCTTTTTTTGCCCAGAAATAGTTCACTAATTCGTGCATTTGTAGTTAGTTAAAACTAGCAAGGGAAGCCCCCTGCATCTGCCTATGCAATACCTCAAGATAATATTGCATTTTATGGAATACATGACACCATGTATTGTTTATTTATTTTATATAAATTAATATTTTAATGGCTTATTTGTTGACTTTGGATAGTTAGCTAACAAATGCATCTAAACACTGTGAAATTGCTTGTCATTTTGATAAAACTTATTATTTATTGTATTATTTACATGTTTGATTTGTAGAATTATTATCAATAATCAACACCTTAATCAAAAGATATGTGAAGATATGTGAGGAGGCATACTTTGTGATGTTCATCTCTTTAAAAAATAAAAATAAAAAATCTGAATGTCATGCATATGTGTTAGATACTAATGTGTTGTTGTTTTTTCAACAGCCACAGTTCTCAATACAATAATACAAGACCCTGACTGTGACGATGGCTGAGTAGAAACTGATTGAGATGGTGTATTTCCAGAGTTGGTGGAATGACCAAGCACACCTTCTTGGTCATTTGTGGTGATAGTAATGAAGATATGTGTATGTGAAGGTATATGTAAAGTTCTATATTTGTTTCACTATAAGCTGAAAGGGTATTAGAGCATTAGAGAATAACAAATGACATGAAGGTGATAAGTTTTGTATTGTTGGTGAACTCTTACTTAAATAATATTCTGCTCTTTGTTTTGCACTTTTCCCCTTCTGCATATCCTAATATTTTAGATTCTATTTGGACCTGAAACATCTGCTAGACTCATGGAAGGGCCTAACAAGTTGAATCTGGTAAAGAAACACACACACACACACACACACACACACACACCCACACACACACACACACACACACACACACACTGGTTGCAAAAAAAAAAATAAAATATGTGAATTAGCAGTTTTTAACAGTTCATAATTAATGTTTTGTTTTTGTTTATTCACTTTTACTAATTGTGTACAAAATTGCAGCATTGATCTCCACTTGGTCATTAAGTTATGTTGAAACTTTTATTTGACTTTTTTGACGTTTGTGTAGTTTTAAATATTATATTGTATGAGAAATAATGTAGAGAGAATTAAGTCCATAAACAGACAGAAAATGTTCATGCAGTTTATTACAAAGTTTTTGTACCATAATGTACACCACCAACCCAGACAATATACAGTTCCCCTTCGGGATGGGAACTTCAATGCTATGTGGAAAAACTTCCACTATGGGGATTTCATTCAGAAAGCCAATCATCTGAAAGAGTATGTAAACGGGCCAATGAAATGCCAATGAGTTGGCAGCTTCAGCTTGCACAGCTGATGCTCGTTGCAATTAATTTGGCTATAAGAGCACAGTGCGAGCAAAGCCAAATCATCATTTTCACTTCAGAGACTTCAACAGCCTTCTGAGAGAGTCTATGAGGGTTCCTCCAGCTGAGTTTCAGACAGAGAGTGAACGAGAGCGATCTCTCGGTCCAGAGTGTGTGACACGCAGCGGCAGATGGTGGAGCTGGGTTTTTCCCTTGCCTGCCGTCCTTTGGGTCAGGTCCTTCAGAGCGGTATGCATTGTTGCGAATTTCTTAAAAGAGCAACACGGTCGTGCAGTGCGTCTTTTTCAAGATGTCGCTCCGACTGTGCGTTTCTTGATGCAGTGGTTTCCTGTCCTCGGATGATGGGGACGAGCACTGCGTTTCATGTCTGGGGGTTCAGCATGTTAATGTGGTGCTCGCGGGCAGTGCATGTCATCACTGCGGTGGCATGTCTGTTGAGCAGTTAAGATCGCGGTTCGCTCTTGCAAAAGAGCCACCCACCCCAGTTGTCCCCCGCTACAGTCCTCCCTCCGCACCCTCCCCTCGGCAGCGAGCGCGGTGGCGGATCTAGAAACAGACAAGATAACCGTGCTTTCCCGGGCTGCTCATGCCGTGGGCCTGGAGATGATTTATCCCCCAGCCTCCCAGCCGGACCGACTAGATGGGTGTATGTGGAGGATTAAAAAGCAAGACCTTCTAGCCTCCCATCCCTTTCTTCCCGGAAGTGCACAGTGGGCTCATGCAGTCTTGGAGGGAAGCTTTTTCTGCCTGATCTGCTTGCGCTTCCGCCTCACCACCCTTGATGGTGGAGCAGCCAGGGAGTATGAGTCGATTCCCCAGATTGAGAGTGCCATCGCGGGCCCACGTGGTGCCTCCTTCTGCTGGAGTTAGCCTCATCTCCCGTCCAAGGCGTGTCGGTTTTCTGCCTCCCGGTGCCAGAGCCCACACAGCCCCGGACCATGCACGCTAGGGTCCATGCGTGTGCACTGGCCCAGCTGCACGAGGGTGGTTCCGACCCAGGCTTGTTGTCCGCTGCGCGTGCCCTAGGAATGGACGATGGCCACATTAGTGGTCCAGGAGCGCCACCTCGGGCTAAACCTGGCAAAAAAAAAATATATATATATATATATATATATATATATATATATATATTGTCGGAGTCGACAAAGTTCACTTTCTTGACTGCCCCATATACCAGTCTGGCCTGTTCGGCGGATTCACCCAGGATTTTTCGGCGGTGAAGTCGGATACGATGGGCCATCCATTGGCGGGGATGTAAGACCGCTTCCCCCCACTATCCCCCCCCCCCCCCACAGAACCATTCAAAACCACTGCTTGTTGCCTCCAGCTCTTCCGCGGGACCCCAGCGCTCCCCGGATAAGCACTCCCACTCCGTGCTGCCCCACTGCTGGTTCGTCATTAGTGAGGGCTCTGCCTGCCTGGTTAGCGCGGGCCAGCCCTTTGCGGTGGCTCATACGCACAATCAGACTCGGCTACGTGATTCGATTCACAAAACGGTCTCCCAAGTTCAAGGGATTGCATGTCACCAGGGTCAGCCCTGTGCCCGCCCCTGTCTTGTGAGAGAAGGTTGCTGTCCCCCTGGCAAAGGATACAATCTAACCAATCCCTCCAGCCGAGATGGAGAACGGGTTTACAGCCTGTACTTCATCTTACCCAAAAGAGAGGTGGGTTACGGCCAATCCTAGATCTGCGCATTTTGAACCGCTGTCTGCACAAGCTGCCGTTCAAAATGCTTATGCAGAAGCGCATCCTCCTGTGCGTTCGTCCTCGGGATTGGTCTGCAGCATAGACCTGAAGGACGCGTACTTCATGTCTCCATACTCCACGCCACCGTCACTTTTCTGCGGTCTGCGTCGAGCGAGCCTGACAGTACAAAACCTCCCCTTCGGGCTCTCTCTGTATCCGCGGGTCTTCACCAAGCTCGCGGAGGGTGCCCTAGCGCCCCTTCGGCTCGCGGGCATCCGCATACTCAATTATCTCGGCGACTGGCTGTTTTAGCCCTCTCGCGGGAGTAATTGACTATGTACAGAGACAAGGTGCTCCAGCACCTCCACCTATTGGGGTTTCAGGTCAACCGAGAAAAGAGCAAACTCGCCCCCGTGCAGAGGATCTCTTTTCTCGCTTTGGAGCTGGACTCGGTCACCATGACAGCGCGCCTCTCCGGTGAGCGCGCTCGGCTAATGCTGAACTGTCTGTGAGAGTTCGACAGCAAAATAGTGGTTCCACTGAAATCTTTCAGAGGCTCCTGGAGCATATGACATCCGCAGCCGCTGTACGCGCTCGGATAACTCCATATGAGACAACTTCAGCACTGGCTTCACGATCAAATCCCCAGACGCGCATGGCACGCGGACACACACCGAGTGACTGTCACTGCGCTGTGTCGCCGCGCCCTCAGCCCCTGGAACGACCCCTCGTTCCTACAGGCCTGAGTGCCTCTAGGACAGGCGTCCAGACATATTGTCGTTTTGACAGATGCTTCCAGCACTGGCTGGGGCGCCGTGTGTTGCGGGCATGCAGCTGAAAAAAACCCAGTTGCATTGGCATATCAATCGCCTAGAGCTGTTGGCAGTGTTTCTCGCTCTCCGCCGTTTTTTACCGGTGCTGGAGCGACAACACGTACTGGTCAGGACGAACAGTACGGCAGCGGGGGCGTATATCAACCGTGTGGGGGTATCCGCTCTCGCAGCATGTCTCAGCTCGCTCGCCGTCTGTTCCCCCGGAGTCATACGCAGCGCAATCGCTGCATTCCATTTTTTCCCCCACCGAGCTCAACCGTGCAGCCCATTGGCTCTCACGGCAGTTTCGCCTGGGAAAATGGAGACTCCACCCCCGACTGTCCAGCTGTTCGGTGCTGCGCCTTTCTCTCTCTAACTCAGAGATTCGTGCGCTCTCGCTTGAGTTCCCCACTTGGCGAACCCTGCAAAGTCCACTGGCTACACAGCTGGCCTCGGGGCGTGCGTAATACGCATTTCTCCAGTGAGCCTACTCGCACAGATACTGTGTAAAGTCAGGGAGGTCGAGGAACAGCTCTCGTATTGCGCCTCTCTGGCCCAATCGGACCTGCTTTCAACTCTCTCCTCGTGATGGCCCCTCCCTGGCACATCCCCTGGGAACAGGGGACAGGCACCGTTTGGCACCCCGCGCCCAGATCTATGCTTCACGTACGGTTCATAGATGGAGCGCGGAGGACTTAGGTGACTTACCGATTAGGTGGTTAACACTGTCACTCAGGCTGAGCACCCTCTACGAGGCATGCCCACACCTGAAGTGGAGTCTATTCGCAGTGTGGTTACCTTTTTCCCCGAGAAGGAACCCTGAACATGCCAGATCAGAGTGATGCTATCCTCCTTCAGTTGACTGGAGCTAAGGCTGTCCCCTCCGCTCTGAGGGGTTGGCGTTACGATCATCCCCGCTCTAAGGATGCGGTGATGGCGGCGCGCTGGGAAGTATCGTCTCATCATCCAGTTCCCAGAGGCGCGAGACATGAATGAGACATGAATATTAATTTTCCTGTTTCCCTCTCATACCCACTTGGAGATCTCTCTTAGGAGAGGTCTGCTCGATCACTCGACTCAGTATCTTTAAGATTTCTGTCCAGGTAGACAGCTCTGCTGGTCGCGTTTGCATCGGCCAAATGGGTGGGTATCTGGAGGCATTTTCGGTCAGCGAAATGTGCCAACGTTTTGGGTCGGCCCACTCTCACGTTTACCTGAGACCCCGGCCCACCTAGGTGCCCTAGGTTCCTACAGCGTTCTTTCAGCCACGTAGTGAACCTGCAAGCGCTGCCCACGGAGGAGGCAGACCCAGCCCCTTTATTTGGTCCTTCGCAATTTGCTATTACACGGACCGTACTCAGCTCTTCATCTGTTATGGTGATCGGCAGATGGGAAGTGCCGTATCCAAACAGAGGTTGGAACATATATACCCACTGAACTCTGAATGCCATCTCCCTCGCTCATCTGAGCCAGGGCGAGCCGCGTCCCCCAAGAGTGAGAGCGCGCTCCTCGAAGCGCGCATCCTTTTGGGCGTTAGCACGCGGCGCCTCTCTAACAGACACTGTAGAGCTGCGGGCTGGGCGACACCTATTAGAAGATTTATTAATCTTGAGGGGAGCCGATTTTCTCACGCGGTGAATGAGAAATTCGGTTAGGTGTTGTAAAACGCTTGCTGCGCCATTCTCTCTAACCCAGAGATACGTGCGCTTTTTCGCTCTGTCAGAAAAGTTCCCCGCTGGCGAACCCTGCAGATATTCCTCCGAGGCCCCCAGCACCTGACTCAGCGGAGGAGTCAGGCACTGGCCCGTTACGTTGCTGGTCTGCCCGATGGTCAGCCCGCGTTCTGGGTATAGGTGCCTGCTATGTGTGATCCCCACTAGGCGATCCCATATGCTTATACTGCCACGGTGCAGTCCCCCCTCACAGGCGGACCCGTGTCTTCCCTCACCGCTAACCATCTAATTTCATATGCTTACTCCCCCTTCTCAGGGTTAGTTCATATGCTATTTGCCCCAGTCTCCCCACTTGGGTAGCAGGTGGCCTCCGCAGCGTCCTCCCTATCGGGACTGCACGCATTCCCAACGTACTGTCGTATTAAATTCCTAGAAATTATTCTAGACGCATTTGCGGCTCCCGAAAAATATATCTAAATCCGTAAATCTTCTGTTGAAGTGGGATAAGTAAGGGCCAGGGAACACGTTGGAAGACCGCGCCTCTGGTGACGCAGGTGCGCTCACGCTCTTTGCCTGGCAAACCTCTCATCGGGGGCGAAGGTAAGGTTCAATCATTATGGCGTTTTCCAAACATTTCCCCATAGTGGAAGTTTCCACATAGCATTGAAGTTCCCCTTCCGAAGGGGAACGCTCTGGTTACTAAAGTAACCCTCGTTCCCCGAGGGGGGGAACGGAAATGCTATGTTCCTTCGCCATAATGATTGCCCCTTAGCTGTTGAGATGAAAGTCTCTTCCGCTAAAAAAATGATGCTTTGGCTTTGCTCGCACATGTACTCTTATAGCAAGTTAATTGCAACGAGCATCAGGTGCGCAAGCTGAAGCTGCCAACTCATTGGCATTTCATTGGCCCGTTTACATACTCTTTCAGATGATTGGCTTTCTGAATGAAATCCCCATAGTGGAAGTTTCCACATAGCATTTCCGTTCCCCCCCTCGGGGAACGAGGGTTACTTTAGTAACCAGAGCGGTCTTCTACGTTGCCACGCATTAGCTTCAAAAGCTAAAATTAGAGACTAGACAGTAGAAACAAAGACCGCATTAATCCATCATTTATAGATGGCCAGCAGAATAAAAATGTCCAAACCTATTTATAGCAATATACCTGTGAACACTGATTCAACATGAAAGATGGACAGATGCTCTCTTAGAAATCAAACAGGTACAAACACAAACACGAACGCACTATTAGATTCACTATTAGTATTTGGCTTAACCATAGTTGGGTGGCTCACCAATGTGTATTCGATTACTCAAATACATAAAATAAGCAAGTAAAATAAGATCTTATGAGGAGAAGACTTTGTTGAAGTCAGTTCTTCAGGAGTGATGTTAACGTGTATCTCTTTAAGGAATTTCAACCAAAAATCTGCTGTGAGACAGTACACAGAAGACAAAGATGAGCTCCTCAACAAGATTACCAAGTTTACAAAAGTGAGAGATGAGCTACAGTACTACAACATTTGATTGAAAAATAGATAATGCAAATTGTAACTAGAAGCCATTTACCAATTTAGCAGACATTACAAACAATGTCAATATTAGATATTTGGTGTAACATGTGCTTATACAAATGTTTGATTATTGAATAAACAGTTTTGAGTGTGATGGCCTACATGATGAAAAATGAATGGGAAGTTGTGCAGAGTTTGACAGTTTAATTGAGAATTGACTCATCAGTTTTGATCAATAAGCCATATGCTATAAGTTTTTGTCCAAAATACAGAAAATTGTACTTACTGTTTGCACACGTGCCAAAACATTTGCAATTTGCTTAAATCAATAGGAAATGCCACTCTGAAGCAACATTAAGCTAAATGTTTAGAGATCTAAACTTATTGTTTAAAAAAAAAGAATTGAGAATTGAACCAAAGCAATTGAGAAAAACTGTAATAATAATAATAATAATAATAATAATAATAATAATAATAATAATAATAATAATAATAATAATAATAATAATGAAAATGGGCTGCATGGTGGCACAGTGGGTAGTACGTTCACCTCACAGCAAGAAGGTCGCTGGTTCGAGCCTCGGCTCGGTCAGTTGGCATTTCTGTTTGGAGTTTGCATGTTCTTCCTGTGTTCGAGTGGGTTTCCTCTGGGTGCTCCGGTTTCCCTCACAGTCCAAAGACATGCAGTACAGGTGAATTAAGTAAGCTAAATTGTCCGTAGTGTATGTGTTATGTGCATATTTTGGACTTGTTTACAATGCAGAAGCAACAAACAGAAACGCCAACTGACCCAGCCGGGGCTCAAACCAGAGACCTTCTTGCTGTGAGGCGATTGTGCTACCCACTGCGCCACCATGCTGACCTACACAATTTTCATTACAAAAAAAAGATACTGTGTACTGTATGTATTTGATGAGTGGAGAAATGTGTTGTAGTTCAGCATTTTTCATAGCCAATTCTTTCTTAAATTGCCTGAGTGTATTTCATATTTTATAATTTGATATGTTGGCCAAGTGAAACCAAAAAACAGAGTGCCTGCATAGTTACAATAAGCTTTAGAACCTGCAAGTTAATGAAAGGATTACAACACCCTTCATAAAATCTAAATAATATAGCAACATGAGCAAGTTTTTAGACATATGAGCTGTTTAAATTGATAATAATGCTAATTTATCAATTAATGCTTCTTTGGGAGAGTTTGAAATATTAGCTTGTGCAAACTATAAACTTACTTAAATTATTGGGTAAAATATGTATTCACAAAGTCTAGATATTATATAGTGTACTGTATTTTATATATCGTTGAGCTGCCTGTCTTTGTAGGTGGTGAGAGCCTGGGGAGCATAACAACAAAATTTCAGATGAGGATTGTGCTGTATCTGTTTTTGATTGGGCTGGTTACCCATGCAATTACACTTTGTGTGGATTTGTGAGAGGGACTTATGTTTAATAAAGCTGTAATATAAAATATGTATGTTCAAAGCAATGCAGTAAACCAATGTTGACTTGTTGTACTCTGTAAAATAACAGCAAGTTTTTTTTGTTTGTTTTTTTGCTCTTTACGTAAAATTAAAGGCAAAATAAATATTTTTTTTTGCAGTTATTTATGATATTTTGCTCCAGGACCCTACAGACAATTGTGTTTGTTTCCAGCACATAAGTAAATAAAGTTGACTCTCTTGTGTTCTGTGGAAAAGTTATTCTATTCTAACTGAAGAAAAGGGTAATACGAATGTTTTAGATAATATTTGCCTGCCCAATTTAAAGTCTCCCCATACAGTATCTCCTGGTATAAATTCAAAATCACAGTGTCAAAAACCTTTTAAAGTTACATATCAAACTGTTGGAAGTGATAAATATTATTGGACCATACTTGAACCATCTAAAAACTAGACACCTTTTGTTTTTGTTCAAACACCTCTTTTTGAAAGTGTGGAACTCAGGCTCTGTGTGCTCTACCAAACTAATTAATTAACTAATTAAGTTAATACAATTAGTTGTAAATAGGTTTCTTACAGTAACACAAAAATGAAAGTAATGTGGTATAATGAATCACAAATCTCATGGTTGTGGTTTTTGAGTCATGGATTGGACCATTTTTCGAATCAGCAAAAGGGGAAGGAGACAAATGTAAGTTGCTTTCCAACTTTAGAAAAATAGCAATGCAAGAAACTTTTGGTTTTAAACAAACATTACTTAAAACCTCTAATTTTAATAAAAATAAAAAATTGAAATAAACTGATGAACTGAGGTGGGTAGTAATGAATTATATTTCAGGCCCAAAGTTTGGTGGGGGGTTCGGGTTGGTCTGAAAGCCCCCCACCCAGCCCCTTACTGACAAAGATCCAGAATTTGTCCCAAACATGAACTCATTTGTCCTATTTTGGCTGCTAAGACATCATAAATTGTAAAAATAATCCATCAAAACTTTAGGACCAAGCAGAATCCAACGTAAGTGAAGTCATATTTCGTTAATGTATTGTTGTTAAATAGAAAAAACATTGTACAAGGAACTTTAATTCTGAATCTCGAACCTTATTTTAAAAAGAATAAAATGATTAAATTATAATATTAAATAGGCTGTTTGTTGTTATCCATGAATTTCAAATGTACTTTTTACAAGAGAGGCAAGAACAATCGTCAAGCTCTTCATTATTATTATTATTATTAATTGTTTGATATTCAAATGGAAAAATTCTGACTATGGAAAGTTTAATGTGCTGGCCAGTTACAATAGGTTACAGTTTTTAATTTAAAACTCTGTTTCATAAAGTTATTATTTTAACTTTATTTTATAAAAGTATACATTTTATTTCATTATTTAATCTTATTTATTTATTTGTTTTTTAATTTTCTTTATTCTAAATCTTTAGGAAATATTCTTAGTACATCATAAAGTGTGGTTATGATGATCATCCGACAAGCTAATCCAGCTAAAAATAGTCACTAAATGCAGTTTTTAAACCTCAAAATTAAATAGAAAATGAAGCAAAAAACTGTATAAAGGTCCACCTTCTGAGAAAAAAGACTCCCCCCCCCCTTTTTTTTTTCTTCACCAGGCTGGCTACATGTCTGCATTTACTGTGTTTTGTTACATTTAACTTGTACATTTAAAGTACATTTAACCCTTATCCTGTGCTGAAGGTCAGGGTAACAAATGATGCAAATTATGATTTGCATGACAAATGAAATGTAAAACAGACACACTTATACATACAAAAAATTGGTTTAGAATTTGGGAGGTAAATAAGCAACAAATTTGCTTATTTAAAACAGGTATTTTTAGAAGACAGGAACGCACGACATCCCAAGCTGGGCAAAATAATTTCCGGTAGGGTGCACAATGTTTTTCGGAATATTATATGTTATTTACGAGCATCAGGGAGTCACTACAGAAATGCGGGAGACTACCGGAGCTTCCCTAAGACATGGGATGTCTGCATACATAAATTCCAGCTCCAACCTGAAAAAAACACATGGTGGTAATGGTCAAAAATATGCCTATTTTTTTAATAATTCACCTTATTCTCCGTGTACGAGCGGGTGCAACCATTTTAATCTTTTTGCCTCGACACTTCCAGTCTCATTCATTTCCATTCATTTTTAAACATTAAAACAGCTCGTTACAATGCTTTATGTTGCAAACTGATATTGTCTTCTTATATTGTTCTACTTTGTCTGTATAGTCATGCAAACACTTGCTTGTAGAGCAAGTATGTGGTTTGACTGTTTTCTGCCATTTATTACAGTAGTCCTAGTCATTTCTCCCATAAGAAACTGAATCGGAAGTTCTAAAACAATCACAAAAACGAGCACACTTCCACATTGAAGAATAAGGTCAATCGAAACCCTATTAATAGTATTTTGATAACTGTGGGCACTTTTAACTTAATGTAATACCAAATTTCACACACTGAAAATAAAATGTTTTCCCTGATATGCTCTCTCGTGCAAACAGACAAACATCTTGTGAACACTACAGCCCTACACACGTTCATGAACAAAGGTTCATTAAACACATTTTCATAATCATTCTACATAACCAAATAAATTGAACAACATGTTGTGACGTCTTTTATTTAGACACAAATGCGGACACCTCACAAAACAGACACACATAAAAACAGGGTTGTATTTTATATCATTTGCATGTACTTTAAAAATTATAAGAATAAAGTATGTTTTTAAAGGAACTGCTGTAAAAAGGAAGTACTGATTAGTCCAGCACATATTATTCATTCACCATTAACCTTTAAAAGGCTAAAAACTCTGTTTTATTATTAGATGCATAATTTTTGAAGAATTATTCAGTGACACATTTGTGATGGCTATTACAACCAATTGGATAATCAGTGTAATTGCTACAACTTTCATTTTGAGTGTCACGTTGCATAAACTGGGATTTTTAATCCTTACCATAAACATCAGTGTTTATATCTGAACTATCAACTGTTTTGCCAGTACTGTACTTCTCTGTTATTTGATTGGTTGCAACCAGTGGTGGAAAGAGTACTGAAAAATCATACTCAAGTAAAAGTAGTGAGTATTACGCTGGAAAAAGCTGATGCGTTTACATGTAATTTGTGGATGTGTGTAAACGTAACATTCTGTAGTGCATCTAGTTATTGCCCAGCAGGCACACAACGTCATAAGACTTAATATTGGGTTAGATTTAGGTTGTGTCAGGTGACCAAAATTCAAGGTCTAGCCAGCATCTAAGTACGTTATTTTGATGTCCAATAATGACGTTAAATGACGTTAATATTTGGTTGATTTTAGGTTCTTAGAAAGTGACCAAAATCCAACGTTGAGCCAACATCTTAAACCAACATTATATTGACGCCAAATACTGACATTTATTCATATGGCAACTGAAATCCAACATTTTATAGATGTTATAGTGGTAACGTTCACACAATGTCAAACTGTAACATTATCAGACATTGATTTTTGGTTGGTTTTAGGTTGGACGTTGGACATTGACGTTGGTCTAACGTTTGTCTGACATTGTTCTGACGTCAACCCGATTTTAATTTCCAAAAAATGCAATGTCCATGATGTTAGGGTACAAAGTCAATCTGATGTCATGTTGACGTTTTGTGCCTGCTGGGTCATTTTGATCACCATACAGTAAACATCCATAATCTTCACATAAGTGGCATTCATCTAAACAAAAAGACTACACAGATAGCAAGAACATTTGGGCCAAATGTGGGTGATAGCTGGCACATGTGGCGTAGGTATGGCATGGCTGAACAGATATGGGCCAGATTATTACCATATATGTTTTGCCATACATTCAGAATAGGCGGGAATGTTCTTCTGGTTCCCTTTTGCAGTATGTGGGCCAGATAGCAAAAAACACATAAGATCCTAGTAAGGTTCAGCTATGGCTGACATTGGTAAATATCAACTTCTGGCTGACTTTGGGATTGCATTTGGAAAACACACGAAACTGAACACAGGTGTATCATTAGCAGACATCTGCCCCGCCACTCTTCAGTTGCCAAGACTTCTGTGCAAGTTTGACATTCTTCCCCCCTGTCATTTGCTTCAGGTAAGTGATAATTTGGCATTTAAAGTGAGTTTACTTAAATATTCAATATTAAATATAAAAGTTAGGACTCTTTGAGTGATTAGTTATTCATTTAATTAAAAAATGTGTCGAGTTGAATAGTATTTTTGTCTTTAAATGTGGTGTTTACATACCGTTAGCTCTCCAAAAGTTTGCTATAGATAAATTTAAAGTTTGATATAGATAAATATCAATTTGTGTAAATGTTCAGTCACGTTTTAATGTGGTTTAGTAAGGTTTAAAATAAAAGCGATCCCATAGGCCTAACATGATAGTGGAAGCCAATAGAAAAAATGTCTTATAATTGTAAAATAAACTAACAATATAGGTATAACGTTTCTGTACAATTTAGAGCCGAAACTTAACAACAAACATTTATGAATCAAACAATTTTTGTTGTCTAATGATCATTTGATATCATTAAATGTAATGTAACTGATTTCAATAACCCGGTTTGACCAGCGTGGCGCTGTAACGGAGACTATTTTCAGCTTATCTGGGTTCAGTTTAAAAGAAGAAAAAACCTTTACTCTTAATAACAAACTGGACAACAAAAATGACAGTACTTGGAAAGCATTTAATCATAGCGATGTGATAATGACATGATGTAATCTCTGCAATCGTCACTTCGACCACAGTATGTTCATTTATATTAAATTTATACAATAGATTTAAAGCAAACATAATTGCAGTATTGATCCTAAATAAATAACAGTAAAACGTTTAGAAGTTATTAAGCTGCTCAAATATAAATGTAAAAATAATATTATTGCATGTGTAAGTAGTTTGGTTTTCAAAGATTAACTATGTTAGCTCTGTTTTGATCATTTTAACAGTTAAAAGGATAGTTTACACAAAAGTTGTAATTGTCATTATTTACTCTTCATTCACTTGTTCCAAACCTGTTTGATTTCTTTCTTCTGTTGAGCACAAAATAATTTATTTTGAAGAACCCTGAAAACCTGTAACAATTGACTTCAGTAGTATTTGTTTCTCTTACTATGTTAGTCAATGGTTACAGGTTATCAGCTTTCTTCAAAATATCATCTTTTGTGTTTAGCTGAGGAAAGAAACTCATAAAGGTTTGGAACTTTGTGAACTTTATTACAAATTCAGCTATAACAGTGCTAATGCGAAACACAAAGGCAACATAAGTGTTTGGCAAATTGGAATTATTTTTTATTTATTTATGTATTACACTATACAAGTGCCTTATTTTTCCTTGTTTCTAGTCCAAATATATATAAAAAAAGTCCTGCCACTTTATTTTAAAAATCTGTACACATAAGTGCAACCCTAAGAGAGTCAAAAATGAGATCCAGGCAATGTGGGCCAATGTCAAGTGCAGGCCAGAAGATAATGACCTTGTAATTAGTGCTTGGGTTAATGTTCACAAAGCTGAAACACTTTAGATTTGCAGAAAATTTTAAACTAATTTTAAACTTAACTGGGATATTTATCATTAACAATTTATAGCATTTGTTTAAATAATGTGTAATCAGTAAAAACAACGAGTTTGAAAATGGTCAGTATTTGAAAATATATATTATTTAAATGAATATTTAAAAATGTCAGATTACATGTATTTGGTTTCACCACACAGTTTAGCATTTGTATTGTAATTTTGCAGCTGTTCCTCCAGGTTGTATTGCTGATCAGATTATTTAAATTCTTCTTCACTGCAGGTGCTGTCAGACAGAATTCCCCCACTCCCCTCATTGAGCGTAAAACAAAAATATTTTTGTCAAATGCAGTTTACGTCCAGTCTCTAAAGAACTTTTGAGTCCTTTTAACTTGACCAGCAACTTGTTCAAGCACTTGAACAGAAGGCATTCTACAACAATACTTGTCACCAAGGAGGACACCGGCACCCAGAAACACGGAGGCCCAACTCAGCCTAAACAAGCTAAATTGGACTTTTGTGCAGAATCGGGAGTGAAGGTATCTTCTGAATGTGAAGAGAAGTGTAGTGTAGTGCTTATGGGGCCGTTCACATATTGCATCTTGAGAGCACGCGGGATCGCATTGGGATTGCATATTATGCGCGCTCACATTTCCCAAGCTCACCCAGTTGAAAACCATGAGTCACACGGCAAGAACTGACCGATCAGCTTCAGGCTTTGTATGGAATATACATTTTTGTAAATAATTACCTCAGACAAACACAGAACATCCAAACACTGCAGTGCTTTTGCATACTATGGATGTCAGTGGTTACAGGTATCCATTTTTCTTCTAAATGTCTAAATGACTTCTTTTGTGCTAAAAAAAAAAAAAAGACAAACAGGTTTGGAGCAAGTGAATGATGAGAGAATTTTAAGTTTTGAGTGAACTCTTTCTGTTTTTTGAATATGTCAAGCTTCTGTGATCAACCCATTTTAATGTTTTTCAGTGAATGTTAAATTACAGGAAGAGCTGCAGTTTATTCTGTATTTTTATAGGTATATTTTATATGTTTTAAAAGTAACTTCGAAGTAAAGTAATTAGTAATCTAATGTTTACATAAAGTAATCTATTACTAATCTATTTACTTTTTACCTCTGTAATCTATTACTTTTTAAAGTAACTTACCCAACTTTGTATATTTACATACACTACCAGTCAAAAGTTTAGGGTCAGTTTTTTCTTCATGTTTTTTTAAAAAATTATTCTGTTCATCAAGGCAGCATTTATTAAACATATAAAAAATCTTAAATTGTTAAATATTTATTCAAATTGTAAATAACTGCTTTCTTATTGTATGTAGTTTCAAATTAAATGATTACTCCAGTAATTACTGCTTTTATTACTATTACTAGCATTAATAATAATAATAATAATAATAATAATAATAATAATAATAATAATAATAATAATAATAATAATAATAATTAATATTAGAGTGACTTCTGAAGGATCATGTGACTTTGAGGACTGGAGAAATAAAGCAAAAAATTCATCTTTAAAATCACTGGAATAAAGGATATATTTAAATGATAAACTACTTCTGAACAGTTATTTTATAGTGCAATAACATTTCACAATTTGTACTGTGTTTTGATGAAATAAATGCAGCCTTGGTGAGCAGGAGAAGCTTATTTTAAAACATTTAACAGTCATACTGACCCCAAACTTTTGATCTATATATATATATATATTTCCCCTTCGGGAGGGGAACTTCAATGCATTGTGGAAAAAATTCCACTATGGGGGATTTTATCAGAATCCGATCATCTGAAAGAGCATAAAAATGGGCCAATGAAATGCCAATGAGCTGTCGTCAATGACAATTAACTTGGCATAAAAGCCCAGCATGTGCTCAGCAACGTCATCTTTTTCGCTTTCAGAGCCTTTTACGAAGCTTCTGAGAGAGTCTTTGAGGGTATCTCCAACCTGTGTCTACAGGGGGAGATCGAGAAGCAGCTTCTCCCGATCCAGAGTGTGTATACACAGTGGCAGACGGTCGAGCTGGGTTGTTCTCCCTTTCCGTGATGGCGTGCGTTTCTGGATGCGGTGGTTTCCTGTCCCTGGATGATAGGCACGAGCACATCATTTCATGTCTGGGGTCCAGCATGTTAATGCAGTACTCGCGGGCCGTGCATGCCGTCATTGTGATTCATGTCTGTTGCACAGTTAAGATCGCGGCTCACTCTTGCAAAAGAGCAACCCACCCCAGTTGTCCCCCGCACTGCGGCTGGCACTCGGGCAGATCTGAAGGTTACAGTGGGAGTAAATCTGCCACCCTCGGGCTCGCGGACCTCTCGCTCCTTCACGCGCTCCATCCAAGCTTCAAGTGAGAGAAGCGCTCCGTCCTCGGATGGTAGCCCTCTCACTTGATGACACCGAGGATCAGATGTCCATCGCTGCATTGGAGGATGGGCTGTCATTGTCTGATGAGGATGCGAACCCGCTTGTTCCCTCCCTCTGGGGTGGAGAGCGTGCCATTGGCATCTAAAAAGCAGACATGATGGCCGTGCGTTCTTGGGCTGCGTCGGCCGTGGGTCTGGTGATGGTTTATCCCCCAGCCCCACGGCCGGACTGACTAGATGGGTGTTATGTGGATGATATAAGAAGGCAAGACCTTCTAAGCCTTCTGTCCCCTTCTTCCCGGAAGTGCACAGTAAGCTCACGCAGTCTTGGAAGGAACTTTTTTCCTGCCCGAGCTGTGTGCGCTTCCATCCTCACAATCCTTGGAGGGTGGGCTGTCAATGTCTGATGAGGATTCGAACCCGCTCTGAGCGCGGCGTCGAATCTAGAAGCAGACTGCTTCCCCAGGCTGCTTCGGCCGTGGGTCTGGAGATGGTTTATCTCCCAGCCCCACGGCCGGACCAATTAGAGGGGTCTTCCCCCCTTCCTGGACGTGCACAGTAAGCTCACCCAGTTCGCAGCGTGCGCTTCTGCCTTCACCATGCATGCTATGGCCACCTACCAGTGCTACGAAGCGTAGGCGCTGGCCCAGCTGCACGAGGATGGTTCTGACCCAGGACTGAGCACGAGCTCCGCACCGCAACCGACTATGTTGTAAAAAAAGTTGGCTTTGTGTGCCCTGGGAAGGACGATGGTCACATTAGTGGTCCAGGAACACCACCTCAGGGTAAACCTGGTTGACAAAGTTCACTTTCTTAACTCACCTGTATCCCAGGCTGGCCTGTTCGGCGACACCGTCGGTGAATTCGTCCAGGAATTCACGCCGTTGAAGGAGCAGTTGGAGGCGATGGATGATGTGATCTTTTGGCGGGATCTTAAAACCGCTCCTACCCGCTGAGCCATCCACATCCACTGCTTTACGCCGAGGGCGCTCGCCTGTGGCTTTGCTCCGCCGCCCCCGCCTGCACCTCTGGCCAAGCGGCAGTGCCGAGCATCTCGCAGGCAACCAGCGCTCCCCACCCCAGTGTGCAGCTAAGTTCAGTAAACGAACCGCGAAGCATCCCTTAGACGGGCCATCTGGAGAGGAGGAAATTTGCTCTTTCCCCGCTGGAGGGCGGGGCTCTTCATCTAACAGCAATAAAAACGCCATCAAATCCTCAGAGAAAGAGCATTTTTCCCCTTCCCCGGATATGACAGCCCGAACACTGCCAGTCTGGGACGCTATGCCTTCCAGCTCGCAGGATCGGTGCACTTCGCCAGTGGCTCGCGGAGTGTGAGAGAACGGTCTCCTTTCTCTCCCCCTCCCAGCCCCACCTCCGGAGTATGGGTGCGAGACGAGAGTGAATCTCTTGCCTCCTGCTCTCCTGTGGGACCCTAGCGCTCCCCGGTTGAGCCCGCCCACTCTGCGGTGCCCCACCGCTGGTACATCAGCGATCGTGCGCATGAAGCCACTTGCAAGGGCTCTGCCTACCTGGTTAGCGCGGGCCAGCCCATCGCAATGGCTCATCCGCGATCAGACTCGGCTACGCGATTCAGTTCGCGAAACGGCCTTCCAAGTTCACGGGTGTGTATTTCACCAGGGTCAGCCCTGCATCCGCCCCTGTCTTGCGAGAGGAGATTGCTTTCCTCCTGGTGAAGGATGCAATCGAGCCGGTCCCTCCAGCCGGGATGGAGAGCAGGTTTTACAGCCCGTACTTCATCGTACCCAAAAAGAGCGGTGGGCTACGGCCAATCCTCGATCTGCGCGTTTTGAACCGCTGGCTTCACAAGCTGCTGTTCAGAATGCTTACGCAGAAGCGCATCCTCCAGTGCGTTCATCCACAGGATTGGTCTGCAGCAGTAGACCTGAAGGACGCGTACTTTCATGTCTCCATACTTCCACGCCACCGTCAGTTTTCTGCAGTTTGCGTCTGAAGTCAAGCTTGGCAGTACAAGTCCTCCACTTTTGGCTCTCTCTGTCTCCGTGGGTTTTCACCAAGCTCGCGGAGTGAGCCCCAGCTTTGGCTCGCGGGCATCCGCATACTCAATTATCTCAGCGACTCGCTGATTTCAGCGCGCTCGCGGGATTAATTGATTACGCACAGAGACAGGGTGCTTCAACCTATTGGGGCTTTAGGTCAACCGAGAAAAGAGCACCCTCGCCCCCGAGCAGAGCAATTTTTTTCTTGGGTTGGAGCTGGACTCGATCACCATGATGGTGCGCCTCCCCCGAGAGCACGCCGAGCTGATGCTGGCCTGTCTGAGAGAGTTCAACAGGAAACTGTGGTCCCACTGATATTATTTCAGAGGCTCCTGGAGCATATGGCATCCGCAGCCTCTGTCTCGCCGCTCGGATGCTCCATATGAGACCACTTCAGCATTGGCTTCACGAAAATGGAGGCTCCACCCACAACTGTCCAGCTGTTATGGGTGCGTTCTGCACACTGGCTACACAGCTGGCCCCGGGGCATGCGTAATACGCATTTCTCTAGTAAGCCTACTCACACAGATGCTGTGTAAAGTCAGGGAGGACGAGGAACAGGTCTATGCATTGAGCCTCTCAGGCTCAATCAAACTTGTATTCCAGCTCTCTCCTCGTGATGGCCCCTCCCTGGCATGTCCCCTGGAAGAAACTTCTTATTTGGGGACAGGCACCATTTGGCACCCGCGCCCAGATCTATGAACCTCACGTGTGGCCCATAGATGGAGCGCGGAGGACTTAGGTGACCTACCGTTAGGTGGTTAACACCATCACTCAGGCCTAGAGCACCCTCTATGAGGCATGCCTATGCCCTGATGTGGAGTCTATTCGCTGTGTGGTGTACTTCTCTCCGAGAAGGAAACCTCAAACATGCCAGATCAGTGTGATGCTATCCTCCTTCAGTTGGCTGGAGCCAAGGCTGTCCCTTCCGCACTGAGGGGTTGGCGTTGCGATCATGCCCGCTCGGAGGACGCGGCGATGGTGGCGATCAGGCAAAGCATGGCCTCATCATCCAGTCCCCAGAGACGCGAGACGTGGATATATTATCCTGTCCTCTCTCTTACCCATTTGAAGATCTCTCTTAGGAGAGGTCTGCTCGATCACTCGACTCAGTATCTATATGATTTCTGTCCAGGTGGACAGCACTGCTGGTCGCGTTGGCATCAGTCAAATGGGCGGGTATCTGGAGGCATTTTCGGTCAGCGAAATGTGCCAGTGTTTTGGGCCGGCCCACTCTCACGTTTACCTGAGACCCCGGCCCACCTAGGTGCCATAGGTTCCTACAGCGCTTGTTTAAACTATGTAGTGAACCTGCAAGCACTGCCCACGGAGGAGGCAGACCCAGCCCCTTTATTGCTGTGTCCTGTTTGCGCTTGCATATTATACGGACCGTACTCAGAGCTTTAGATCCTCTGAGCAGCTCTTTATCTGTTACGGTCGGCAGACGGGAAGTGCAGTATCTAAACAGAGGTTGGCCCACTGAACAGTGAATGCCATCTCCCTCGCTTATTGAGCCATGGCGAGCCGTGTCCACCAGGAGTGAGAGCGCACTCCACTCGGGGCGCGCATCATTTTGGGCGTTAGCACGCGGCGCCTCTCTAACAGACATTGTAGAGCTGCGGGCTGGGCGACACCCTGAGCATTTGCGAGATTTAATCTTCGAGTGAACTGATTTCCTCACGAGGAAACCCCGGTGAATGAGGAAATTTGGTTAGGTGTTGTAAAACGTTTGCTGCGCCTTTCTCTCTAACACAGAGATACGTGCGCTTTTCTCGCTTTGTCAGTCAAGTGCCCCACTTCGCGAACCCTGCAGAGTTCCTCCGAGGCCCCCAGCACCTGACTGAGCGGAGGAGTCAGGTGATGGGCCCGTTACGTTGTTGGCATGCCCGCTGGTCATCCCGTGTTCTGGGTATAGGTGCCTGCTATGTGCGATCCCCGCTGGCGATCCCATATGCTCACTCAGCCACGATGTAGTCCCTCCTACTAGGCGGGCTCGTGTCTTCCCTCCCCGCTAACCATCTTCTCATATGTGTACTCCCCCTTCACTGGGCTAGTCCGTATGCTATTTGTCCCCAGTCTCCCCCTCCGGGCAGCAGATGGCCTCCGCAGCGTCCTCCCTTTCGGGACTGAACGCTTTCCCAACGTACTGTCGTATTTAAAATTCCTAGAAATTAACTAGGTGTATTTTACAAAAAATATATCTAAACCGGAACTGGTAAGTAAGGTAAGTAAGGGCCTGGGGACACGTTGGAAGACTGCACCTCGGGTGATGCAGGTGCGCTCGTGCTGCTGCGTGGCGTGCCCCTCACCAGAGACGTGGTAAGGTTCTTTCGTTGTGGCGTTTTCCATAAATTTCCCCATAGTGGAAGTTTTTCCACATAGCATTAAAGTTCCCCTCCCGAAGGAGAACGCTCTGGTTACTAAAGTAACCCTCGTTCCCCAAGGGGGGGAACGGAAATGCTATGTTCCTTTGCCACAATGTTTGTCCCTTAGCTGTTGAGTGTGAGCCTCTTCAGCCAGAAAAGATGACGTTGCTGAGCACATGCTGGGCTTTTATGCCAAGTTAATTGTCATTGACGACAGCTGTGCACGCTGACGCCGCCAACTCATTGGCATTTCATTGGCCCGTTTTTATACTCTTTTAGATGATTGGATTCTGACGAAATCCCCCATAGTGGAAGTTTTTCCATATAGCATTTCTGTTCCCCCCCTCGGGAAACGAGGGTTACTTTAGTAACCAGATATATATAAAAAAATAATAATCATTATATATATATATATATATATATATATATATATATATATATATATATATATATATATATATATATATATATATATATATATATATATATATATATATATATGGCTGATTCCATGAAAATGTCAACCTTATCATGAAAAAATAAACTTTTGACCAAAATAACAAAACCAATTTAATTTTTCTCATTAAGGTCTGTATTTTATTGTTATGATGTGCTCTTGTCTAATTTTTAAGGAAATTGCTTTGTTTATCCATGAATTATGAGGATTGTGCCAATTGGAAATTTCTGTTTCATCAAACCACATAGCATGCTTTCAAAAAAGAGGTTAAAGACAGACTTTTTCCATGTTTTATTTTAACAGTAAGCATTCTGCAGAAGGATTGGGGTCTGTAGTATAAATAATTACCCTCACTTTTTCATAACATCGCTGTCTTTTTAATTTATGAGCTACATATTTAAGACATAACGCAGCTTCGATCACGTGTCACGTCCGTAACGATTTAATGAAAAAGTTTATATTGTGTAATAAATATTAGCACAAATAAAATGAAACTATACATACAAAGCCAAAATATGTCCATGCTCATTATGATTAACAATTCATCTCAGGTCTTTGTTCTAAACAACCATAATTTTGCGTTACGGACGTGATCATTTTAAACTCCCTATTATAAGCAAATGACTATACCGCATATTTGTTCATTATGATGCTGCATTACAATTACTGACTTACATTACATAATATCCATAATATGTTATATCAAGAACTGAACATTTCAGTTAAACAAACCACTTTAGTAACATTTCAGAAATAAATGTTTAATAAAGAGAACATAACGATTTATAAATATGTTACATACTGCCATAATCTTGGCGCATAATCTTGGTGTTTTGGCGATGCAGCATAGCGGACCTTGTGTTGAAGCACTTCTTGTTTATTTGGTAGATAACTGACTATCAAATAATACATCAAATAATTAAGATACAATTTATATCAAACGAAATTCATTTCATGTAGATATTTTTTCCAAGAGAAATATGTGAAATGTATATTTTTGTTCGTCCCTGTCTTACATGACTCTGCGTTTTTTTTCCCCCGTTCCGTATAAAACAAGATTTCGTTTGCCTGGCAGGGAAATATACATTTTAAATACATTAAATATAAAGGCTGGTCATTTTATATGTATGTAGCTCTGATTTTGTTCGACATTATTTTCTTGAAAAATTGCAAAGACAGCATTTATCCTGTCAAAAGGTGTTTCATCGGCACTGTCATGGTCGCGGCTACATTGTACGAAATCTTTACAAGGGGAAATCTGGTGCATAACTAACAAATATAAAAAACAGGGGGTTCAACACAAATCATGTCGCGGATAAGTGCGAAAAAGCAAATGCAAACATTAAATAAAAGATTTCGTACCTGAACACTTCACGCAGAAGCGACCTGCGTAAGCCCAACGCAATCTCCCATAATGTTAAATCTGCTAATTATTTCTGCACACTTGCACGAGGCTCTCTTAATATCCTCTTAATATATCAGTCCAGTGCTCACGCTACAATAACCTCCATGCATTTGGTCTTTTTTCCACTGCTCAAAATGCGCACAATCCCACACACATTTAAAAGAGCGGTGTTTGAGGTTCATGCGCGGGTCACGCTGCAGGCACATGCACAGGCTCCAGCGGAGTTTTCGTTTCATGCAAAGCATAATATGTTTTTATTTTATTTATTAAATAACTATTTATAAACATAAATTAATAAAGCGACACTTCATTTTCCAAGCACTTTATCCAAAATCTTAAGCACTTTTCAAACCTTGAAAATAGGCTATAGCCTCCTTTAAAATTAAAACATTTTCAAAGATTTCCAGCACCTGGCAATTGCGCTTGAGTGCTTATTAAAATCATATTACAGACGGCAAAATAAAAATAAAATCTTGATATTAATCTAAGCTTTAACTACATTATAGGAGTATATTTGTTAGAAAATCGATAGGATCAGCTGTAAATATTTCATTCAATATTTTTACATAATCGGTTATAAACTATAGCCTATAAAAGATAAACATTATATATCGTACACGCCAATAACCAATGGCTATTTGTTCTATTCTTGTTTAACATAGCCTACACAAAACTTTTCTTCTTTTTTTCTGTGGACTTTTTGCAACCTGACATGACTGCCGACGAGAAAACGAAAGCAAGCGCATAGAGTGGACAAATTAAACTATTTATTCCATCGACTAACACATTAACTAGAATTACCTTTGTAATCAAAAATAATATTGCCATAACTGTAACACAACTAGATGTTGATACCATTATCCACGCAGCACGGTCTTGCGCACTTACAATCTAGCAATGATTCAAGTTCGTCTGGAAACACTGACATCAGGAGCTCGATAAACATATTATAGCTGAATATGTTTATTAGCAATTCTATATCATTCATAATAATAAAAAAGCACCATGTTAGCATGCAGCATTGTTTCCGAATTGAGTTTTGAACATTTGAACGCGCGTTAACCTTTAACAGCACATGCCCTAATATGAATTAAATAATTAAAGGCGATATCTATTTAAGTTTGATTAATTGTGCAACCTTACCATTCAGATGTCTCAGAGGTCAAAGTTTGTTGGTTTACATGCCCAACAGATATCCACAAATAGGTCTTTGTTAAAGTTTTGAAAGCATTTATTTGATTTTCATAATGTGTCAACTGTCAATTTTAGAGCAGTCACGCCCGTAACAAAGAGCGGTCACGTCCGTAACGAAGAGAAGTCACGTCCGTAACGACAGTTTTTCCTCATTAAGACAAAAATGAAAAACTAAATGAAACAAATTATATATGTTCCATGCAGAGCCAACCCTTGTCCTTTTGACTGTTATAATATTTTTTGGCTTCTGCATTTTTATTCACAGAATTTCCACAAAGTATGTCAACTCACAAAAACGCATGTCTTTTTTTTGTCACGTCCGTAACGCATTCATTTTGCCGTCATTTTAAATATAAAACACATGAATAGACTGATATTTTTTTGATGCCTGAACTCCATGGTTAAGGGGTAAGAAAAATATAAACAGATATTTCAATATACTGGTAACATATACTTTCTCTGAGTATATATGTTTCATTTTTTTACTGCAAATGTCACATCCATAACGCTGGAATCAGTAATATATATAATTATTATTATTTTTTAACCTATGTACAATTATATGTATTATATCATCTTTGCATCAAATATATACCATTTATATTTAACAATTATTTCTATTTTTATTTCTATTTTGTATTGTTCTGTTTGTTGTATGTTGTTAAAATGTTTTCTAACTCTTTATTTGTCTAAATTTTGTTTATTAATTGTTTTATTGGAATGTAATTTGCATTGATTAAAGATTAAACTATTTGATTTTAGTATTTGTTGTGTGATTTACTCAGTTAATATATGTGGTCAGCCACATGTGGGCCACATAAGGGCCACAGAACTCAGCCTTACTAATCTTGAATACAAGGCCCATATCTGGGCCACATAAAAATGTATTAATTGGCTCAAGCTTGGTGGAGTTGTGGCACTACTTTGTTTCAGTTCTGCCTAAAAGCATGTGGGCCAGTTCTGGGCCGGGGGAACACTAACTGATCTGGGCCACATCTTTGCTGGTGATTTGGGCCAGATCAGGGCCAAAGGAAATTTGTTGGCTGGGTAGAGACTAAAGAATCTCTTTCTTGGTCAAATGCAGATTTGATTGCAGTGCATCGAAAGATTAATAAAAATATGTGAATCACAATCATTTATAATTTAGGTTGTGTAGGTTTTTGAATTGAGATCTTAATCTTTGAAAGATTAATTGAGCAGCTATACACTGAATGCATGAATAAAGGCTAAACAAGTAATGACAAAAACACTTAACCTAAGAAAGCATTTAGGTGCCACCACAACTTGTTCCATCATTATTATATTACACAACCCAGTACTAGAAAACACCCATAGACTCTTGCATTCCTGGACTTTAGGGAAAACCGGAGCACCTGTAGGAAACCCATGCGAACACAGGGAGAACATGGAAACTCCGCACAGAAATGCCAACTGGCCCAGCCGGGACTCTAACTAGTGATCTTCTTGCTGTGAGGCAACAGTGCTAAAAATTGAGCCACCATGCCACCCCCATCATTATTTTCAACATAGGCTCATTCTGAAAACGTAGGCCTATATACGTTTCTGGAGATGGCCAATTATGTAGCCAGAACTCTTCTAGAGTACACAGAGAAGAGTTGACCACAACGACAAGGTTTCAGAAAGTGCTAATACAAAAACAAAATCCAAAAAAACTAAATAAACAAGTAAACAACAGGGTGAGAATGTGGTAAAATCTGAAAATGTGGTAAAAATCAGGCTGCCGCAAGGGTTTTTCTTTTTCTGGATTGCTTTTAAAAACTGTTGGTTGGGTTTAGGGAAGTGGTTGAGCGGGTCAATATGTGCTTTTGAAAATACTATCCAATTGTTAAGTGTGACATCACGTGAAGTGGCTTCCAGGTCCAAGCACTCTATCAAATTGTATAGGGAGACTCATCAAATGGTAATAATAAACGCTTACAAAGCGCTGTAATACTTTTAAAAATCACAATCGCAATTTACGTGAGAACAGCAGGCATAAATGGCACTCGCGAAAGAAATTTGTTCTCTGTTACAAATTTAAGATTATTGTACAGGTAAAAAAAAAACTTATTGATCCAGAGGTCATGTGCATGCCAAACCAGATCAACTGTGATCCATTCATTTATTCATTCATTTTCTTTTTGGCTTACTCCCTTTATTAATCCGGAGTCGCCACAGCGGAATGAACTGCCAACTTATCCAGCATATGTTTTATACAGCGGATGCCCTTCCAGCTGCAACCCATCTCTGGGAAACATCCATACACATTCATTCACACTACGGACAATTTAGCTTACCCAATTATCTGTACCGCATGTCTTTGGACTGTGGGGAAACTGGAGCACCCGGAGGAAACCCACGCGAACACGGGGAGAACATGCAAACTCCACACAGAAACGCCAACTGACCCAGCCGAGGCTCGAACCAGCGACTTTCTTGCTGTGAGGCAACAGCATTATCTACTGCGTCACCGCGTCACCCACTATAATTCATTACATGCCCAATATCTGCAAAAAAACTAAGACTAAGCAAAACTAAGTCTCTTTGTACTAGGCACTTTTTATTTTTGTTCTAAAACCTTTTTTATTTGGAAAGTGTGTAACTCAATCCCCGTGTACTCTAGAAGACTGCAGACAGTTTTGTTTGATACAAGAAGATGCCAGCAGACGCTGGAAATAAAATCACCTACATGTCGAAGCTACACATTGTACACTTTGTTGAAGTCAAAACAAACTTCCGTGTTGAGTTAAAGTTATGTAAACAGTTCATGCAAAATTAACATTTCCATTGAACAGCTTCTTTTTTGCATAAATATTTGCCAAAAAACACAGCGAGGAATCACGTCACTGTCCACTCCAGAAGATACACCAGAAGAGACACCAGCATCCTTGCGATATCCAAACTGCCAGAAAGCGTACCAAAAATATAGAAAATGAAATAAATCAATCAAAATAAAAATGAGCAGAGAAAATAGAGAAAGCATTAGTAGTATTTATGAAACCATAATGGATAATGACGCTATAACAAGAAATGAGATCACTGCCAGAAACACTATGGAGATCCAGACATCTGAACACACAGGTATACAGATTATTCATGAATACATTTCATCCCACAGCATAAATGGACAAATGTAATCAATAATGACTTGCAATAAAGGTTTGCTAAGTTTGCAGCTGAAGTGTGCTTTTGGTAAAGGATTAAGAATATATCTTTATGCTTGTTCATCTTCAGAAACTGATTGGGGTAAGATAAGAAAGTACAGAGCAGCCACAGTGTGTTTGGTGCTGCTGTGTCTTCTTCTGCTGGCTGCAGTCGCAGTGCTGAGTGTGATGTTCACTTTAGACAGACAACAACTGACATCCATGAATGAGAATCTGACTAGAGGAAATGATCAGCTAAAATTGGAGAAAAATAATCTTCGGAGGAGTCTTGATAAAGTGGGTAAGTTTCAGATTTTATATATATATATATATATATATATATATATATATATATATATATATATATATATATATATATATATATATATATATATATATATATATATATATATATATATATATATATTATTAGGGCAATATGATTGTGTTATTTATTAACATCTGTGTGCAGTGTTGGGGAAAGTTACTCTTAAAAGTAATGCATTACACTATTGAGTTCCCCTTCGGAAGGGGAACTTCAATGCTATGTGGAAACTTCCACTATGGGGATTTCATTCAGAAAGCCAATCATCTGAAAGAGTATGTAAACGGGCCAATGAAATGCCAATGAGTTGGCAGCTTCAGCTTGCGCACCTGATGCTCGTTGCAATTAACTTGCTATAAGAGTACATGTGCGAGCAAAGCCAAAGCATCATTTTCACTTCAGAGACTTCAACAGCCTTCTGAGAGAGTCGATGAGGGTTCCTCCAGCTGAGTTTCAGACAGAGAGTGAACGAGAGCGATCTCCCGGTCCAGAGTGTGTGACACGCAGCGGCAGATGGTCGAGCTGGGTTTCTCCCTTGCCTGGCGTCCTTTGGGTCCGGTCCTCCAGAGCGGTATGTATTGTTGCGAATTTCCTAAAAGAGCAACACGGTCGTGCAGCGCGTCTTTTTCAAGACGTCGCTCCGACTGTGCGTTTCTGGATGCGGTGGTTTCCTGTCCTCGGATGATGGGCACGAGCACTGCGTTTCATGTCTGGGGGTCCAGCATGTTAATGCGGTGCTCGTGGGCAGTGCATGCCATCACTGCGGTGGCATGTCTGTTGCGCAGTTAAGATCGCGGCTCGCTCTTGCAAAAGAGCCACCCACCCCAGTTGTCCCCCGCTCCGCGGTGGGCACTCGGGCAGATCTGAGGGTTACAGTGGGAGTAAATCTGCCGCCCTCGGGCTTGTGGACCTCTCACTCCTCCACGCGCTCCATCCAAGCTTTGAGTGAGAGAAGCGCTCCATCCTCGGATGGCCGCCCTCTCACTTGATGACACCGAGGCTCAGATGTCCACCGCTGCATCGGAGGTTGGGCTGTCATGGTCTGATGAAGGATCCTCCCCCCCTCCGTTCCCTCCCATCGGGAGCAAGCGCGGCGGCGGCCGATCTTGAAACAGACATGATAACCGTGCTTTCCCGGGCTGTTTCGGTCGTGGGTCTGGAGATGGTTTATCCCCCAGCCCCGCGGCCGGACCGACTAGATGGGTGTATGTGGAGGATTAAAAAGCAATACCTTCTAGCCTCCCATCCCTCTCTTCCCGGAAGTGCACAGTGGGCTCACGCAGTCTTGAGGGCACCTTTCTCTGCCTGATCTGCGTGCGCCTCCACCTCACCACTCTTGATGGTGGAGCAGCCAGGGAGTACGAGTCGATTCCCCAGATTGAGAGTGCCATCACGGGCCCGCGTGGTGCCTCCTTCTGCTGGAATTAGCCTCATCTCCCGTCCAAGGCGTGTTGGTTTTCTGCCTCCCAAGCCAGAGCCCACACAGCCGCGGGCCAGACTGCTTCCACCCTGCACGCCAGGGTCCATGCGCACGAGGGTGGTTCTGACCCAGGCTTGTTACAAGCCCCGCACCGCACCCGACTGAGCTCCACGGATCTCAAGTCCGCTGCGTGTGCCCCGGGAAAGACGATGGCCACGTTAGTGGTCCAGGAGCGCCACCTCGGGCTAAACCTGGCAAAAATATGCGCGGAGTCGACAAAGTTCACTTTCTTGACTCCCCCATATACCAGTCTGGCTCGTTCGGCGACACCGTTGGTGAATTCACCCAGGAATTCACGGCGGTGCAGTCGGATACGATGGGCCATCCTTCGGCGGGAATGTAAGACCGCTCCCCTCCCGCCGAACCATCCACATCCACTGCATGTCTCCGAGAGCGCCCGTCTTCGAGTGCTGCTCCGCCCCCGCCTGCGCCTCCGGCCAGCGGCAGCGCCGAGCACCTCGCAGGCAACCAGCGCTCCCCGTCCCAGGGCGCCGTTAAGTCCGGATAACGTACCGCGAATCACTCTTGAGACGGCCATCTGGAGAAGAGGGAACTTGCTCTCTCCCCGGTGGGGGGCCGGGCTCCTCAGAGAGAGAGCATCTTTCCCTTCCCTGGATGTGACAGCCTGAATACTGCCAGTCTGGGATGCGATGAAAAGCCTTCCAGCTCGCAGGATCGGCGCACTTCGCCAGTGGCTCACGGGGTCTGGGAGGACGGTCTCCTTTCTCTCACACCTCCAGCCCTCTCCTCCGGAGTCTGAGTGCAAGGTGAGTAAATCTCTCACCTCCAGCTCTTCCGCGGGACCCCAGCGCTCCCCGGATCAGCACTCCCACTCCGCGCTGCCCCACTGCTGGTACGTCAGCGATTGTAGCGATGCAGTCATTAGCGAGGGCTCTGCCTGCCTGGTTAGCGCAGCCCAGCCCTTTGCGGTGG
This sequence comes from Danio kyathit, assembly GCA_903798195.1. Lineage (NCBI taxonomy): Eukaryota > Metazoa > Chordata > Actinopteri > Cypriniformes > Danionidae > Danio > Danio kyathit. The sequence continues at coordinate 27,617,274 of LR812528.1, forward strand.
CTCATACGCACGATCAGACTCGGCTACGCGATTCGATTCGCGAAACGGCCTCCCAAGTTCACGGGGTGTACGTCACCAGGGTCAGCCCTGTGCCCGCCCCTGTCTTGTGAGAGAAGGTTGCTGTCCTCCTGGCGAAGGATGCAATCTAACCGATCCCTCCAGCCGAGATGGAGAGCGGGTTTACAGCCTGTACTTCATCGTACCCAAAAGAGCGGTGGGTTACGGCCAATCCTAGATCTGCGCGTTTTGAACCGCTGTCTGCACAAGCTGCCGTTCAAAATGCTTATGCAGAAGCGCATCCTCCTGTGCGTTCGTCCTCGGGATTGGTCTGCAGCATAGACCTGAAGGACGCGTACTTCATGTCTCCATACTCCACTCCACCGTCACTTTTCTGCGGTCTGCGTCGAGCGAGCCTGACAGTACAAGTCCTCCCCTTCGGGCTCTCTCTGTAACCGCGGGTCTTCACCAAGCTCGCGGAGGGTGCCCTAGCGCCCCTTCGGCTTGCGGGCATCCGCATACTCAATTATCTCGGCGACTGGCTGTTTTAGCCCTCTCGCGGGAGTAATTGACTATGTACAGAGACAAGGTGCTCCAGCACCTCCACCTATTGGGGTTTCAGGTCAACCGAGAAAAGAGCAAACTCGCCCCCGTGCAGAGGATCTCTTTTCTCGGGTTGGAGCTGGACTCGGTAACCATGACAGCGCGCCTCTCTGGAGAGCGCGCTCGGCTAATGCTGAACTGTCTGTGAGAGTTCGACAGCAAAATAGTGGTTCCACTGAAATCTTTCAGAGGCTCCTGGAGCATATGACATCCGCAGCCGCTGTACGCGCTCGGATAACTCCATATGAGACCACTTCGGCACTGGCTTCACGATCGAGTCCCCAGACGCGCATGGCACGCAGACACACACCGAGTGACTGTCACTGCGCTGTGTCGCCGCGCCCTCAGCCCCTGGAACGACCCCTCGTTCCTACAGGCCTGAGTGCCTCTAGGACAGGCGTCCAGACATATTGTCGTTTTGACAGATGCTTCCAGCACTGGCTGGGGCGCCGTGTGTTGCGGGCATGCAGCTGAAAAAAACCCAGTTGCATTGGCATATCAATCGCCTAGAGCTGTTGACAGTGTTTCTCGCTCTCCGCCGTTTTTTACCGGTGCTGGAGCGACAACACGTACTGGTCAGGACGAACATTACGGCAGCGGGGGCGTATATCAACCGTGTGGGGGTATCCGCTCTCGCAACATGTCTCAGCTCGCTCGCCGTCTGCTCCCCCAGAGTCATACGCGGCGCAATCGCTGCATTCCATTTTTTCCCTCACCGAGCTCAACCGTGCAGCCCATTCGCTCTCACGGCAGTTTCGCCTGGGAAAATGGAGACTCCACCCCCGACTGTCCAGCTGTTCGGTGCTGCGCCTTTCTCTCTCTAACTCAGAGATTCGTGCGCTCTCGCTTGAGTTCCCCACTTAGCGAACCCTGCAAAGTCCACTGGCAACACATTTGGCCTCGGGGCGTGCGTAATACGCATTTCTCCAGTGAGCCTACTCGCACAGATACTGTGTAAAGTCAGGGAGGTCGAGGAACAGCTCTCGTATTGCGCCTCTCTGGCCCAATCGGACCTGCTTTCAACTCTCTCCTCGTGATGGCCCCTCCCTGGCACATCCCCTGGGAACAGGGGACAGGCACCGTTTGGCACCCGCTCCCAGATCTATGCTTCACGTACGGTTCATAGATGGAGCGCGAAGGACTTGGGTGACTTACCGATTAGGTGGTTAACACTGTCACTCAGGCTGAGCACCCTCTACGAGGCATGCCCACGCCTGAAGTGGAGTCTATTCGCTGTGTGGTTACCTTTTTCCCCGAGAAGGAACCCTGAACATGCCAGATCAGAGTGATGCTATCCTCCTTCAGTTGACTGGAGCTAGGCTGTCCCCTCCGCTCTGAGGGGTTGGCGTTACGATCATCCCCGCTCTAAGGATGCGGCGATGGCGGCGCGCTGGGAAGTATCGTCTCATCATCCAGTTCCCAGAGGCGCGAGACATGAATGAGACATGAATATTAATTTTCCTGTTTCCCTCTCATACCCACTTGGAGATCTCTCTTAGGAGAGGTCTGCTCGATCACTCGACTCAGTATCTTTAAGATTTCTGTCCAGGTAGACAGCTCTGCTGGTCGCGTTTGCATTGGCCAAACGGGTGGGCATCTGGAGGCATTTTCGGTCAGCGAAATGTGCCAACGTTTTGGGTCGGCCCACTCTCACGTTTACCTGAGACCCCGGCCCACCTAGGTGCCCTAGGTTCCTACAGCGTTCTTTCAGCCACGTAGTGAACCTGCAAGCGCTGCCCACGGAGGAGGCAGACCCAGCCCCTTTATTTGGTCCTTCGCACTTTGCTATTACACGGACCGTACTCAGCTCTTTATCTGTTATGGTGATCGGCAGACGGGAAGTGCCGTATCCAAACAGAGGTTGGAACATACCCACTGAACTCTGAATGCCATCTCCTTCGCTCATCTGAGCCAGGGCGAGCCGCGTCCCCCAAGAGTGAGAGCGCGCTCCTCGAAGCACGCATCCTTTTGGGCGTTAGCACGCGGCGCCTCTCTAACAGACACTGTAGAGCTGCGGGCTGGGCGACACCTATTAGAAGATTTATTAATCTTGAGGGGAGCCGATTTTCTCACGCGGTGAATGAGAAATTCGGTTAGGTGTTGTAAAACGCTTGCTGCGCCATTCTCTCTAACCCAGAGATACGTGCGCTTTTTCGCTCTGTCAGAAAAGTTCCCCGCTGGCGAACCCTGCAGATATTCCTCCGAGGCCCCCAGCACCTGACTCAGCGGAGGAGTCAGGCACTGGCCCGTTACGTTGCTGGTCTGCCCGATGGTCAGCCCGCGTTCTGGGTATAGGTGCCTGCTATGTGTGATCCCCACTAGGCGATCCCATATGCTTATACTGCCACGGTGCAGTCCCCCCTCACAGGCGGACCCGTGTCTTCCCTCACCGCTAACCATCTAATTTCATATGCTTACTCCCCCTTCCCAGGGTTAGTTCATATGCTATTTGCCCCAGTCTCCCCACTTGGGTAGCAGGTGGCCTCCGCAGCGTCCTCCCTATCGGGACTGCACGCATTCCCAACGTACTGTCGTATTAAATTCCTAGAAATTATTCTAGACGCATTTGCGGCTCCCGAAAAATATATCTAAATCCGTAAATCTTCTGTTGAAGTGGGATAAGTAAGGGCCAGGGAACACGTTGGAAGACCGCGCCTCTGGTGACGCAGGTGCGCTCACGCTCTTTGCCTGGCAAACCTCTCATCGGGGGCGAAGGTAAGGTTTAATCATTATGGCGTTTTCCAAACATTTCCCCATAGTGGAAGTTTCCACATAGCATTGAAGTTCCCCTTCCGAAGGGGAACGCTCTGGTTACTAAAGTAACCCTCGTTCCCCGAGGAGGGGAACTGAAATGCTATGTTCCTTCGCCATAATGATTGCCCCTTAGCTGTTGAGGTGAAAGTCTCTTCCGCTAAAAAAATGATGCTTTGGCTTTGCTCGCACATGTACTCTTATAGCAAGTTAATTGCAACGAGCATCAGGTGCGCAAGCTGAAGCTGCCAACTCATTGGCATTTCATTGGCCCGTTTACATACTCTTTCAGATGATTGGCTTTCTGAATGAAATCCCCATAGTGGAAGTTTCCACATAGCATTTCCGTTCCCCCCCTCGGGGAACGAGGGTTACTTTAGTAACCAGAGCGTTACTCACCAAAAATTAACTAGTAGCAGTACTTTTTTGTAGTTACTCATGTGTTACTTTTTTGGCTTGATGTCTTTCAGAAATTGCAGGGTTTTATTTTCTTAAAGGTGTTTTGCAATTAACAATACACTGTATAACCTTCACTTACGTATTATATAACTATTATAAACAAAAAAAATTAGGATAATGTTATCTTCTGAGAACTTCCTGATCCCAGAGCTATTTGTGCTGTATATACAAATTAATAAAAGCTTAAAGCATTGGCTTGCTACTTTTGTACTTTTTGTCTAATTAGCAACCCAGGCCTATTCTGAAAACATAGCTCTATATACATTTTTGGAGACCGCCAAATGTCTCAGGAGCTACGTTTTTTTTTTTTTTTTTCAGTTTTTGTTTTTTAAACATAATAAAAATACCTGAACTGTTTGTTTACAGATGGATGGACTTTCTATCAGTCCAGTTTTTACTTATTTTCATCTGGGATAAAGACCTGGAATGAGAGCAGAAGAGACTGTAAAGACAGAGGAACAGATCTGATGATTGTGAACAGCCTAGAGGAACAAGTGAGTGAGAAAGATTGTGTGTGGGTGTATGTGTACTGATTTATCCCAGTCAGTATAAAATAATCTATGAAATGCCCCTTCAATTAACAGAAAACTAAAATGTATATGTGTGGTTAAGCTATAAAATGAAAGACAGTGTGGTAACTGGTGTTAAACTTGCTTTTCAGAATTTTTTAAAGACATATTCTCCTGGTCAGAACTTCTGGATTGGTCTGTCTGACCAAGAAGTAGAAGGCAGATGGATATGGGTTGATGGTAGCAGCCTATCCCCTGGGTGAGAAAAATTGAGCTGATCATGAATTGTTCCAAAAATCAGCATCATAAAACAAGAAAAGCAGCACTGAACATCTAATGTTGATCTGCAGGTTCAACGCCTGGGCATCTGGAGAACCTAACAGCAATGCGGGAAATGAAGACTGTGCTCTAGCTAATCAATGGGGATTATTTGATTACCCATGTAATGAATCTTATAAATGGGTCTGTGAAGAGGCTATTTTTATTTAGTGCATTATGAACACCTGTAGGTCTGTCAAATGTTCAGTTCTTATTAATACACCAGCTTTTATTTTGAAGGTGACTTTTTTTTTTGTCTGTTAAAAACAACACAAACATCAAATTAAAAAATAGATATATTAATAACTTTAAAGTATGTAATATCTTATTTACACAACGAGATGTGATTTCTGTCTCTACATGGTCGCGCGATTACATATTTCTGCTCTCTGTATCGCGCATAGTGGAGTTCTACACAGCCACTCTCTGCTGTATGGGAATGAGACTGCGTGCCATATCTGACAGGACCGAAGACGCACGTGTGCTCCCCCCATATATTATGCATAGACTACAGTAGCCAAAATAAAGGTAAATGATGTGTGGGAGCGTAATGAGCTCGGTCGCAGCAGCTAAAATATATACAGATGCGATGGGACCTCTGTTTAGTTTATTGGTGCGACCCGCGTGAGTGATGCATTCTTTGTTGCAAGTGCAGCCATTGTATCTCGAGTGTTTTGAGCTGCTGTGACGCGTTCTCCCCCATCTAGCATCTCATCCAACCTGACCTCTCCCGGAAGCTCCGCTAGTCTCCTGCAAATTTATACCGGCCCCGTGATCCCCCAAAATTAGTTAAAATACTCGGAAATCATGGCGACAAGAGTGAATGAGCAAGACAATAGATCGCGAGAGGCACAGTAATGTTCTAAGCATTACATTTCTTCAGTTAAATGAATAGAGCAGTAAAGATATTGCAAGTGCAAATCTCTCTATATCTGAGTGATTAGGTAAGGCAAGATCTTCTCTTAAGGTTCATACTTAGAGGGAAAATGTGCTCAAATGCATTATAAAGCTTAAAGCATTAGAATCGGTGCTCAGTATCAGCCGATCACCATGACAAGGAATCAGTACTCTGTATAAGCTGCAAAAATCCTGATCGGAGCATCCGTAGCTTTTACCCAACTTGGCTGTCACAGCAGCAATACTCCCCCTGGCTGTACAAGACTGATCTTGGTAAGTCAATAAATACACCCTTAGGAAAAAGAAGTATACTTAAGTAAAGGTCAAGTATAAAAGTATACTTTATTTAGTAAGTAAATAAGCCCATTAAGATACACTGCAGTGACAAAAGCTGCAGCTTTGTGGATAAAAAAAGATATAAAAAATAAATGTTAATTTTTAGCTTGTACGGTTGTACAGTTTAAATAATTGTTGTTTTTTACTGCTGTCATTAAAAGAAACAAATTAACACCATGACTCCTTGTGTCGGCGTCAGGCTGAACAGCCATGCCACCCCCAAAACTGATCCAATGTATATAGCTGAGTTCCTACACTAACATATTTTTAAGTAACAGGCAGACCAATACAAGTTACTTGTGCTTTGTGGGCACTTCACATAATTTGCGCTGAATTAAGCCTCTTAATAAAAATAAATTAGGATTTCAAGTTGTTTCTACATAATGGGATCTTGATGGAGTATCTCACACCAACATAATATTCCAGTAATAACATCAATGCAAAATGCTGTCAAACAAACATACATGTAAAAGTGGCATAGTTGGATTACTCAGTTGTCAGTTTGTGTCAGTCAGTGTGAGCACCGTACCATTTCACTTAATAAATATCCAGTGTACTTCTGCCATGTCATTTTTGTTATGTTTTTTCTTAAATAGTTGAATACTTTTTCAAACGTAACTGGTGTTTTTTGACTGCAATGTTTAAATATATATCATATATCCACATCTTTGTGTTTGATATTCTCAATTTTGAAATATATATTGATATTACTTAAAGTTCACATTAAATATTTTTATTCTTGTTTTTATTTCTATATAGTGCTTGTAATAAATGATGTACTTTGTTATTTTGTAAATATTTTTTTTTTGTTATTGTCATCTTTAATCAAATATAACCTTCGCTCCCCCCACAAAACTACTATACTTCTCTTTTGTTTCTCGTGGTTACCCTGCCATAGTGGGAGGCAAACGTTCAAACTAATATGATACAATTCCATCTGTAAAAATTAGCTCCCTGTTCTAATCATCATTGGACATCTGAAATATTCTGCCCCAGAGGGTGCCGATGGTGATTCTGTGAACAGTAATAAACACAACAAACTACCATTCAAATCTTCCTGCATTTTATTTTTAGCAATGGCAGAATCATGCACCACTTAAAATATTTTATCATTTCAGAAACAATAGTTCCAAGTGAATGTACTGTATGTCACAATAGTAAAATTATCAACTGTTTTATGCCGACTTAAAAATTAACATTCACTTTCACTTGTTTTAGTGTTTATTATTCTATATGTTATTCATTGAAGCCAAGCAATTTCATTTATTTTATTTTTTTTAATTCTTGATGTTGTGGATGTAAAATTTATATATTATAAGTAAAATAAAACTGTTATTCTTCTATGGGGCAGTGAGACTTTTTTAAGATTTAAAGGGCACATAGGTTACTCCTTTTTCCAGATTTAATATAAGTCTTTTGGGTCTCCAGAATGTGTCTGTAAAGTTTCAGCTCAAAACACAACAGTTTCTATTTTATAGCTTTGATCATCAGGTAGCGGTTTTTGTGTACTGTGCCTTTAAGGCTAGTTCTTCACACCCACCGTTTCCACGTGCCTGTCAGTGTGCCGTCCTCGGCTGCGTCAGACAGCAGACAGACATGATGGAAAGAGGTCTCACGTAACGTTTGTGAGAAATACTACCGTAAGAAACTTTATTTGATGCATTGTGGAGTTGCAGCGATGAGTCACACACAATGTCGTTACAAAGTTAACGCACACACACAGATACACACACACACAGCGCGGACACGCACACACACACACACACACACACACACACACACACACACACACACACACACACACACACACACACACACACACACACACACACACACACACACACACACACAGACAGAGCGCGCGTTTAGCTTTGCACTCTTCTTGCACGCAAATGTGACAGGATACAGGTTAATATCCACTGCTTTATGGATATGTTATGTTAATGTACAAAATAAACCTGATTTAATGTCCACATACTGGGATTGAAGCGTCTTCTTGTATAATTGTTCTGACTCGCTGCTGTGGTGATGAAGTAAAGCTGAAGTAAATCGCTGTAATTCATTACAAACATGCACTGTTTTAAAACATTTTAAACTTGTAAAACTCGCTCTTGATCATATTTGATGATGATTGACGATCCTAGCAAACTGAACAGACCTTTTATTCCTGGTTGCTTTGCGCACGACCTGTCTTGTTGATATAATTATAAGCATTACTATGGAGACATGTTAATATGCAGTTGTCAATCAATTCAGTGGGCCCAATTCGGTATCACCTCAATATGATGGTCTACACATATACCTACACATATGTCGGTCCAAACAGCTTGAAAAGTAGATTTTTCACCATAGGTGCCCTTTAAAATGCATGAATTACTACAAATAACCTGATTCATGATGATTTACTAGTGTTCAGGAACTAAACTGGTTATTTAAACCATGCAAACAAATATTTGAATGAAACACTATGTATGTAAATCACATGTAAAAGTGTGACTGGAAATGTCAGTATACACTATCGATGAGTTACCAAAGAATAGAGCTGTATGATTCTGAATAAACTGAGTCATTTTTTTATTTTTTATTTTTTAGGAATAGGCAACTTCCTGACAGTTTCTGACAAATGTATGTGTTACAATCATTTATCATTTTTATAAATACTGTATTATTAAAATAATTGAAAGATTTCCCATTTCGTTACCAGTGTTGGGGGTAACGAATTACAACTAACGTGAGTTATGTAATAATATTACTTTTCTAAGTAACAAGTAAAGTAACGCATTACTTTTAAAAATAAAGTAATAATAATATTCAAGTTACTTTTTAGATTAATTAATTCACTTTTAAAAAGTTATTTGCTGAATTAAAATTAGTGTCATGAATGAGAAAGAGCTCAGACAGAAACAGACAGAAACCAAGATGTCAGAGCCTTACATTTCTGTGATGAAAGTATTCTCATTACTTTGAAGTATCTTCATTATTCCCATTATATTTGAATGGACAGTGATTTTACTGAACTAATAAGACAAAAATACAAAAGTAGCAAACACATTGCTTTAAACTTTCATTAATCTGTATATATGGTATGTATAGCGCCAGGATGTTCTCAGAAGGTAACATTATTCTAATCTTTTTTTATATACTTTTTTTAAGGTTAGTGAAGGTGTAGGTTATACAGTGTGTCATTAAATGCAGAGCACCTTTATTCAAAAAAAAAAAAAAAAAATACCCTGCAAGTTCTGAAAGAGACCAAGCCTCAGGCTAGTATGAAAAAGTAACTCAGAAGTAACTCAAAAGTAATGTAACGCATTACTTACCATAAAAGTAACCAAGTAACGCAACTAGTTGCTTTTTTGGGGAGTAACTCAATATTGTAATGCATTACTTTCAAAAGTAACTTTCCCCAACACTGTTCATTACTGAAAATCGTGACATCTTAAAAACACTATTTATTTAGAATAACATCCCACTACTGTGCATTGCTCTTTGATGTGTTCACAACCACACATTGAATCTTTATTGTATTTTAGTCATTAACTGTTTGATGACTGGATCGGCACAATTACTGTTGTAATTGTGGTTTGAATAAAAAGCTCCATATGTGTTGTGATTTGTCAGCAGAAAATAATGCCAAAGGTGTACTGAATAGTTAATAATGATGAAAGACATACTGGCACCATGTCTAGTGCATTCAGGAAGTGACTTCAGGAAGTTGCAGAGCATCAAGGGTGTGTATGCTGCTGCTGTCTGTTCTTCTAAACATCTAGCAAACAAGTAAAAAACTTGGTCATTTAAGATGGTGAAGAAATGTAGAGGAATGTTTAATCAACTCTTCTTTTATGTTACTTTGATGAATACTCTGTATACTAAAATACTAAATACCAAAACACGACTAAAATAGATGTGTTTCTTATTTTAATTTTTAACCAGTTGTCAACCTATTAATTTACCATTCATGCAGAACCTTAAAGATAGCATCATGAGGTAGTTTTAAGAATTTAACACTACTTTAGGATGTAATACATTTTATTTTTACAAATAATATATACACACACGCTTTACTCTTCTACATAATTTGCCTTTATTAAAATGTCATCTGAAAAACTGAATTCTGATTGGCCTGTTGGGACGTTCCAAGGGCAGATTTTTTTCTGATATTGTGTCATATAATCTGAGTCAATTGGTCCATATAATATACAGCAAATTAATATATCTGAAGCCATTGCTAATTTCATGTTTGGTAACACACTGTTGATTCACTTTATTGTTTCATACAAACACAGTTGGTGCCATCTTATATTTATCTTATTGACTGTATTAAAATAACTTGTCGTATGTGTTTGTTTCTATGATCTACGGGTTTGATGCATGTTTTTCCCCGCACTGCTGTCCAGGGTGATACAGCAAAGCTGTTGGTTTGCAGCAAGCATTTTTGTTTGGAGAGCTGTACGAGAACTGGAAAATGGCGGACTTTCTTTTTTATCAGTTGAGTTTGTTACCATTCATACACATCGCCTATCCAGGCTGCTGTGTTTGCCTATGTTTAAAATCATTGAAATAGATAGGGCAAGAGACCTGCTGCACTGCTATCCACTGTGTCTGCATTCAAACCCAGGGAGTGAGGAAGAGAGAAGTCCTCCTTGTGTATAGCGTTTATATAAACATGATAATCTTATGATTATCGATTTCATATAACAAATTGTGGTTATGTGTATATGAAATTGCGAATAACATATGTAGCAGGACATTAAATTACTCACTGTTTATTTCTTTGCTTTTTAACTTTGTAAACTATAAAATCATGGGTCTCCTCACAGTTTGTGTCTCATTTTGTTGGCCAACTGACAGTTGTCCACTGCCCTCTTTCTCTCCCTGCTCTGTCAGCCACGCCCACTCCTCTCTCTGCCTGAAGCGCTCCACGCCCATCATGAAGCATGTTTTGAAAAGATTCGGAGGTAGACTTGAACGGAAAGAAGGGGTTTCATGACCCTTTAATGAATTATACTACATTGTGAGAGGTTTGTACATGATAAAAGAAAACAACCATAGTAAGAAAGGTGTACAATAAACACAATAAATCAATAAACTGTGAAAGCATATGTATGAAAGCATATATTTCAATGTGCCATACCCTAAACAGTCCAAAACAATCAGTCTATAGGTCTGGGTGCGCTAAACTATCATCTTTTGGTGAGACCCAGAAATTAATTTGGCATGACTTTCATTCTCAAAGAGTGTATTAAGTAATGATGGTGAAAGACATGGCGTGTGTTGAGAAAGTGATTTCAGAAAGCTGAGGCGCACCAACGGTGTTTGCTGTTGTTGTGAGTTCTTCTAAACATCTTAGAAATAAAAATGTGCTGGTTATTCCATATGGTGATCACCTAAACACAGCAGGGTTTCAATATACAAATATTGCTGTTATAATTTACACACAAAACTATAAACATAAAGTGCATGATTTGAACTATACTGCTTAAAATGTAAATATTCTAATGTTAAAAATTAAAACTGTTAAGCTTAGAAAGTGTTTTTATAGAAGTTCATTGGATTACTTAGACTGTTCTAATCTTAAAGTACTGTAAGTATATCATTTCACACCCTGACCACAGGTTTAGCAAACAGTGTTAAAAGAAGAAGTGCCAGCTACTATAAACCACTTCTACACAGGAACAATGATCAAAACTGTTTTCAGCTCTGAGAGTAGAAATGTCTGAGGATATTTATAACAATGTGATCAAGACTGAGTCTGAGAGAATGAACAGAGAACGAATGGAAATGGCAGTGGATATCTATGAGAGTGCAGACTCTGTGGGAGATCATGACTTCAGGACAGAGTCAAACACACAACAACCACTTCAAAATACAGGTAATCACTTTAATCTCGTTGATAACAATGTTATTGGTTTGCTTGTGTGGTCACATATCTGCATATATGTGGTGTTTAGTGTAAGAATCAGAAAGTGACTACAATAGCTGTCTCATTTCAGAGGCTGTATCCTCCGAAAGATGTATTCTAAGGTTGCTCCGTCATCATCTCATTTAAAAAACAAAACGAAGTCTCCTTCAAATGCAGCCTCAAAATGCATCCTTCATTTCCTAATTAATCAAGAACACAACCATTGAATCATTTGTGGCATCAAACAACCCAAGTTTTAATGCACATTGATAACGGTAGGCCGTTTTTAAAAGAAAACTCCCGATTACAGTTTTATATGTATTATATTTTATTTTACTTGGAGATCTAAACACATGTTTAAAAACAAAAAGAGTATGAAATGTCTCACTAAAAAGTGACGGATTTACATTTTTATGTGAATCAAAGGAAAATATTTCCAGTTTTTGTAAACCTTGTTTTGCCTTCAGATCGCTCAATATGTTTTAAATTCACTTTGAGAAAAAGTCATTACAAATTGTATTACTGCTTATTAACGGAAGCTGTTATGGTTGCTTGGTGGTGAGATCTTTCCTCTGTAGGCTAGATTGTCTCATTTCAAAACGCTCAGTTCGGCCTGTGTGGACTTCGAAGGACTCACCTCTGAAGTTTACATCTTTCAGAGGATGCAACCTCTGAAATGAGACAAAGCTAATAAGTTTATTTGTTTTTAGAATTTACTATTTATTTGTGATATATTTTAATATAAATCTAAATTTTCTACCAAACTGACCTCAGATCACTTCTGTTCTGCTGTTCCCATTACTTGTTTTTAAAAGGAAAACATAAAAACTGAGCACTATAAAAATGTATTTTCTGAAGTTAACTAGATAAAGCAAGGTGACTTTTCACATGAATATATTTACTGGGCTTATTTTTACTTCTATTTTAACCACTTAATCTCACATAATTTGGGAGTTTACAGGCTTACTTCAGATCACTTCTGTTCTGTTGTTCTCATCACTTGTCTTTAAATAGGATCCAAAACAAGAATAAACAATAAGGCACTAAAAAACAAATGTTTGCACCATAAAGGTGCATGGTATGATAAATAAACATAAATAAAAAATAAATATATAAATAAATTAAGATAAATATGACTTTTCCTCATGAATAATATTACTGTGCTTATTTTATCAACCATTTTAACTACTAAACTACACCTACAGTAACCGCACAACCACAATGGAGACCTTTAGTGAGACTTTTCTGTATGCATGTTAACAGATACAGGATGTCACATGGTCTTATACTTGGCATGTTTGCCACATTAGCTTCAAATGCTAAAATTAGAGACTCAATAGTACAGAACTAGACAGTAGAAACAAAGACCGCATTAATCCATTATTTATAGATGACCAGCGGAATAGAAATGTCTCAACCTATTTATGCCAACATAAACACTGACTCAAGACAGAAGATGGACAGGTCCTCTTATAAAAATCAAACAGGTACAAATACAAACACACTTTCATTTTTGTTGGATAAAGCAACATTTATATTCGTGTCTGTCATCTCCAGGAACTGATTCAGTGAAGACTAGATGCTCCAGAGCAGCTCCAGTGCGTTTGGTGCTGATGTGTTTCCTTCTGCTGACTGCAGTCCTAGTGCTGAGTGTCTTCATCTATACAAACAACACACACTGTGCTGAAGAGAGACGCCAGCTAATAACCAACATCGCCAACCTCACAGCAGCCAAAGATGAGCTAACAAACCTTCTGAAGGACAGAGACCAACTAATAAAGCAACTTCAGATTTTTGGTCAAGAAGGTAAATAACTTTAATCTGCAGTTACAGCAAATTTACGCTGCTTGTAGACTTGCAATGCTTTAGTGTATACTCTACAGTATATAAGTGTACTTTATCTACTGTAGGTAACAGCTGTGTGATTGTAAATGGGACTAATAAACTAATAGCTGAACTCTTTTAACAGCTGTATGGTTTTACTATCAATCCAGTTTTTACTACTTGTCCAACGTGACAAAGAGCTGGACTGAGAGCAGAAGATACTGTACAGACAGAGGAGCAGATCTGATCATCATAAACAACCAACAGGAACAAGTGAGTGAGAGATTGTGTATGTTTGTGGTGCTTTGAAGAAGATAAAATGTAAATATTTTCTGTTGATTAAATAAATGTTGCATTGTTTCATCTGCTCAGGATTTTATTATGAATATCACTCGTAACAATGAATTCTGGATTGGTGTGACTGACAGTGATGAAGAGGGCAGTTGGAAATGGGTTGATGGCAGTAAACTGACCTCTGGGTAAGACATTAATGAACTGAACTGATTATGATAAATGATTCTTATGGCCAGTATCATGTCACACAGCAGCCCTGAACATCTAATGTTGATCTGTCCATGCAGGTTCTGGGCTTCCTCTGGATCAATAACTGAGCCCAATGGATGGAAAACAGAGAACTGTGTTGTGACCCATTTAAAAAAGCACCCTGAATTAATAGGATGGCTTGATGTTGCATGTGATGAAGGTCATCAGTGGATCTGTGAGAAGACTATTTTACCAGTTACCAGTTAAGCAACACAAATGTTTTGTTTTTAATGTTAAGTTTTAAATCACAATGCCAACCCTAATAAAGCGCACATGAAAATGTTATCCAAAGTCTTTAGGATTGCTAAAGCAGGGGTTTGTCAACCCTTAGATGACATTGACCCTCAAAAATCATCAACCTCGTGTGAGGAACAACAATCCTAAAAAGTAAACTTAGCCAATGTTTTACTTTATACATATCTTTGGTCAGTCCAATGACCACCATTAATCGCAGATCTGTAAAATACACTGCAAATCTAATTTCACATCTAAATCAAAACATTGTGTACACAGCTTTGTTTCTTTTTTCATACAAATCAGTTGCAGCTACCTTGCATCTAATTTATTGAATAAACTGAAAATAACTATAATACTGTTGTAGTGTTCATCATTTTCCCAGGCTTATTGTTTTGTACACTGGAATGGATTACAAAATAAAAACAATTTACAGCTCTTGGCATTAATTAAAGTATTTATTAAAGTATATATAACCCCATAAAAGTGATATGACTGTGTATTAACACTTTGTTATATTTCAATATGTCTGAAGTTGGCTCAAAACCAATAGTTAATAATAATAATTAATAATAATTCCTTACATTTATATAGCGCTTTTCTGGACACTCAAAGCGCTGGGGGGGGGGGGGGGGGGGGGATCTCCTCATCCCACACCAGTGTGCAGCATCCACCTGGATGACGCGACGGCAGCCATTTTGCGCCAGACCGCACACCACACACCAGCTGATTGATGGAGAGGAGACAGAGTGATTAAGCCAGTTATGATATGGGGATGGTTAGGAGGCCATGATGGACAGAGGCCAGTGGGCAGATTTTGGCCAAGATGCCGGGGTTAAACCCCTACTCTTTTTCGAAGGACATCCTGGGATTTTTAATGACCACAGAGAGTCAGGACCTCGGTTTAACGTCTCATCCGAAGGACGGATAGTTAGGAACTGTTTTATTTTTGTAAGAAAAATTTATTATTTTGATTAAAAAAACTACCAAATTTGAGGTACATTCCTCAATTACTTCAGAAGTCTGTAAAGTTTCAAAAGCTTTACTCTATAGTGTCGTGCAATACACCTCACATAATTTGGGATTTTACCTCAGATCACTTCTGTTCTGCTGACTTCATTAATCCAAAATAAGCATAAACAATAAGGCAATAAAAAAACAGATATTTAGCACTTTAAAGGTGCATTTTATGATCAATAAATATAAATAAAAAAATAAACATAAAAAGATAAAGTTAAGATAAAGTGAGATAAAGTAAAACTTTTCCTCATGAATAATTTTACTGTGCTTATTTTATCAACCATTTTAACTACTAAACTACATCTACAAGAACCACACAACCACAATGGAGACCTTTAATGAGACTTTTCTGTATGCACGTGATCAGATACAGGATGTCACATGGTCTTATACGTTGGCATGTTTGCCACATTAGCTTCAAATGCTAAAATTAGAGACTCAGTAGTACAGACCTAGACAGTAGAAACAAAGACCGCATTAATCCATTATTTATAGATGACCAGCGGAATAGAGATGTCTCAGCCTATTTATGGCAATATACTTGTGAACACTGATTCAACACCGAAGATGGACAGATGCTCTCTCAGAAATCAAACAGGTACAAACACAAACACTAACGCACTATTAGATTTTGATGTATTTGGTTTAACCGTCGTTGGGTGGCTCGCCAATGTATATTCGATTACTCAAATACATAAAATAAGCAAGTAAAATAAGATCTTATGAGGAGAAGACTTTGTTGAAGTCAGTTCTTCAGCAGTGATGTTAACGTGTTTCTCTTAAGGATCTTAAACCAAAAATCTGCTTCAAATCAACTACAAACCAGCTGTTCATTGGCTTGTACACCTACAGTTTGTAGGGGCTCATGCACAAGTCATCACAATTGTATGAGTGCACTGCAACATATTACCAAAATACTTCAACACTTTTGGTTTTGTCTGATAAAAAAAACATATATATTAATGTCTGCCATCTTCAGAAAGTGATTCAGTGAAGAAGAGAAGCTCCAGAGCAGCTCCAGTGTGTCTGGTGTTGCTGTGTTTCCTTCTGCTGACTGCAGTCATAGTGCTGAGTGTCTTCATCTATACAAACAACACAAACTACACTGAAGAGAGACGCCAGCAAATAACCAACATCACTAACATCACAGAAGACAGAGACAAACTATTAACCATCATTACCAACATCACAGAAGACAAAGACAAGCTTCTAACCAACATCATCAACCTCACAGAAGACAGAGATGAGCTACTCAACAAGATTACTAGGTTTACAAAAGTGAGAGATGAGCTAATAATAAAGAACGCAAACCTTCTGAAGGAAAGAGACCAACTAATAAAGCAACTTCAGATTTTTGGTCAAGAAGGTAAATGACTTTAATCTGCAGTTACAGCAAATTTGCGCTGCTTGTAGACTCACAGTGCTTTAATGTATATTATATGTAATTGTATATTATCTTGTGTTACATATGTGTGATTGTAAATGGGACAAATAAGTAATAGCTGGGCTTGTTCTCTTAACAGCTTACTATCAATCCAGTTTTTACTACTTGTCCAGTGAGAAGAAAAGCTGGACTGAGAGCAGAAGAGACTGTAAAGACAGAGGAGCAGATCTGATCATCATAAACAACAAACAGGAACAAGTGAGAGAGAGACTGTGTGTGTTTATGGTGTTTAGAGGCTATGTGAGAGATGGTCAGATGAAATGTGTATATTATCTGTGATGAAACAAATGTTGCATTGTTTCATCTGCTCAGGATTTTATTATGAATATCACCGGTAACAATGAATTCTGGATTGGTGTGACTGACAGTGATGAAGAGGGAATATGGAAATGGGTTGATGGCAGTAATCTGACCTCTAGGTGAGAAATCATAAAACTGAACTGGTTTATGATCTAATAAATGATTCTTATGAACAGTATCATATTATACAGCTGCACTGAACATCTAATGTTGATCTGTCCATGCAGGTTCTGGGCTTCCTCTGGATCAATAGCTGAGCCCAATGGAAGGAGCAAAGAGAACTGTGCTGTGACCCATTTAAAAAAGCACCCTGAGTTAATAGGATGGCTTGATGTTACATGTGATGGTGCTCATCAGTGGATCTGTGAGAAGAATATTTTACCAGATACCATTTAAGCAACAAAAATGTTTTGTTTTTAATGGTTAAAATTACAATGCCAACCCTAATGAAAATCCTGTAAAAGTTATCTAAAGTTGTCAGGATCATTAAAGCAGAGGTTTTCAAACATTAGACAACATTGACCCTTAAAAATGATCAACCTCGTATAAGAAACACCAATACTAAAAAGTAAACTTAGCCTAAATAACACTTTATACATATCTTTGGTTAGTCCTGATATTCCGAGGTTTGGATTTTTTTTTTCTAATAATGACCACCAGTAATAGCAGATCTGTATAATACACTGCAAATCTAATTTCATGTATCAAGCAAAACATTTTGTACACAGTTGTATTTTCATAAAAAAAAAAAAAAAAATCATATAAATCAGCTGGCGCTATCTTGCACTTAATTTTTTTAATGAACTGAAAATAACTTCTATAAAACTGTTGTAGTGTTCATCATTTTCCCAGGTTTATTGTTTTGTACATTGGAATGGATTACAAAAATAAAAACAATTTACATCTCTTGGCATTAAGTAATTATTTTTGTGAGAACCCACATAAAAAGTGATATGTAAAAGGGTATGACTATTTACTGTATATATATAATGATATATATATATATATATATATATATATATATATATATATATATATATATATATATATATATATATATATATATATATATATATATATATATATATATATATGTCTGAAGGTATAAAAAATGACAATCTAAAAGACCTACAGTATAGGAAAATTTCTCTGAGAAAGCTGCAAAGGTTTATGACAGAATCAAAAATTACTTGTTGCGATTAACTGTTGAAGCTTTTATCACAGCGTATTATTGTGATATTGACCTAAGATGATTAACAGGTATAATAATAAAATTATTAGTATATTGCTTTATTGTAATACATGATCAAAGTTAACAAATGAATCAACCAAATTAAAATCCAAAAGCATGATGAAGTAACACTTTACAATAAAGTATCTTTAGTAAATGTTAGCTAACAGGTTAATGGAATAAAATCAACAGTGAGAAAAATATACTAATTAATTACAGCTCATATGTTAATATTAGGGGCTGCATGGTGGCGCAGTATGTAGCACGTTCGCCTCACAGCAAGAAGGTCACTGGTTCGAGCATCGGCTGGGTCAGTTTGCGTTTCTGTTTGGAGTTTCCAGGTGCTCCGGTTTCCCCCACAAGTCCAAAATCATGCGGTATAGGTGAATTGGGTAAGCTAAATTGTCCATATGTATGTGTGTGAATGGATGTTTCCCATTGATGGGTTGCAGCTGGAAGGGCATCCGCTGCGTAATGCATATGCTGGATAAGTTGGTGGTTCATTCCGCTCTGACGACCCCAGATTAATAAAGGGACTAAGTCGAAAAGAAAATGAATGAATGAATGTTAATATTAGTTTAAAAAAACAAAATTTTTAATAATTAATTTAATAGTCTGATTACAACTACAATTTTATAAGGCATTGACTACAATTTTATAAGGCACAGAATAAGAAATTAACATCAGCTAAGATTAATAAAAGCTTTTATGGGTTTTATCATAATTAAATTAACTTCTTAACTAATGTTAACCATTAAAGCCTTATTGCACAGTATAAATGTACAATAGTCCAATAAATGGTCTATATTTGTGTATATATATATATATATTACTTTAAAAGTCTGTAAAGTTTCAAAAGCTTTACTCTATAGTGTCGTCGTGCAATACACCTCACATAATTTGGGACTTTACCTCAGATCACTTCTGTTCTGCTGTTCTCATGACTTCATTCATCCAAAATAAGCATAAAAAAATAAGGCAATAAAAAAACAGATGTTTAGCACTATAAAGTTGCATTTTATGATCAATAAATATAAATAAAAAATAAACATAAAAATAAGTTAAGATAAAGTAAGATAAAGTGAGATAAAGTAAGACTTTTCCTCATGAATAATTTTACTGTGCTTATTTTATCAACCATTTTAACTACTAAGCTACATCTAGAGTAACCACACAACCACAATGGACACCTTTAGTGAGACTTTTCTGTATGCACGTGAACAGATACAGGATGTCACATGGTCTTATACGTTGGCATGTTTGCCACATTAGCTTCAAATGCTAAAATTAGAGACCCAATAGTACAGAACTAGACAGTAGAAACAAAGACCGCATTAATCCATTATTTATAGATGACCAGCGGAATAGAGATGTCTCAGCCTATTTATGGCAATATACCTGTGAACACTGATTCAACATGGAAGATGGACAGATGCTCTCTCAGAAATCAAACAGGTACAAACACAAACACTAAAGCATTAGATTTCGATGTATTTGGTTTAACCGTCGTTGGGTGGCTCGCCAATGTATATTCGATTACTCAAATACATAACATAAGCAAGTAAAATAAGATCTTATGAGGAGAAGACTTTGTTGAAGTCAGTTCTTCAGCAGTGATGTTAACGTGTTTCTCTTAAGGATCTTAAACCAAAAATCTGCTGTCAGTACTTTAAACCAACCAGCTGTTTATTGGCTTGTACACATATATATATATATATATATATAGGGGCTCATGCACAAGTCATCACATTTGTACGAGTGCACCCCAACATATTACTTAAATACATCAACGCTTTTGTTTTTGTCTGATGAACATTTATATTAATGTCTGCCATCTTTAGCAAGTGATTCAGAGAAGACGAGAAGCTCCAGAGCAGCTCCAGTGTGTCTGGTGTTGCTGTGTTTCCTTCTGCTGACTGCAGTTATAGTGCTGAGTGTCTTCATCTATACAAAGAACTCAAACTACACTGAAGAGAGACGCCAGCTACTAACCAACATCACTAACATCACAGAAGACAGAGACAAACTATTAACCAACATCATCAACCTCACAAAAGACAGAGATGAGCTAGTCAACAACATTACCAACTTTGCAAATATGAGAAATGAGCTATTAATAAAGAACACAAACCTTCTAAAAGACAGAGACCAACTAAAAAATCAACTTCAGATTTTGGGTAAAGAAGGTAAATTACTTGAATCTGCAGTTACAGCAAATCTGCGCTGCTTGACTCACAAGTGAATATTATATGTAATTGTAGATTATATTTATGTGTATTGCATGTGTGTGATTGTAAATGGGACAAATAAACTAATAGCTGGACTTGTTTTGTTAACAGCTGTATGGTTTCACTATCAATCCAGTCTTTACTACCTTTCCAATGTGACAAAGAGCTGGACTGAGAGCAGAAGATACTGTACAGACAGAGGAGCAGATCTGATCATCATAAACAACCAACAGGAACAAGTGAGTGAGAGATGGTGTGTGTTTGTGGTGCTTAGAAGTGAGAGATGGTCAGATAAAATATGTATATTGCCTGTTGATTAAATAAATGTTGCATTGTTTCATCTGCTCAGGATTTTATTATGAAGATCACCGGTAACAATGAATTCTGGATTGGTGTGACTGACAGTGATGAAGAGGGAATATGGAAATGGGTTGATGGCAGTAAACTGACCTCTAGGTGAGAAATCACTGAACGGAACTAATTATGATCTAATAAATGATTCTCTTTATGGCCAGTATCATATCACACAGCAGCATTGAACACCTAACGTTGATCTGTCCATGCAGGTTCTGGGCTTCCTCTGGATCAATAACTGAGCCCAATGGAAGGAGCAAAGAGAACTGTGCTGTGACCCATTTAAAAAAACACCCTGAGTTAATAGGATGGCTTGATGTTACATGTGATGGTGCTCATCAGTGGATCTGTGAGAAGAATATTTTACCAGATACCAGTTAAGCAACAAAAATGTTTTGTTTTTAAGGTTCAAAATTTAAATGC
Organism: Danio kyathit; assembly: GCA_903798195.1. Classification (NCBI taxonomy): domain Eukaryota; kingdom Metazoa; phylum Chordata; class Actinopteri; order Cypriniformes; family Danionidae; genus Danio; species Danio kyathit. Next base: position 27,638,644 of record LR812528.1, read on the forward strand.
CAACCCTAACAAAGTAGTATCCAAAAAATATTATCCAAATTCTTTAGGATCACTAAAGCAGGGGTTTTCAAACTTTAGACGGCATTGACCCCTAACAATGATCATCCTCATGTGAGGAAAACCTATCCTAAAACCAATCCTAAAAAGTAAACTTAGCCTATGTAGCACTTTACAGTATACATATCTTTGGCTCGTCCTGATATTCAGAGGTTTGACATTTTCAAATATTGAAAACAGATCTGTATAATACACATTTATCAAGCAAAACACTGTGTACACAGTTTTTTCCCATAAAAATCAGCTGGCACTATCTTGCACTTAATTTGTTGACTGAACTGAAAATAACTGAAAATAACAGAACCAGTATAATAACAGGTTTAATAACCAAATTATTAATATATTGCTTTATTGTTGATACATGACCAGAGTTAAGAAATAATTCAGTCAAATTAAATTCCAATTAGATAATGAAGTAACACTTTACAATAAAGTCTCTTTAGTAATTGTTAGTTAATGAATTAAAATGAACAGTGAGAAGAAAAAACAAACATATTTATTACACCTACTTTGTTATATTGGTCAAAAAAATACAACTTAATTTTCTTATTTATTAACTCAATTTAATAAGGTAATTGTGACTACAATTTTAACATGTTATTAGAATTTAAACTAAGGAAATAACATCCTTATGCTTATGTTAACTTATGTTAACTATTAAAGCCTTATTGCACAGTGGTAATGTACAATAACCCTATAAATAGTCACCGAATTTTCAAGCATGTAGTCGGTAGTAGGTAAAAATATTCATGTTTTAACTATTAAGCTAATTAATTTATTAAGTTGTCAAGCATTTTTCACTCTTAAAAACTACATTGCAAATATAACTGTAACAGTCTTAAAATCACTCTAAAAGTTTAAATAATGAATAATTATTTACAGTTGTTTGAAATGCCCATGATATCAACATTGTCCATTTCATCATATATTGAATTATTGAATATCTGCTGTATCTAAGGTTTTGAGTTTGTGGAGGGATGTTAAGAGTCTTCTTTTAAATGAATTGCTGGTTCTGAGGGACAGAGAAACCGCACTTTTTTCAACCTCATGCGTGCTGTTTTTCCTGTCAAATGCTATGATAGTTGTTCCAACTACTAGCCACCAACCACCACCAACTGACAAGATCAAATGTCAAAAAAAGAAGACATAAGCATTTAAAGCATTATTTTTCTTCAGCTTAAAGTATTATTAAATTTTAATTAAAGGGGACCTATTTTGCAAAAATCACTTTCATAAGGGGTCAAAGCACAGTTGTGTGGCAACAGTCTGTGAATATAACCAGCTTCTAATGGTAAAAATGCATTAATTGTATTTGTTTATATTTACCTTTCATAAAAATAGTCTGCAGAAACACTTTGATTGACATTCTCCTTTTGTACGTGTCATCAGAAAGGGAAAGCCCCGCCCATTAGTAACGATCACTTTCTCATTAGCATAAGATGTCAGTCCTGTTTTTGAATCTGCCACTGTGCTGACACATAGGCATATGTAGCTCCACCCTCTTTTGAAAAGAACACAATCTCATTTGAATTTAAAGCGACAGTCACCAAAACAACACAATTAGGAATAAAGCCTAAAAGGGGCAGTTTCAAAGAGTTATAAAACATTATTTGTGGGGAATTTTGATCTGAAACTTACTGAACTGGACATCAGAGACTAATTGTACACCTTGTAAAGAGATTTAAAGGCCTGACTGAGCAGACGTATGAACCTTATTCCATGTCAGTGTCACTACACATTAATAAAGTTCAAAACATTTTGTAGCCACAGACCTCAGGCCAGTTTCTTATTCCTGTTGAGGCTAACTTTTAATAGCATTTAAAAAGATTACATCAGCTAATAAAACACACAACAAAACACACAAAAGATGAAAAATATACATAAGAAAAAAAAAATGCCATTCTCTCATGTTATGATGAAGTGTGCTGACAATGAAGTAAGTTCCAAATGCAGCTTTATAAGACAAAGGGATGCTCAGACAGGCAGGATCAACAGTAATCCAATAGAGTAATCCAGAATGACTGGCAATGATCAGGGCACCATATACAATGGTGGCATGAGTGCACACGGAAGTCAGGAGATGCACAAAATAACTATATTAAATATGGTGTAAGTACACAGTACAGTTACAAGCTTGTTGCCGCATTATATCGTTATGATAACATGATAAATGCCTTCAAGGATTTCCTGAACAAAAAAATCAAAAAAATAACTATAAAGTACAGTCCGGAGGTAAAATTCCGTATTGATCCCAAAAAGTGAGTTTATGGCTCCTGGTGCCAGCAAGTCTGTTACTCTGTGACACTTTTATTCTAAGAGGACACTGAGGCCCCATGTACACTAGTATGTTTTAGTTTTAAAACGACGTTTCAGAATGAAAACGATCTGATGAAAACAGCCTCTCCAGTGTTTCCAAAATGCTCCGTTTTTGGGGATCGAAAACTCTGGTGTAGTGTGGAAGGATGGCGTAACCGTAGCAAAACTTATAAACTTTTAAACTTTTAAAACTAAAACGCATTAATGTAAACGGGGCCTTAGCAGATCGCCTCAATCCTCTCTGTTCGGGCTTCAAAGGAACACGGCAGATAGAAGAAAAAAAAGAGGGAAAACCCTCTCTTCCTTACTTATGCCTACACAAAGACATTCCAAGGAAAAACACCCCTCCATCCTGACACACAGATGCACACACACACACACACACACACACACACACACACACACAAAGACACACACACTTTTAAAACAGACTCAGAAATCTCAAAATTCAACCCAATGTTAAATGTTTGTAAACTTTTGTATTCTCTTCCTGACTTTCTCTTTTAATATATATATATATATATATATATATATATATATATATATATAAGCCCTTTTAAAGACACTAGACCAACTAAGAATGTCTGAATTATGTTTTATGTACTTCTAAAAGTGTCATGTCTGGTATCATTCTGTTCCGTACATAATCCTCCAGCTCATGATTTAGGAGGCATGATCATAACTTATATGGCTTACATTCTTTAATGCTCTGAGTTAATGTCTCTTCGTATATTTCGGGAGGACCCTTATTATGCATATCAGCGGTCCACAGACAAACAAATCTCCCACTCAAAACTTTGCCATGAAACCAATTGTCAGTCAGTAGAAAATGGGTGTGACTTGACCCATAGTTAAAACTCATTTTCTCCCCAGAATCGGCGCAGAAAGGTCCCGAAAAAAGATCTCCACAGAACGGCCCCTGAGGGGGCAGACCGTGTTTCTGTACACACGTGACTCGCCTGAGTCCACGTTTCTCATATTCCAGCAAATTCAACTCAGTTTAAAGTTTGCATCTCGCGTATCCTCCGATCTGCGTTGCAAGCTCTACGCATCAAGAAAGAACTTCTTAAAGGACTCCATCTTCCACCCATCAGAGAAACTCCCACAATGAGAGAATGAGTCCAGCAGGTATTTAATCGTGCGTTAAAGCTGTGCGCCCCTTATCAAAAAGGTGTTTATAATCTTGGTGGTCCTTAATAGTGGTGTAGAACTGAGCTAGATTGGCCATTATTTTATCTAAACTCTTTATTTCCTCGCTTTGCTTTCTTTTCTATGTTTTGTTGTTATGTTTTGTACGTTTGTTTGTTATATGTTAGACTAGTCAATAAATCACGCTATAATCGCGTTGGATTGTCTTTGTTTTGCCTCACAGAAAAGGTCAATTTAATGATAGAGCCTTGCTACAAGCTTTACTAAACAAGTTTATTAAAACTGCTAAACTATACATCTACTTCAGAAGAAGTAGTTATAATTCCCTTTCTAAATAAATAAATAAATAATTACAGAGTCCCATACCAACAACAGTCAGTATAGTGTCATAGAAAGTGGTTTAATTCTAATCTAATTACACAACCAAATCCATCAGGATTGTATGATTATGTAATGCATGCAAGTATGCATACCATTCCTAGAGTATGGCACTTTATTTGGAAACTTACATCAGTTCAACAGCCATGGCTTTCACTCATGAGCACCAGCATAAAACCAAAGTCTGCCATGCCAGAACAGTGTGGTCCATCTGAACTACTTATTTTTGTCATAGTAAAAATGAACTTAGCAATAAAGCCTGCTCACACAACAAGATGACATCCTCAGTCATATCTATAGGTGCATTCATAGTGGTCTTGTTTGGGAAGTTTGTTTCAAAAAGGGCCACAATGGACCAATAGCTTGGTAATTTTAGCCAAAGAGGGTGCTTAGCTTCAGAAAAAATAAAACAGGAGCTAAAGCATCTTAAAATGATCTACTGGATTGTCCATCCAATCTGATGGATGATATAAGTGGAATACTAAAACATCAACTGTGTGCTTTGACCAATGAGATGAGCGCTTAGTGACAATTTTGGTCCATTTAGAACTACTGCCTTGTGAAAGTATACCATACCATGAAATAATTACAATATTGTAACTGTTTTTTATCCGTCGGACAGATTTTAATAAATGAGGAGATCATTTCAATTATCTAATTGAGAAATAAAACAGACTCCTGCTTATTTAGAGTATTTTGGTCAATTTATTTCTACTTTTGGGTATTATGCAACCCAGGCTCATTCTGAAATATACATTTATCTATATACATATTTACGTTTTTTTTTTTTTTTTTTCAGTTTTTGTTTTCATGAATCCACCAGAGGCCGCTGTGTACGTTTTTTGAGATCTCAAATTTCTCTTAAGTGCCATTTGTGCCTGCTGTTCTCTTGTAAATCCAGAGGCAGCTGGTAAGCACAGAAAGGAACAGTATCATACCGTCCCGTAGCGGTCGTTTTTAAAACTAAATGCAGCTACATATTTTTGGCTTCATAATTTGTGATCTCCAGAAACGTATATAGGGCTACGTTTTCAGAATGACCCTATGTTGTATTTTATGTTTACGCTTACACTTTAGTTTAAGGTATTGTATTTACAGTGTAACAATTCATTTAACTACAGAGTAATATCAATTAATTACATGTACTCACTATATGGTTGGTGTTAGAATGTGGGATAAGATTAGGGTTAGTTACATGTAATTAAGCATAATTCATTGTAGTTACTATAGTAAGTGAATGGAATGTGTAACTATGTCACCTTAAAGTGTTAGCATTATATATGCAGTCATTGCATGAGAAAAAAAATATTTTGTGAGAGATATACAAAATAAGTTAAGTAAATTAAAAAGTACACTCAACATTTGGTCATTATAAAAGGGTATTCTTGAAAGAGAGCTGTTTGAACCCAGACCACAAAACGAGTCATCTTAGTGGAAAAGATTTAACATAATACAGTGAATTAGAACACAGAAGAATTGGGACTGTAGATTGCTTTGACTTAAAGCAGACCTTGAAATGAGGATGCTGAAAAAGGAACAGAACACCTTCTCTTTGGTGATGCTGATGGTACTTGATATTTCACACGTCTTGTATTTAAGGGTCACATCCATTTAAACTTCACGCATTGATCTCAGATCAGTTTCACTCTGGTATTTTATTTTAAACATGGCTAAATTTGAGAAGAGGGGCAAATGTAAAATGAACAACACATGGAAAGCAATAAATATTAGTCTAGTTTAAGACTATACATAAACAAATAAGTAAATGAATAAATTAAGAAACAAATAATTTAATGAATACATAAATAAACAAATAAGGAACTAAGTAACTACTTTAATTGTTTTCAAATGCTTAAATAATTGCAGTTTTTTAAGCCATTTATTAGTCAACTGCTATTTTAAAATGCATCACTTATTAAAGGTGTATCACAAGCTTGTTACGTGACAAAATGTAGCAACAATAGAACTGAATGGCTTATGTTTTTTTTTAAATATATATTATGGAATACCTCCTATTCCGATATGCATAAATAAATTTGTAAGCACATTTATTTCATTATTTAAAATGCTTTAAAATTATCATGTTAGATTGTGCTGATATGACTGGTGATGCCACGTTAGTTTGCTCTGCAGTGGTGAGGTTTAAAAATGAATTTACAACACGTTAATTTATACACTTTGTTTGAAAGACCTGAAATTAAGAGGCTGGTTAACCTTTGAGAAGAACAGGAAAAACAAAAGAGTTGTCGACACATTTTGCATCTGGTGTGAATAAAATGTTGTTAAATTATGTAAAAAAATATATTATTATTACCATTTAGATATCAGTGTGCATTTTATAAACTGTAAATTATTTATTTTTATAGTATTTGAGTGTATTTAATGACTAAAACACAAAATAAATGCTGTATGATTGAAATACTCTGTCTTTGCACCAGCCAGAATGTGAACAGAGATTTGAATTTAGCAGCTGATCATGAGACAATAAACGTTTTAATCACACAGTGACTATTTGTTATTTTTAAACAAAGTAGAATTATTGTTTATTATAGACACTAAATATATAACCTTAGATCAAAGTATAATCTTGCTTTGGACCAACCTAAAAAATTGACTGTAAGTTGTTCCAGCTAAATGTATAAATTGCACTCAAATTATAGTTTTGACTTAGTTGAAAATGTATTTTAATAGTAATCAAAATACTTATTCTGGCCAAGCAAAAAAAAAAAAAAAAAAAAAATATATACATTTACTCAATGGTAAAATATTGTTTTATAGACAATGAATGAATGAATTTTATTAGTTTGGTTCGATTTAAAATCAAAATCTAAGTAAAACTGTTCTTAAAACTAAACTACAAAAAAATCCATATAATGTTAGGCTATGCTATTGCATACTTGCTGGTGCTTTCAGTATGGCAATAAATATTATGCAAGATAATAACAACAAAACTCACATTAGAAATACATAAAAAAAAATAAAGAGCACTTAAATAGTACCTTATTTTATGTGGTCACATGACTTGAAAATTAAAATATTACTTTGAGAAAAAAAAACGAATGCTTTTAAGTTTATGTAGGGGATTATTTATTTTATTTATTTTTGCTTTAAAGCAATGAATTCAATTGAACATGTTATAATCAGAAACCATACTTTTTCACTTAACCCAATATAAAAAAATATGATTCGAATAAAAGACACAGAAGTTTTACCATTTTCAGTGCACATTTTTGTAGGTTTAACTTAAAAAATAATACACTATTTCAGTGTAAATTGAATTTATTTTATTAACATGTTTTGTTCTAAAATTCAACAAACATCAAATTTAATTTAATTTAATTTAATTTAATTTAATTTAATTTAATTTAATTTAATTTAATTTAATTTAATTTTTTCTTTTCGGCTTAGTCCCTTTATTAATCAGGGGTCACCACAGCAGAATGAACCGCCAACTTATCCAGCATATGTTTTACGCTGCAAATTAAATTAAATTAAATTAAATTAACTTTTGCAACTTATTTGAATTATTTTTAGTGACTAAAAAAGACAAAAAGAAACTGTTTTCAATGGCTTTTAAAAATGCTAAGACTTTAAACTGATATTTGTTTAAATGTTTAGCTACACGCCTATTAGGCTTGAAAAAAAAACCAGTTCACAGATAAGGAAAAAGATCTTTATCATTTCTTAGCAAAACACTTCTTTATATATGTAAGGAGACAGGATATGACTGCTCAGTGCGGTTACAGTGGTGTAGTTAAAGTTGAGCCTCAAACAGCATCGACACACAGCGGTGCCGTCCACACACACAATTACCTTACAGAATGGCCTCTAAAAGACCCAAAATCTACAAGAGGGATAATGCCAATAGTAGCAATGAGACAGGAGAGATGGACAGAAAAGATGTTGAGGAGAAGATTGCAGTCGTGAGAAGCCGCCATGTCAGGACAGAAGCAGAGAACGCCTCACGACACCAAACACGCAAACACACAGGTACATGGGACACGCTTAGATTAAGTTAACTTAAACTAAAATACACACATTTAAGTTATATGAGTGTTTAAGAAATGTCTGTCTTCATGTCTGTTCTAGATTATTTGAGGATCCGAAAAGCAGCTCCCGTGTGTTTGGTGCTGCTGTGTGTTGCAATGCTGACTGTAGTCATAGTGATGGCTGTCGATCTCTACACGATGATTGAAGAGTTTTACATCAAAAACAAAAACCACACCGATGAGATAGATAACTTAAACACAAGAAAAAAAGACTTAGAACGTGATGTTGAAATGTTAAAAGATAGTAATAAAGCCCTAAAGGAAGAAAATTCAAAAATACAGGAAAAAGTGGTAGAACTATGGAAACAGATTGGTAAAATGGGTAATAACGAAAGACATACATATTATTGATTTTTTTTTTTGCAATGCGCTTGGTATGACTTGTTATAGATAGTCTGCGTAAAGCAGTGTGGATAAGCATAAAGATCTAATTGTTGACCTGATTGTGTTTAAAGATGGATGGCGGTGCAATCAATCCAGTCTTTATTTCATTTCATCTGAGAAGAAGAACTGGACTGAGAGCAGAAGAGACTGCAAAGAGAGAGGAGCAGACCTGATCATCATAGAAAGCAAAGAGAAACAAGTGAGTAAAAGAAAGTGTGTGTTTGTGACAGTGAGCAAGCAGTAAAGTATGGTTTTGAGTAAAAAAAATGGACAAAAACTTTTCTTTGTGGTGTTCTGAGACATCTTTATGTAGGAATTTGAGGGGTATTGGTTTTATGCACACATGTTTGTTAATTCAAACATATTTGATATTTTTTTTGTATTAATAGGAGTTTGTAGAAAGAGAAATTGGTGGATCTGATTCAGTCTGGATTGGTCTGACTGACAGTGTGGTGGAGGGCACATGGAAATGGGTTAACGGCACTAGTCTGTCCCCTGGGTAAGACATCATTGATTTGATTGATTTGATTTAGGTTTAAATAGTTAACCTGTTAACTATTTAAACCTAATTGAACTGCACTCTTCAAAATTGTGACCGTGTCTTTTTTTTCTTCTTATTTCTGGAAGCTGTAAAAGTGTTTTTGGCTTTGGGTAAGAAACCTACAATGGAAAAAAAAAATATTCATTGGATTTACAGTACTACATTTTTGGTAACACTTTAAAATAATGGCCCATTAGTTAATGTTAGATAATGTATTTACTAACACAACAAACTATTAGTACATTTATCACGGTATTTATTCATATTTGTTACCGTTAGTTAATGTTATTTAAGATAAATAACGTTAGTTCATGTCAACTTACAGTGTACCAGCTAATGTACACTGATTTAAATATTACATTAGTTAATGTTGAACTGTGATTAATTAATGCTTTAAAACTTAATCAATGTTAATAAACACATTAACTAATGAACCATTATTTTTAAGTGTTACCAATTTTTTTTAATTAAGTGATTGCAAACAATTTATATGGGCTGAATTTAAACAAACAAATTGAATTTAGCAATGTTCAACTTAATTTGATTGTTTAAATTCAGTTTATATAAACTGTTTGCAATTTGCAATGAACCATTTTTTCAGTTGTAATCAGGGTGTCTGCAAGTTTCACCAAGTCAAATTTAAGACTTTTTAAGACCACGAAGAATGACATTTCAGATAGGGCTAGACGCTAAGGATTTTTAATGGCCCAACAGAAAAAAAAAATCTAATTAGTAATTTCTTAGACTTATATTTTAAATAATTTCTCAAAACAAGCAGACCTTCGTTGTATACATACAGTTGAAGTCAGAAGTATTATGATGTTTAACAGAGCAATGAAATTTCCACAGTATGTCGGATAATATTTTTTCTTCTGGAGAAAGTCTTATTTGTTTTATTTTGGGTAAAATAAAAGCAGTTTTTATTTTTTTAATAATCATTTTAAGGTCAAAATGTTTAGCCCCTTTAAGCTTTATTTTTTAGATAGTCTATAGAACAAACCATTGTTATATAATAACTTGCCTAATTACCCTAACCTGCTTAGTTAACCTAATAACCTAGTTAAGACTTATTATTATTTACTGTCATCATGGCAAAGATAAAATAAATCGCTTATTAGAAATGAGTTATTAAAACTATTATGTTTAGAAATGTGTTGAGAAAATCTTCTTTCCGCTAAACAGAAATTGGGCAAAAAAATAAATGAACAGGGGGGCTAATAATTCTGACTTTAACTGTACATTTTTGTTCAACATAACGTAAAAAAAAAAAAAAAAAAACTCTTTAAAAACTAAATGTTTGCACAACAGATTATAGTTTAATATTATGTGTAGTTTTGCTAAAAGTTTTATTGAGATGTGTTGTTGGTGATTGGGTGTGTTTTACAGTAAATCAATCGGGTAGCTTTATATAAACAAAGGACAATCAAGACCTGTTTAAAATGATTTAAGACCTACAAGACAATATTTCAGTGAATTTAAGACTTTTTAAGGCCTAAAATTGTGTTTTTGAAATTTAAGACATTTTAAGACTTTTTAAGACCATGCAGATACCCTGGCAATTGAATCATGCTGATCAAAATTGTGACCGTGCCTTTTTTTTTTATTTCTAAAATTGTTGATTTTGGAATTTCAATTAGAAATGTAATGTATTTCATTTTTGTAAGAAATGTAATTTTGAAACGAAAAATTTAAATGGAGGCATTTTTTTTTGTGTTAGTGAGGTCTAAAGAGTAAAATGTACTCAAATTTCAAGAAAAGAATATATGGCTTAAGTTAGGACAAAACGGATAGAATATAACAAATAAATAAACAACAACAGTATAGAATAAAAAAAAGTCTTGACTACTATGTATTTATTCACAACCCCTTATCCAACTACCCACTTACTAGGAGTTTAATAACATGTATGTATGTTTTAAGGGGAAAAAAGGTTACAGGTTACTTTGAGTTCAGTAATCATGTGTACTGCACAAATACAGTGTTTTTCACCACTGCATTTGTAGGACTTAATTTGAAACTTCTAATTAATTTCTTACCTTACTTTTGATGAATCAATAGAGATTTACAAATCACAAAGTTCATTCACTTTTATTCTTTGTGGTTTCAGTTGATGCTTCAATACAACAAACCTTACAAATGTTCAACTATAGAACCTTTGAATCAGAGAGTACAACAAATATATTTTTTACAATCCTATTTGCTGAAATAATAAAAGAAAAAACTCCACGATGGTGTTATCAAGACTTTCAGAAAAAGGAAAAAAAAAATTGTGTGAGACTGATGATGGCAGCCAGAGGAGAGAAAAAACTCAAATTTAATCTCAACCCCATAGACGCTGCATTAAAAACACATCGCTTAAGTGGAAATTCTTTTTTGTAAATTGACACAAAGATGATATAATACATTCATAAATGCATATAAATGTTCATACAAAAAAAAATCTAAGTATTAAAAACTTTCAAGGATTTAAGAATATGATGACCATTAAACGCGTCATAACAGTCTTGTGAAAAGCGTCCATAGCACAAATTCCATTATATAATTAAAAAAAAAGATTTGTGTTGTTACTTTCGAACTGACGTTTTTTGGTAAATAAAATATAATATAAAATAAAATATTTGCTGTGTGTATATATATATTTGCTGTTCTATCAAACTGCGTGCATCGTTGCAACCACATGTGGCCTAGCAATTTTATACATTTATGCAATTGTATAAAATTTCTAAATACTAATAAAGTTAGAAACAGGGCTTTGGGAGAGAATAATCTTTTTCTTTTGGGAGAGTTAGACTTGACTTTACAGTCAGTTTCATATCACACAGAAAGTAATGCTGATCTGTTGTTGCAGGTTCTGGGGAGCAGGAGAGCCAAGTGGTACCAGCACTAATGATAAAGACTGTGCCGCTAATCTGTCTTCAGGCTTTAGGGATTATCCCTGTAAAAACATATTTAAATGGATCTGTGAGAGACAAAATTAAACAAATAAAAAGGATTTCGTTAATTGTAGGTTTAAAATGGAGATGTTATATCATTGTCTCATTTGACTTTTTTTAAAAACAGCCCACAAGTTCCTATGAAAAGAATAATCTGTAGCACAAAATATTAATAATTATTTAAGATTTTATTATACTTTGTGATACACTCGAGCACAAAATTATTTATACTGCTGGCAAATTCTGACTTAGTGTTACTCTTATTCAACCAGTAATTTTTCTTTTGAACTGAAATGACACAGGCTTCTCCTCAAAGATAATAAATGGAAAAAATCTAAATATTTCTCAGATTTTATATAGATTCGAACAAAAAAGTGAGAATTTGTAAGGGGTATATACAATTTTGGGCTTGTCTGTATGTGTAGCTTCTCATCTTGCATATTTCCAAAGCTGAAGTGTATTCATGTTTCAAAATTAGTGTACAAACGAAGTGAGTTTGGGACATGGCAATAATGTTTAATTATTTTATTTGTTTTTATCATTAGATTTACTGTTTTTGTGTCTTGATTTATATTGGTTTTTGAGTTGTCTGAATTCCCAATTAAACATGTTTGTTTATATATATATATATATACTGTGATTTATATTTCTCATTTAGAATTATGAACATGAATTATGAATGGTGTGGAAACCTAATGAGCTTTCCAAATGTATGTACCAAATTTATTTTATGTTTCTGATGTTTGGGGCTTAAATTGATTAAATTGGTTTTTAGCATTGTTAGCATTTGTTGGGAAATTAGTTTATTATTAATATGAAAGACTTTCTGTGTTTTCTTGATTTTTGTATGATTTACCTAATGTGATTTTTGGTGAATTACAATGAATTCAATACTGGTCAACTTTACATACAACATGCCCGACCTGTTAATATCACAAATGTGGTATGACATAAATGTATATATTTTAATAGTGATGGAAATTAAATGAACTACTGATATTAAATATTTTTTTGTGTGACTTTCATAATGCCATTCAATTTTTGGTGTATTACAATTTCTTTAATTCAGCTCCATTTGACATGACATACCTAAAAAACCATGCCACTATATCTTCAGATCTACTTGAGATACCAGAACTAGTTCAAGTTACACAAGGCAAGCTGGCAATGAGATGGAGGTGAGTTGATGCAAAAAAATAATCAAAAAAATTTAATAAAAATAAATAAATAAAAAAAATAAAAAAAATAAATATATATATATATATAAGAAAAAAAAACTGATACTAGAGACTACATAATTCCTGATAGTTTCATTAATAGTCTCACACCAAATTTTTGGTTAATTCTTATTCGCCCTGCTGTGTAAACATTTAGCATTTTTTTTCGTCCAGTGGTTATTTCCCAGTGATGGGCACCCGCTGCATAAAACATATGCTGGATAAGTTGGCGGTTCATTCCGCTGTGGCAACCCCAGATTAATAAAAAAGTTATATCAGTATGATGGTAGAAAACTGTGCATTTCTAGTCAATTAGTTCATCCTTCTGCAATCTTATACCAAAAATTGAAATTATAGCAGTTTAGATTGTTATTAAATAAATATTTTTTCAGATATTAAGTGATTACTTTTGAATTAATTGAACACTTAATTGCTCCATATTGAAATACAATATAGTCACATACTAGCCATGCTCTCCTACATATTTAGCTATTATAACTGTCCTTAATTCTGTTTTTGGTATAAGATTGCTGATGGATAGTTTGACTACAAATGTACAGTAGTTTTACCATTATTCTTATAATCTTTTCAGTCATTCCCATTCTTACATTTAGTGACGAAACCCGGGGTATGAAAATCTAAGCAGTGTTTGGTGCCTAATGAATGTATAGTTGAAGAGTATAAGATCATATATAAATCAAAACTCTAAACCAGGGGTGTCCAAACTCGGTCCTGGAGGGCCGGTGTCCTGCATATTTTAGTTCCAACCCCAATTAAAGACACCTGAAGCAGCTAATCAAGCTCTTTCTAGGTATACTAGACTTCCAGGCAGGTGTGTTAGAGGAAGTTGGAGCTAAATTATGCAGGACACCGGCCCTCCAGGACCGAGTTTGGACACCCCTGCTCTAAACTGATTCATGATTGACTAATGTGATCCGTTCCAATTTAGAAATACAGTCTAAATCTGACGGTCACTTAAAATTGGAGTCAAATTAAATTCAGAGCTGAAAACATATAAAAATAAATTCGAATAAAAAAGAGAATTCTTTTCAGAAGTGCTAGAAAATACTTACATGCAAATAACCATTCATCACATTCTGTCATTGGGCTGATAGAATGGAATCTTACAAGATAGATAGATAGATAAACAGAGGATATGACTGCTCAGTGCGGTTACAGTGGCGCAGTTAAAGTTGAGCCTCTTAAAGTATCAGTACACACCAGTGCAGTCCACACACAAGCAACTTACCGCAATCTTACTCAAAGAGACTGAAAATGTGCAAGACAACCAGCAAAGGTAACGAAACTCGTTTTTACAAAACAATTAAACACAAACATTTTAGTCATGCAAATGTCAAGCCTTGATATTTAAGTATTACAAAATATTTGTCAATATGTACATGTCATTTTCAGGAAGTGATTCTGTGAGGAACAAAACATACAAAAAAGTGACAGCATATTTGGTGCTGCAGTGCGTTCTCCTGCTGGAGGCGATTATATTGCTGAGTATTGAGCACAGAACTAAGGCTGACATATACGACAACGGTGAGGAAAACTTTGCAAAACAAAAGAATACTTTACGTAAGGAAATCGAAACCTTGGTAACACAAAAAGATGGATTACAGCAAGAAAACAACAATGCAAATAAGCAAAAACATCAGTTAAAAGAAGAGGAAAAAGCACTGTCGAAGCATCTTCATGAAATGGGTAATCTAAATCTACTCTAAAACTACACATACAGTATGTTTAGTTTTAAAAAGATGTGTAAACTGTCATTAGTTAGCTTCGGTTAAAAATAAATAAGAATAAAGAGTTTGTAGCTAAACTGGTTGTGTTACCAGATGGATGGATGTGCTATCAATCTGGTTTTTACTACATGTCCACTGAGACGAAGAACTGGATTGAGAGTAAAACAGACTGTGAAAAAAGAGGAGCAAGTCTGATGATTATAAACAGCAAAGAGGAACATGTGAGTGAAACATTGACAGGCTAATTGATTGATTGATTGATTGATTGATTGATTGATTGATTGATTGATTGATTGATTTTATTTCAATTCTTTCCCATAAATAGGAATTTTTTAAATCTGATGCTAATGTCTGGATTGGTCTGACTGACAATAATGAAGAGAGGAAATGGAAATGGGTTGATGGCAGCGAACTGGCCACTGGGTGAGATTGTACTTTATAAATTAATAATTCTAGTCAGTATCATATCATACTGAACAGCTAATGTTGATCTGCAGTTTCAGCTCCTGGAGGCCTGGAGAACCAAATGGACTTCAAGGAGAGAGCTGTGCTGCATCATTTTCAGCAGAATGGTATGATTTTCCATGCAGCGAGACTTTTAACTGGATTTGTGAGAGAAAGCAATCCTAACATCTGTCATTTGTGAGCTAAAAGTAAGAAGATCTATTTTGCTAGAAACATATGCATACATAAAGTTGTACACCTTTGTTGTAAGCCATAAAGTGCCACTATAAAAAAAATGTATTCATTAATAAAATTATTGAGCAAATGTATTTGTTTCTCTTTATTTTGTTAGTGTATGTGTGCAGCTTCTCAGTTTTCACAGTTAAAAGTAGCACTACTTAACATGATGCATAAAAGGAAAAAAAAAATCCAGAAAAAAGGAAGAGACTCATTATTGTACATGCCTTAAAGTTTTGTTTGGAAACAGAGAACTGGGGAAAACTCAAGCTATATTCACAAAGAGAAATGACCTAAAACATGTGTATTCAACATTATTATACTTCACAATGGTATCAGTCTGCTTTTAACTGAGGGTCTTCTAACATGAGTTAGAACAGATGCTGCATTAAACATTTTATTAGAGGAAATGTTTTTACTGATTCGTATCACTTCCTCTAAGGTGTTTTTAGTCAGCATTTTAAAAGCTCTCTTGAAAGATGCACACTTTGTTGCTTTTCTAATATTCAACTGTTTTACCCATGAAGATACTGATAGCTTTGTGACATACTGTATGTTAGTTACAAATTTTGAGTTTTTAGTGCAGTAAAAAAAATACAAGTTTCTTTATCAATTCAACTTTAATCATCTATTTAAAAAAAAAAAATGGAATTCAGAATGATTGAAATTGTAAATGTAAAAGTTGTTCATGTTTTTTTTTTCCCCCAAGAGGCCTCATTATTAATTTCACCACTGCATAAAGATATAACAGTGGATCTGCTACAAGACTTGATCAGCTCAGCCTTCCGAAAACAAACCAAAAAATACATTACTCTAAAATGCCGTGAGACATTTTGACCATAGGGATCTCTACGTAAAGCCACGATAACTGGAGTGCAAAAATATACTTTCAAAGTCAAGTGATGAACCTGAACAGACTCAAAAATTATATAATTTCACTATTTGAATGACTGCAGGAGTTGGAAAATGTTTTAGAGCACTTGTCAATAAAACTATTACAGAACAGATAGACAAAGATGGTAAAAAGGAGATGATTGTCAGCTTAAAAATAATTCTGTTCCCTTTACCTTATAAATGATCATAGCTTAACAGGCTATGGATGTGTCCTTATCATGAACTTTATGAGGAAAGAAAATAATTGCTATAAAAAATTAAAAAATAAACAAAAGTGTAATCCTAAAAGTTTCATATGAAAGATACACTACTGTAAGCCTCTTTCCCTGATGGATAATAAAGCCATTGTGTCAAAATAGACACTAGGAGGTTTTCAAGAGTGACCCCTAGTGTCAGCATTTTGAGACAATATTCATGTAATCTACATGTTCCTGACCATAAGCGAAAACTTGAAATGCAGTTCAAGTTAGGCATGGGACGATAACCGTTTTCAAGGTATACCACGGTTTGGAAAAGTCGAGGTTTTAAAACCGCCAAAATTTTCTGTAATACCGTTCCTAAGGTATGTTTCAGATTTTTTATTTACATTTTTTATTTTTTTATTTTTGTAGGACAACAGTATCTCTAGCAGAAAAAAATATCCAAAGATGCCATTTTCAATTGTAAAGAAATCTGTGTTTTTGAAACTAATGAAGACAGCAGAAGTCAATGATTCATTTGAATTATATAGCCTGACATGTTTACTGCTCCAAAATATCATAAATCATTCAAAAAATAAAATATATTGTTTTGAAAGGGGAAACAAGTTTTTGTTTTTAACCCAGACATTTAAAAAGAATACATTTTAGAGCAGTGATCACAATACCGTGATACCGTAAAATCCATGATATTTTTATCCAAGGTTATCATACCATCGTAATCTTATACCGGGCCAAGCCTAGTTCAAGTGCAGTTTGTTGGAAACAATAATATTCAGTAACTTTATCAGAATTGCTCAAATTTCATACAAACTTCATACTGTCTCATGTTATATAACAAAGTACCTGTAATAAAAAAAAAACTTAACATTAATTAAATTAATCATAATATATAGCTGTCAGCAATTTTTGCAGTACTGTGTCATTTTCAGTCAGTTGCTATGATAAAAGTATCACCATTACACTGTATCATTTTAAGTTGAAGTCTTTAGCACAAAGATCTTAAATTCAATTCCTGGAGGGCTGCAGCTCTGCACAGTTTTGCTCCAACCCTAATGAAACACAGCTGATCTAGTAGTGTCTAGAAGTCATGAACACCTTGATTAGTTGATTCAGCTGTGTTTGATTAGGGTTGTAACAAAACTGTGCAGAAACTCCAGGAATTGAGTTTGAAACTTATGCAGATTATTTGTTGACATCGGTGTGGTATTGTCCTCAGTGTGCGAATTATACATTGGCGATTGGGGGGGTGGTCAACTTTTTTGGTAATGTTAGTTTGTGTAATACATGCTTCAGTGAATCAAATTTCATCAAATTTATGAATAGTTTTCAGTGTTTTGTGGGATAGGCTATTTAGTGTATTCTTA
Organism: Danio kyathit; assembly: GCA_903798195.1. Taxonomy (NCBI): domain Eukaryota; kingdom Metazoa; phylum Chordata; class Actinopteri; order Cypriniformes; family Danionidae; genus Danio; species Danio kyathit. The sequence continues at coordinate 27,656,555 of LR812528.1, forward strand.
CCTGTTTAGCTATTTTCGGCTTTAGGTCAAACTATACAAACTATGCATCTAATTTGACTTTACTTTTAGGCTTTATGTCAAAACAAACATCAATTTTATGAGAAATCAGTCTTGTGAACTTTATCTGGATATCTATTATTTTAATTATTAACATTAATATTTAAAACACAGATCATAGTGAGTTTTTTTCTCAGATTCAAAGGGACCCCCCATAAATCTTGTTTTGACGTCCTTTAGGGGGGATCAAACCTTAACCCCAAAACTCCACTTTAATTCGCACCCTGATTGTCCCGCCCCTCTCCACTGTGATTGGATGGCTAGCTCAAATGGGTGCTGCGTTTTTCAACTTGCAATGGCTTGAAAACCCCCCAAAAAACAACAGAAAAAAAATGCTCAGCCAGAGAACCCACCCCCACCACCCCCAAGCCAAAAAAATAATGGCTTCAGCTTATATTGTTTGGCTGTTAAAATAATTTTTATCAGAGTTTTAGGAGAGAGAAAAACATTAAGGATGTACTATGTCATGGTGGCTGCCTTTTTGAAGGCAATTACATAAAAAGGAAAACATCTATAAATAAATATAAATGCTACTAACTCAGGATTCAAGCCAAGTAGGACAAACCTCCTTCTGTAGACCAAAGGATCCAAACCAAACAGACAAAAGGATACTTGACAGAGAAGAGGAACCAAGGTTAAACTTGTCAGGTCATGAGAATGGCTACAAGCAGACAGGAAGCTGGACTCAATCCGAGGGACTTCTGGGAGAGTAGGTATAATGAAGCAAGGATCTCATGGTGAGGCAATTTCTACAACAGTAAATAAACTTGCCACAAATTTGTACAAATTTTAATCAGAGTGAATTTAGGTCAATTGGGACATTTTTTTTTGCCATTGGGATGACCAAAGAAAAGTGTCCAATTGACCTGAATTCACCTTAGTTGACATTATTTCACTTTTTAATTTTTTTTTCAATAAATCAGAATGTGTTTAAAAAGAGGAGATGCTGATTTGATTGTCCAGCAGGACTTGACACCTGGCCACATTTCCAAAAGTACTAATACCTTGTTTAAGAACTATGGTATCCCCTGCATTCGATTGGCCAGCAAACTCGCAAGACCAAAACTCAGAGAATCTATGCGTTATTTTGAAATGGAAGATGTGAGACACCAGACCCAACATCAGAGAAGAGCTGAAGGCCATTTATCAGAGAAACCTGGGCTTTATATCACCTCAGCATAGCCGCAGACTGATCACCTCATACCACATCATGTTGCTGAAGTAATTCAGGCAAAAACATAGCCCAGACCAAGTATTTAGTGCTTTATGTGTTCATAATGTTCAGTGGTTCAACGCATCTGTGTTCAAAAAATTTTATTTTTATTGGCCTTAAGTAATTTTCTCAGACACTGAATTTTAGGATTGCATTAGCTGTAAGCCATAATCATTGAAATCAAAAGAAATACACACTTGGAATATATCAGTCTGTGTGTAATAAATTAACATTTAAATAGGGAAATTAATCAACTGTTCGACATGCCAACTTATTGAGATGCACCTGTAATTATTGATGAACTGATTTAAATAATTAAATAATTAGAATTTGGATATTGACTATTGCATTTTTCCAACGTTTTTAAACAAAGTTAAGTTTGACACCTTCAACAAGTTTATGTACACAGTTCTGCTTATGGGTGTGTGGGTGTTAAGGCTGAGAGGAAGAGGTGTAGTATTTTTAAAGGAGCAACTATCTGTAGGTCACCGAACAAAATTGAACAGAACTGTCAACCTCAACGGATCTACAAAGAAACAACATTCACCATAATTAAATATGATTTATTTTCAGGTAATGTCAACCTCAATGTCCAAACAAATTCACTAAAAGTGCACAGGAAATAGTAACTTAAAAGTGACATGCAAGGTACTTCAATACTGAATAAAAGTTCACAATACTGAACGCAACTACTTTTAATTTCAACAAATGCATTTACTATACACAAATTGCACCTGTAGTACAGTGCAGTTATATAAGAATAATTTTTCATAATAATGAACCACAGCTAATGGTTACATGAATTAATTTCAAACTCTTGTTTATAGAATCCCACCAGGATGTCACACTTCTAACCAGAGTGGTGCATTCCGAAAAGTAAAAACTTAAAAGCAGAAGTTTAGAGGCGTGTAGTTCACTTCAGGAAACAACTCTCACATTTATGTTCAGCAGACAAATATGTCTTTTTACGGCAATCTGGATATTCTCGAGATACGTGGGACAGAAAGAGAAGATAAAGAGGAGATCTACGCTAATATAGATCCCATATGTCTTGATGTCAGAACAGAAACGGAGATCTCGGTCACCAAGAGAAACCAGACACCTCAACACACAGGTACTGAGACTCACTTCATTATGACAATAGCCCTTATGGACATTTCAGATATTTTTTTCAGAAAAATTGTTCTTGATATCCTAAATAATACTACTTCAGAAAGGGATTCAGGGAGGATGAGAATCTCCAGAGCAGCTTCAGTGTGTTTGGTGTTGCTGTGTTTTCTTCTGCTGACTGCAGTCGTAGTGCTGAGTGTCTTCATCTATACAAACAGCACAAACTACACTGAAGAGAGAGATGAGCTACTAGACAAGACTGCCAACCTCACAGAAGACAAAAACCTATTACTGATCAGGTATACTAATCTAACAATACAGACAAGAAATCTAACAAAAGAGACAGACCAACTGAAAAACAAAAATACTGGCCTCGCAAAAGACAGAGATCAGCTTAAAAGCAAGAATATGGACCTCGCAGAAGAGAGAGATCAACTTCAAAACAGGAATACCAACCTCACAAAAGAGAGAGAGACCAGCTAAAAACCAAGAACATGCAATTGACTCAAGAGAGAAACACACTGTCATCAAATAACAAGAAACTGACTGAAGAAAGAGACCTGTTAAGTCAGGAGAAAAATGAACTGTTGAAAAGTCTTCGTGAAAAGGGTAAATATGAAACTCATTATTATTAAATTACCCAACTTAAAAACCCAAACATCAGGATGCATTACTAATTATTTCGATTAAAACTAAAGGCCCAAGTACACTTCAAGCTAAGTTATTTTTTGTTCTTCGTTCAAACTTCTTTTGGCTGTATTTTGTTCAAAATGACAGCATTTCAGTTCTTTTTTCAAATTCGCTTGAAGTATACTGAGGCTTTAAGTGTGTGTTCACACCTTGGTAGGTCAACTAAAACAACCTCTAAAGGTGAACCTCATTTTGCATTCCAAATAAGTGGTAAGGCCACTAAAAATATGTTGTGGTTCGGCATCATTTTTTCTCTGGAAATGTAGTCTAGAATCAGATTTTCATGTGTGTAAAAAACAGAGATATTTCCACATTGTTTTACACATTTTATAAACTGCTATTTTATAAACTCTCAACTGATAAGAAACACACATATACACACATGTCCAATGAGTGCATTTATTGTAGAACACAACATTGTTTTTGATGTTCAAAAAGTTCACAAAAACATGTGTCTGTTTTAAAAGGACAATGCAAATAAGTGGAACAGGACCAATCTTTTTTATTTTGTTTGTCCAGCTCTAATAACATAGGAGAGGCAAACTACAAGTGTGAACACACTCTGGGTATGAGAATAAATAGCTAAAAGTTAAACTTTGTGTTAACAGATAAATGGATTTACTACCAGTCCAGTCTTTACTTCATTTCCTCTGAGTGGAAGACCTGGGCTGAGAGCAGAAGATACTGTACAGAGAGAGGAGCAGATCTGATCATCATAAACAACAGAAAAGAACAAGTGAGTGGAACAAATGTAAATATTTTAAATATATGTGATATGAAGAACGGCTCTTTATGGCATGTGTTATCTCGTCATTTCAGGAATTGATAAACAAAATGCCTTCTGATGATAAATTCTGGATTGGTCTGACTGACAGTGATGTGGAGAGCAGATGGAAATGGGTTGATGGCAGTGCTCTGATGACTTCTGGGTGAGAACTCACTGAATTGAACTTTCTATTTTATTCAATTGATATTTTTACTTAAAGGAACTGCACTAAACATCTAATGCTGATCTGAAATTTAGGTTCTGGAATCCTTCAGAGCCTAACGGCTATGGGGGAAATGATGAAGACTGTGCTCTAACTTATCCAGGAGGATGGGCTGATTTTTCCTGTAATCAAGCTCATAAATGGATATGTGAGAAGATCATTTTAAAATAATTCATCACATAACTTGTAGTTTATGTAATACAACTCATAAAGGTTAACCATATAACAGCAAGTAGGTTTAAAAGAACTGCAACTACATTTTTGGCATAGAGATCAGAAACACCAGTAAATTAAAGTAAAGTCAAGTATCAATAATGAAAAATACAATCGCTAAAGATATTTAATAGAAAGAATGGAAGTATTCAAATGGAGCACACTTTTGAATGTGTTCTACAAGCCAAGTGCTTTCATACCTGGCTTGTTGGTTCAATATACCAGGCATGTTTTCTCTTTTAATTCAGTTTGTTTATACATACAGTATAAGGACATGCATGGCAATCATGCTCAGTTCAACATCAAAACGACTAATCTGAAATGAGGTGGTCTCAGCCTACTTTAAATGAACTCTGAAGTGAGCTTAATCACATCGTATGATAAGATAGTATGTTTGTTTTGTATTAGTGTTTGTTAGCCAAATGCCTCTAGGAATTTATTGTGTGTTAACCAGAAGCAAAGACAATGTGAAATGCCTAAACAATATTTGTACATAAGATCAACAGTTTTAAAGCCAACAATTCAAATGAATCTCTGATTCTTGCTCAAATTAATAAAGTTGTAGAACAACCGGTCAGCTATGATAACTGCCATATTGACAACACCGAAGTCTAGCCATTTTTTAACTGAAATCTGAAATTTTTTTTATATTGCCTTGTGAACGCAAATTGAACCAAGAAAATGCAATACTGTAACAGCTTTAATCCTTGTTTTGCAACAAAGCAACCAGTCTGTATGTGTAAAAAAAATTCTTAAAATGAAATACTTGATGACGTTTTTTCTTATTTTCTGTCATTTATTTTAAATTCAAGTTGATTTGTTTAACTGCTCACTTTCCTTCAGCTTATTTTCTTCCTTATCAGGGGTCATCACAGTGAAATGATCTGCCAATATGTCTTTAATTAAAAAACATTTCTATTTTGTTATAAAAATGTCTCCTCAAAACTGTTTTGAATTGCTTCTGTTATTTACATATTATGATTTTGAAATGTCTTAAATGTCTTAGCAATGTTTTTTTTTCCAAATACTGTTTATCAATTCGCATAATCAATTACCCTATCAACTACCTTTTCTATATAACTAAAATATAGGGGGTGGGGGGCGGTTATCATAGTTTTAGTTTAATTTTGGAAAATGCTGAGTTCCTTCCAGTTCAGTCCATTTTTTTCTCCACATTTGGTGTCATAATTTTGGCACAGACATTATATTAGGCTCTGTTTAATTTCTTAATGATATATTTTCTATTCCTTGTTTTCTATTTATTTCATTTTAACTGCATTATTTATAGGGCTCATTTTAACTTGTAATTATGTTACAACTCATTTTTTGTTAGGTTTGTTGCTTCATAAATTTAATGTTATAAAAATAAACAGCCATTTTACATACTGTACCATATGCTTTCATCAAAAACTAAAGGTTTGTATTTTTAATTTTTCCTGTTGTGTAATGGAATTGCACAATTCTATTTATAGGTGTTAAACTTGAAAGGAAGACGTGTGTTTTTTTAAACAAGTGAATGTCGATTACACATAAAACAATTTGTTGAAGGCCCTCCAAATAAACATTTAAATTCACACACACACACACTACAGATAATTTAATCAAGGTTGTCAATGTGACTATACAGTTAAAAAACAAAAACAAAAAAACAATTATATATATATATATGTATATATACAGTTGAAGTCAGAATTATTAGCCCCCCTTCAAATTTTTTTTCTTTTTTAAATATTTCCGGAATGATGTTTAACAGAGCAAGGACATTTTCACAGTATGTCTGATAATATTTTTTCGTCTGGAGAAAGTCTTATTTGTTTTATTTCGACTAGAATAAAAAGAGTTTTTTTTTTTAAAAGCCATTTCAAGGACAAAATTATTAGCTCCTTTAAGCTACATTTTTTTCTGATAGTCTACAGAACAAACCATCGTTATGCAATAACTTGCCTAATTGCCCTAACCTGCCTAGTTAACCTGATTAACCTAGTTAAGCCTTTAAATGTCACTTTAAGCTGCATAGAAGTGTCTTGAAAAATATCTAGTCAAATATTATTTACTGTCATCATGGCAAAGATCAAATAAATCAGCTATTAGAAATGAGTTATTAAAACTATTATCATTAGAAATGTGTTGAATTTTTTTTTTTATCTCCGTTAAACAGAAATTGGAGAAAAAAATAAACAGCGGGGGGTAATAATTCAGGGGGGCTAATAATTCTGACTTCAACTATATATATATATATATATATATATATATATATATATATATATATATATATATATATATATATTAATAAACTTTGTTTTATTGCAAATAAAATGGTGATCACATGCTAAGTCTCACATGGTAATGTGTCTTGTTCCGCTAAGTTCTAAATGGAGGGGAGAAGCTGACCTGTCAACCTACTCAGATAGAAAAAAAAGAAAGAAAAAAAAACATTAGCTGGATATATACAATTCTAGTATCAAACAAAGCTTCAATAATCAAATAAGCAGTCTACAGGTATAATGACAATATAACTAGACTTCTAAACACAGTTAATACAATAAGTAAAGATTTGCAAGAAAAAAAAATTAGGAACAGAAAGTGAGAGCAAGACTGTGTTCTTCGAATATCTGTTATTAGTTCTATTTTCAGCAAAACAGGATATGATCTAACTAATGCAAAGCATTGAAAAAGTAAAAACTCAGAAGTGGAAGCTTAGAGCAGCGCAGTCTACTCTAGAAACAACATCAAATAATCTCAAATCTAACATCAGCAAACAAAAAATGTCTTATTACGGCAATCTGGAAATTCACGAAACGCACAAAATGAAGAGAGAAGAGGACATTTATGCTAACGCAGATCCAATTAACAATTTTGATGTCGGGACAGAAACGGACAACTCGGTTACCAGACACAAGAAACCTCAACACACAGGTACTGAGACTTACATTACAAACGCATGCGCTGGAAATTAAATGAATAATCAATTAATCTTTGCATCTCCAGGAAGTGATTCAGCGAGGATCAAAAACTTCAGAGCAGCGATAGTTTGTTTGGTGTTGCTGTGTTTTCTTCTGCTGACTGTAGTCATTGTGCTGAGTGTCTTCATCTATACAAACAACACAAACTACACTGAAGAGAAACGCCAGCTAATAACCAACATCACCAACATCACAGAAGACAGAGACGCACAGTTAACCAAGATCATCAACCTCACAGAAAACAGAGACAAGCTACTAACCAACATTACCAAGCTCACAAAAGACCAAAACCAACTACATGCCAAGAACATAAGACTTACTCAAGAGAATGATGAATTAGCATCAAATAAACAAGACCTGATTAAACAAAGAGACCAGCTAAATCAAGAAAAAAATGAACTGTTGAAAATGAGTAAGTATAAATTACAGTTTTATAGCACAGTTAAACAGTTTTTAGTTTATTAAACTAAATGTTTACAAGCAATGGGTACATTTTCAAAACTATTAGTTTTACTGTTTACTAGTAAAACTAGTTTAGTTTATTACTTATATCACAGCAGATCATCAAAAGTGTCATTTTTTCAAACATTTCAGCATATTTTCAATTGTGTTAGCAATACACGTAATCTCAAAATAGAATTTTCACAACTAAAATAAAACAAGTGTTTCATCTATATAAATGTTTGATGTATTATAACTGCATTTGTATCAAACTTTGATTCACATCTCGTATTGTTCAGTTTGTCATTTTATTCAACTTATCTTAGTCCATGTGAAATCGAAATGTTTATTTCTACAGCTCAAACTGATACCCTTAACATGAACAATTCACCTGAGCAAGTTAATCCACTGAAAAAAAAGTTTGTTTTGGTAAACTCCAATCAAAGTCTGACCATTTGCTTCTGTATTTGAAGTGGTGGTGGTCCTTCTATGTTGAAGTCAACGTATTGACTTCCATAGCAATATTCTTAACCATGCTACTTTTACCGTTAGTTTGCTATGAGGTAATGATGACCAAAAGAAAGTCCCACCCTCTCAGTCTCAGCCATTTAGGATTCATGCAGTGTTTAATGTATAATCAATGTATTAATTATTATGTCCATATGGATTTCAACTTGTCTGATTGTTGTCAACTGTTTTGGATTATTGTGACTTAAAATAAAGTGTTAATAGCTGAATTGCTTGTGTTTACAGATGAATGGATTTACTTCCGTTCCAATGTTTACTACGTTTCCAAATTGAAGAAAAGCTGGACCGAGAGCAGAAGATACTGTAGAAACAGTGGAGCAGATCTGGTCATCATAAACAATAGAGAAGAACAAGTGAGTGAAATAAATTTTACAACTAGTACACTCTAGTATAAAGGTACAAGAGTTGTCACTGGGGTGGTACCTTTTCAATAGGTACACATTTGTACCTAAAGGATCCACATTGGTACCTCAAATATAAATAAATACAGTTAAAGTTAGAATTATTAGCCCCCCTTTGAATTTGTTTTTCTTTTTTAAATATTTCCAAAATTATGTTTAACAGAGCAAGAAAATGTTCAAAGTATGTCTGATAATATTTTTCCTTCTGGAGAAAGTCTTATTTGTTTTATTTCGACTAGAATAAAAGCAGTTTTTAATTTTTTTTAAAGCCATTTTAAGGACAAAATTATTAGCCCCTTTAAGCTATATTTTTTCTGATAGTCTACAGAACAAACCATCATTATACAATTACTTGCCTAATTGCCCTAACCTGCCTAGTAATTTAATTAACCTAATTAAGCCTTTAAATATCACTTTAAGCTATAAAGAAGTGTCTTAAAAAAAATTTAGTAAAATATTATGTACTGTTATCATGGCAAAGATAAAATCAATCAGTTATTAGAGCCAAGTTATTAAAACTATTATGTTTAGAAATGTGCTGAAAAAAATCTTCTCTACGTTAAACAGAAATATATATATATTATTAGCAAAAAAATGAAGAGGGACACTTTTGTACTTTTTTTAGGTACTAATATGTACCCTTTGGGTTTTAATATGGACCTTTTAGGTACAACCGTGTACCTTTTGATACCTTTATATCTGAGAGTGTAGATGGTAGTCTGTAGGAGATGTCGACCAATGTGTTGGTTTTGCAGATTAATCGGCACCGAAAACAAAATATTTGGCGATTACGTCTGTTACTGGAGCAGCTGGGTGGAGATTGTTGATTTTGTTTCATGTCAATGTACAGTAATTAATTTTTTGACTAAATGTTGCGTTGGCAAAAGAACAGCCATCTAAACCAACAAGGCTGTGAAGATGCTAATATCAGCGGTGCGTCAATCAACAATACACCCACAAAAATACATGCAAGACAGACCCAAATGTTTAATATTATTGGAGTTGAACAGTTTATATATTTATATTGAACTGCTACAGCACTTTAAGTTCTGTTATGTTGTAATTTTAATACTGTGGTTCTGTGACTGAAGATGTTAGTTGCTGTTTGGTTAAAAATTATGACAGTTAAAGTAACTAGACTATGTTTTTTATTTAAATAAATGAAAATTAAATAAAATATTAATCTAATATTTTGGGCGTTTTTTATGTGCGTTCGGTGGGTGGGTGGGTTTTGAACAGCTTTTGAGCTAGAAAAAATGAGCTATATTTGGCAACACTGCACCTCTGCCTCGCTTATGCACCACATATACAGCTGTTTGAGCAAAAACACTGAGGATTTTAAGATGTTTCCATATTATAATGACAAAGACATGTCACAGCCTTGTTTATTTGACAATTATTTTATTTATTACAAAAAGACTACTGTTTATTTATTTAAAAACACTATCTTGGTATCTGCTCAATTAAATATCAATCAACCTCAAGTCTGTGTGAAGAAAAGTGTTATTACTCTATGTTCTATTACTCTAAACTATGTGTGTTTTATTTTTAGGATTTTGTTGATAAAATAACTGCTGGTGAGAAAGTCTGAATTGGTCTGACTGACAGTGATATGGAGGGCAGTTGGAAATGGGTTGATGACAGCAAACCAACCTCTTGGTGAGAAATCACTGAATTGAACTGATTATTAAAACTTTATATAAAAATTTGGAGGCCTGACCAAATTTTTACTGGCCTCCAACAAAATCCCCTAAACATAAGTTATAATGAAAACACACAAACCATACCCAGTTGTTTTATTAATTATTGAAAACATCACATACTGTACAGTATTAGTGCAAGTATGAAAAGAAACATAACATTTCCCTCATTTATGAGTTTCTTTCTTTTTCTATTAAACCCAAAAAAGAAGACATAATTAAGAACGTTGAAAACCAGTAACCAATACAATAAAAACAACTATGGAAATCAATGGTTACTGGTTTCCAACATTTTGTGTTCAACAGAAGAACTCAAATAGCTTTGTGTCAAGTGAAGGATGAGTAAATTATGACAAAATATTTGAACTGTCCCTTTAAGCAGAGTCATCATTAAAATAACAGTTCAATCCAGAATGAGAATTTCCAGATAATTTAATAACCCCTATATCATCCTCATTTATGTCATTGTTTTTATTTAGTGAAGAAAAAAAGGTCTTTTGGAAAAATGTATAAATATACTAGCTCTGAGATGCATGACTTCATGTATTATGCCAAGTTCACACTGCGCGATCTTCAAAGTTATCAGATCACAGTTGTTTTCACAACTCTCTGATATAGCATTCAGTTTCTGCTGTGTTCACACATACAGCACACTGTTCACACACTGGATCAGTGACAGGAGGATACAAACTGCATGACTGCAGCTGTTCAAGCAAATTATTCTTTGGTTCTGTTTAATGTCATTGTTAAGCTCATTCTGATATTGTAGTCTATAACTCCTCCCCGATCTCCCAATTGTCTTGTATCTTGCTCTCTCATTGGCTGATGTGTTTTCCAGTCAGAATGCATTTCACACAGCATGACTTTGAATATCGACACATCTGTGATTCTATTCATTAGGTAGTCATACATCATTGTGGACACGTATCGCAGAGTTTATGAAATACTTTGTATACATCGAATACATTTTTGTTAAAAAGTACATTAAAAAGTAACACTTTTTAGAATAAGATAGATTGTTTTATTAGATGACACCAGGGCTTAATTTGTGCCTGAACACGCCGGATCCAGATCCGGCATCTCTGAAATCTGATCCAGCACCTCATTTTACCGATCCCCCTCCTCAACCGCCCTTCTCCCCCGTCCGCTGTTCACTTTCGCTTTCTTCCGCGACTCCCCAACCCTCTTCACTGTCATCCGCGACACCCCCGCCCCACTCACTTTCATCCGTGACACCCCTCTGCCATCCACCCCCCCTCCCCGCTCCCCAGTTTTGTGCACGAGACCTCTCCATCCTCGGGTAACATGCCGTTTCCGTTACCCCGATCTGTTCCGGGACCTCGCAATTCACAAATTAAGCACTGGATGACACCTTTATTTCTTGGTTGGATTGTGTAGTAGAGTCTTTTAAACTGAAACAACAATTTAGATACTGGGCCCTGTTGATCTGTCCTTGCAGGTTCTGGCATGGTGAAGAGCCTAACAGTGGTGGGAGAAAAGTAGAAGAAGACTGTGCTCTGTCTGTTACATCAGGATGGGCTGATTATCCATGCAATGATCAATTTCAATGGATCTGTGAGAAGAGAATTTTTAAATAACCATTTTCTTATTTATTGTCACCTCTTTTTTGCTATTCCCATTTATTCTGGTGGCAAAACCTGTTGTTAAAACCATCTAATGCTGAAATCTTAATCCATGTATTAATCATGTCACATCTAGATTACTGCAATACAATTTGTTTTTGGTCTGCCTGAAAAAAACATATTGCCAGGTTGCAGTGTTTAAAACTCAGCAGCAAGAGTTATCATTTCTGCTCACGTTACTCCTCAACTCTACAAGCATCACTGGATACCTGTGCCATCGCATATACTGTTAAAAACATTACTCGCATTCAAATCATTAACTGTGCTTCCACATTTTTCTGACCTACTGTACCTTTACTTTTCCTGCCTAAGCTCAGATCATCTGAGCTTGATCTTTTGGCTGTTCCTCTTTGTCAGCTGTCCACTGAGGTGGAAGGTTTGGTGTCAATGCTCCCAAGTTCTGGAATGCACTGCCTCTTACACTTAGAAATATCAGATTTGTCTACCTTTAATGTATATTTTTAATTTGTATTTTGTATAATGTAGCTTCGGCGACGCAGTAGCGCAGAAGGTAGTGCTGTCGCCTCACAGCAAGAAGGTCGCTGGTTCGAGCCTCGGCTGGGTCACCTGGCGTTTCTGTGCGGAGTTTGCATGTTCTCCCTGTGTTTGCGTGGGTTTCCTCTGGTTGCTCCGGTCCAAAGACATGTGGTATAGATGTATTGGGTAGGCTAAATTGTCCGTAGTATATGAGTGTAAATGAGTGTGTATGGATGTTTCCCAGAGATGGGTTGCAGCTGGAAGGGCATCCACTGCGTAAAACACACGCTGGATAATTGGCGGTTCATTCCGCTGTAGCAACCCCAGATTAATAAAGAGACTAAGCCGAAAAGAAAATGAATGAATGAATAATGTAGCTTCAGCGGTCATATATGTATGTTGTCTTTGTGAATGTGCAATTTGTTAAATGACCTTATGGGCACTACTGTACGTCAATAAAACATCTTCTTCTTCTAGATGAGCTGTAGGTTTTTGTGATAAATTAAATGGGGTATATGCACTGTGACTTTTAACTATTAGTAATCTAGCTTAATCGATTCTAGTAAACTGTCATGCCATTATAAAATCGCCACGTTTTCCTTAAAATCAATGATCTTCACTGCTCAATTGAGATACTTTATAAAGTAGCTCTCAGACTGGACAAGAAGCACTGCATTAAATTTCATTGTTCTGCGTCATGTCTTTAAATAATGGAAATTTACTTTACCACAGTATTTTCAATGGACTTTAAGTGCTCTCCTCTTGCTACTGACTGTGCTTTTGTCATGTTTTACATTATCAATGCTCTAAAAGGAACGTTATGATATTGAAAATAGTCACATCAACCTTTCACTGGAAGTTTATCAGTGGCTAAAAACCACTTGTCTGGCATATAGGCTGAAAATAGTGCTGCGTAGTTAACAGGTACTAAAACAGCATTACAACACTAGAGGACCAAAATACCGGTGATGTCTCTTAATTTTTGAAATGGCAGAATCATTGATGCATGCATACCATTAGTCAAGCTGTATGTTCGACAGTTAGGCCACTTGAAAATGTTCATTTAAATACTTCCATCTGCAAGACATTACAAAAGAGTCTTTCTGAATGCCCTTTGTTATAAATGTATGTTTACACCATATATGGTACTGAGTGTTTAAATGTTTTTAATTCTTCTTACATTGCAAATCTGGTGGTGGCATTGCATGAGTGTTAACAAGTGTCACTTGTCTTAAGTTTCATGGAAGAGCTCTGAAATTATAAAAGGAGAAGTGCTGACTGTGGAAGAAGGGAGGACCAGACCAAAGACACTTTATCTTGTGCTTTCATTTCTGTGTATACAGAAGTTGTCTGTGAGAGCAACTGTTTTGTGTTTATTTAACAATTAAAGTGTGTTTAATGTTTGGGGGTTCCAGCCTACTTCTCCTTGGTTTTATCATCAATATAATGTGATTGAAACTTCATACTTCATGGGAAGGAGGAGGCAAGAAAACTTTTAACAACCACATAAAGTGTCCCAAGCTTTCACAGTCAACATTCTTCCTTTTATCCTGGGATTCGAGAACTCTACAGCACATTGAACATTAGTCTATCTTTAGCTTAAGTTTTATTAAAACTAATTTTAAACCGGTTTTATGAAGGCTACATACAGAAAGGTTTTGGCAATGACTACACTTTTAAATGTTAAGCGTATATTTAAATTTAAATATACTGTAGAAATATGTAATAAAATATGACAATCAAACCTTTTCTATCCTCATTGTTTGTAAATACTCTTTATTTGTATAAATGTATTAATAATTATTCCATATCTAATTCTAAATCTTATTCATACATAAAAACTAAATGTAGGCATTCTGTGGTAAATATATAGATAAATAAGTTAATCAAAACAAAGCATCCTAACAAGTGTGAATGATAGACTTTTTTAAGATGAGCTGACTGTTGACTACTAACAAGGGTAATAATGAACTTCCATCTGTTGTGTATTATGCAAAATGGCTGTCATGGCACTAAAAAATCAGACAACGCTCATTTTAACTGAAAAATGATGAGCATATAGAGAAGTACGCTTCACTTTTAACTGCTTTGGGTCAACGGTTGCTTCACAGTGAAGATAAAATTACATTTCACTCATTTCCTAGCTAAGTAGGTCTTTTTAAAAAGGTGTTTGGGCAAGACTGTCGAGGACAGTGCGAGACATAATAAATTATATTTTGAAGGCCATTAGAATAGAGAACATGGAAAAAGAAGATTCTTTTGTATTATGACTTGGCCTTTAACAGCCTATGCATGGCTGGTATCTGAAAGCAACTGCAGGTAATACTAGTTTTCCAATAAAAGTCTTTTGTCTTAAACTTTAAGTTCTGGATAAAAAGTCAGACTAAAATGTATCAGAATTCATTTCATGCAACAACTTGCAAAATGGCTTATTACACATATGCACTTAAAACACATGTGGACGTGAATAAAACCAACCTGTTAGCATTCCCACTGGTATAACACAAGGTATAATCATATTTATAAAATCACTCAAAACTCAACTGGTCAACTCATTTGGGAAATATGCAACGAACACACGCAGTTGATGTCAATAGGCAATCAAGTATAAAAGTAATAGAAACCAGACACTGAGTATTCAGGACCATGTAAATGCCCTTTGAGGCCCTCACCTCTCTGCTTTATTGATTTACAACCTTTCCCAGCCCTTCAGCAACCTTTATTGATTTCCCACTTTGTTACAATTATTGGGTATTTGTCCTGTACCTGAGCACAAGAGACATTCAGGAAAGAAGTGTTCATGGATATGGGTTTTGCGACAGGGGAAGGAAAAAATGAGAAATTGCATGGTGGATGAAGGTAAAATGAACACATGAAAAAACAATCTAAGCTTCTCTCATTATAATAACTCAACACCCAGCTACAAACACTAACTGAATCACAAAGTAACAAAGTAACAAGTAGCAATTGCTACGATGATAAAAAAAAAAAAAAACAGCAAACAAAATGAAAAATATACAGTAATAATTAGAAGAAAAAAAAACTGCTGTATACCTACTCTGCACCTTAGTCATAGACTAGAATCTGTCTTACACCGTTGTATGCATCTAGCAAGAAAATGTACTCTTCTGTTGTCGTCTTCTCCTAACATTCTTTCAGCCAACATGTTGATAAATCAGATTGCCATTTTCTTACCCTTAGAAAAACTAACTTATGACTTATAATATGACGATTTCTGGCATATCTGGAATTCTCTATGGGAGATTTTGGAGAATGTATCTTGAAAGACTCATTCATTCATTCATTCATTCATTTTCTTTTTGGCTTAGCCCCTTTATTAATCTGGAGTCGCCACAGTGGAATGAACCGCCAACTTATCCAGCATATGTTTTACGCAGCGGATGCCCTTCCAGCTGCAACCCATCACTGGGAAACATCCATACACACTCATTCACACACATAAGCTACGGACAATTTAGCTTACCCAATTCACCTATACCACATGTCTTTGGACTGTGGGGAAAACCGGAGCACCCGGAGGAAACCCACGCCAACACGGGGAGAACATGCAAACTCCACACAGAAATGCTAACAGACCCAGCCGGGGCTAGAACCAGCAACCTTCTTGTTGTGAAGCGATTGTGCTAATTTTACCCATCACAAAAGACTTGAATTACTAGCCAACGGGCGATTGTATAATATATGGTTATATTATTGTATATGATGTCATGAGACACCTATACCACTGTTCTGTCATTGTAAATCTTTGAATAAATGTTAAAATAAAAATAAAGAACTGGTACAATGCAATTCCAAAAAAGTAAATAAAATTAACAAACTAAATCAAAATATTTTTATTATTTAACAAAACAATGTTCAGTTTGCATGAAAAAATTGCCTCCGGAAACTTTTTAAGTTTTGTTTCACAACTTTCTCTAACAATATTCTGTATGACAACTAATAATAATAAAAAAAAAACAGCAAACAAAATTAAAAATTTAACAATTAGAAAAAAAAATGTTGCATTCCTATAAAGTAAATAAAATCACCAAATTCATTTAAAATATGTTCATTATTAAACTAAATAATGTTCAATTTGCATATTTTTTTTTTTTTAAATGGCCCTGGAAACGTTTTACCTTTTGTTTCACAACTTTCTCTAACAATATTCTGTATGACAACTAATAATAAAAATAGACAGCAAACAAAATTAAAAATATAGCAATTAGAAAAAAAAAATGTTACAACACATTCCTAAAAAGTAAATAAAATGAACAAATTCAATCAAAATATTTTCATCACTTAATAAAATAATGTTCAGTTTGCATAAAAAATTGGCCCCGGAAACTTTTTAAATTTTGTTTTACAACTTTCTCTGACAATATTCTGTATGACAACTAATAATAATAATAATAAAAACAGCAAACAAAAATAAAAAAAATTACAATTAGAAGAAAAAACAAAAAAAAACTAAAGTAAATAAAATTTACAAATTTAATCAAAATATTTTCATTATTTAGCAAAATGATGTTTAATTTGCAAAAAAATGCCCCAGTAACTTTCTCTAACAATATTCTGTTTTGTAAAGACATAAAAAAAATATATATTTTAAAATACAAAATATTTAGCTAGAGACAACTTTTATAGCAATAAATAAACAAAACAAAACAAAATTGTAAAATAAATTAAGTGAGATTTTAGCCAGGAAGTTAAAATCGAGACAGAAATTAAAAAAAATAATAATAATTGCCAAGCCCTGACAAGGTCACGGCAATCAGCATGCACGTTCCTCCCGCACTCTGTGTAATCGTCTTAACCTGAAACAATTTCCGACAATAACATGCGACCATAAGCCAACACTATTAGAGATAATGAGACATTTATTCAAATGTGATTGCATGACTCTCCAACCTAATCTGGGTTAAATACAAACACGCATTAAAAACCCCTGTAGCCGCTTTGTTTGAACGAGACTGTGACTATAGCGACACAATGTGTTGGGTTAATTACGGCCGTCGTCCACTATTAGCAGTGACGAGACCACATTCCACTGGTCTGTTCCAGTAACTTTCGCTCTCTGATGTCATGAATTACAATTCATCACGGAGAGGAAGTTGCGTATCAAAAACAATTAAGACTCTATCATCATAATCACCCTAATTATCTGTATTTGCATTCTGATGAAATATGTATCTATGATAAGCCACCACACTGTATTTATAAGCAGCATGCAATTGCAAGACAGCATGATAAAGAGACAAATGAAGCAATATCAAGAGGATAAAATGACCCCAAATGTCCAGAGCAGTTTTCCAGGGGCCTCGTTGACAATTACTGACAACTAAATCACAGCCTGACAACAGGAAATCCTCTTACCAGATCATTCCGTGTAACACCTCATGATTTCAGACGGCCCGGTCACTTTGTGTCATTCAGTAACTGTCAGGTTCAGACCAAGCAGCCACGAAAATTGCCAGGGGAGAAACGGGAATGGATGGAGAGAGAAAAAAAGCGATATGCTGCTCAAAGAGGAAAAACCCGATTCCATCAGAGAGAGGAGAAATAAATGGATTCTATGTAAAGGTTGCTGAGAGTGAATCAAGACAGAGACACACACAGATAAACAGTGTGAGGGAAACAGGAAACACCTCTCAACTCTGTGATTTAACGGTCCGGAGAGCCATCCGCGAAGGCAGACGGGGAAACAGTTGGCATTGCTTCTCATTATGGTGTCATGCTAGTGCCCCTCTCTTTTCTTTTGCCACCTGTCCAGCATACCTAATGCCACCCTGGCACTGTGCCACCTCGGTTGGCTGA
Organism: Danio kyathit; assembly: GCA_903798195.1. Classification (NCBI taxonomy): domain Eukaryota; kingdom Metazoa; phylum Chordata; class Actinopteri; order Cypriniformes; family Danionidae; genus Danio; species Danio kyathit. The sequence continues at coordinate 27,674,797 of LR812528.1, forward strand.
CATCATCAAAGTGAGCGAAGGTGGGGCGTCACCCCAGACTGGAGGTGAAGAGATGGGAAGTTGTCTACTGCCATATGCTTTTTCCCTTCCAAACCACGGGTCATTACGGACACTTTTTTTTTAATTATTAAGTTTAATTAACCTGTCTATGGGGTCGCTCTTATGGGCCAAACGCTTGATCATGACAGAAGCCGAGGGTCTTTAGAAGTGCTAAGCATTTGTGAGATCACAGAAAAGCAGTCTGTAATCACATCGTCTCAACACCATGTCCGACAAAACTGTTGGACAGTATCAAACCATAACAGCTTCACATGGAGACAGTACCACCTTTACAATGAGCAATTATAATCAGACTTGAGAATGGAAAACTGATTTAGCCTTCTTTGTTGTTGTTGTAATATAAATACTATAATGAAATGATTCTCATGGTGTCTGTACAACAATACAGTATATTAATTGTTAGTTCTGTACTCTGTAAACAAAATTCTTTCTGCCTTAAATGTTCAGTTAAATCAAACAATCTTTTCTAGTCATCTCAACTTCAATGAAACTGACTCAAATATTTAGTTAAATAATAACTTATTAAAATAAGTTTAAATTAAAATACGTAACATAAATGCTTTTGTTGTGATGGCTTTTTGTCATATTTTTTACAGTGTATAGTAAATGAAATGCATGCATATGGAGACATCAAACAGTCATAAAAACAAAATTGGGCAAATGTTAGATGAATAAATCCAGCCCAGGCTCATTTTGAATATGTACCCCTATATACACTTCTGGAGAGCATCAAATGCATTCCATGGAGTATTCTTGTTTCCATTTTTGTTTTCGCACATCCACCAGAGGCCGCTGTGTATGCTTTTTAAGATCTCAAATTTCTCTTGCGGGTGCCATTCGTGCCTGCCCATCTCGTGTAAATCCACCAGAGGCCACTGTCGACTGACTGACTGACCAATCGACTGACCCACCCTCCTCCTTCCCTAAACCCAACCGATAGTGTTTTCAAAAGCACCGATTGACCTGCCTTTCACACTCTTCAAATAGCAATAAAACAATAGTGAAGGATCCAAGTTGCAAGTGAAACTGTATTGACTGGGAGTCCACAATAATAGTGCAAAGAGTCCAAAAAAAAAATACAAAAGAGAAAATATAAAACATAACAAGATATAGTCGATAGCGACGGGAAGTCAGACCAAACAACAGATCAGGAGTCCACGTGAATCCTGACTAAACACAGAGTAAAGTTACTAACAAGGACAAACTGACAGAGAAACAAAAGACCGCAGCCCAGATAAGCTGCGATAACAAACTACAGCTGGATGGCTAATCAACACAGCTGAATGACAAGCAATAACCCACTTGACCACAACAACACTGACATGCAACAAAAAAAACGCACGTGGGAAAACAAAACATAATCATGTGACCACACAGACAAACAGAAGTGCGCACACACCTACAACCATGACATGTCCACCCACTTCCCTAAACCCAACCGGCAGTGTTTTCAAAAGCAATCCAGAAAAAAAGCCCTAGCGGCAGCCTGATTTTTACCACATTCTCACCCTATTATTTACTTGTTCATTTTATTTTATGGCTATTGTTTTTGTCTTACCTGCTTTCTGGAACCATTCTTCGCTGGACTCGACACATCACAAGTCTGCCGACATAAGCAGCAAGCCACTGGACAAACTGGTAACAGCGGAAAAGCCGTCCATACGTAAGCGGTCAGCTGCTAAGCGAGAAAAGCCCGTAGCGTTCGTTTTAAAAACAAAATGTAGCCATACGTAGCTCTGGCTACATAATTCGCAATCTCCAGAAATGTATATAGTAGTCCGTTTGGTCCCACTTTATATTAAGTGTCGCTTATACCTGTGAACTTACATGGTAATTAGATGTGTAAGTAGTATGTAACTACAGTGTATGTACACACGTTTACATAGTATTTACTTTTGTATTACTGGTGTAACTACACTCACATAACAACCCACTGAATAGTATGTGTAAGTACAAATGTGTAACAGGACATTGGTAACAACAGTAGGAAAGTACACATCTGTAACAAGAATTATGTAAGTGCATTGTGTAACAACAATATGTACTTGCAGATGTTTTCCCACTTCCACACCTGTTTGCAGATCATGCACTTGTGAACACTGTATGCTGCATTAGAAGGTTTCACCTTGTGATACCAGTGTACTTACATGGTAACTCCACAGGAACTGTCCACAATATAAAGTGTAAAATGGTCACAAATTACTGTGTAACTTGTAGAAATATCTTCTATGCAACACTTTAATAACAGTGTAGTTACATGGTAACTCCACAGGAACAGTCCACAATATAAAGTTTAAAATAAAATTCATTTTCGTTTCGGCCTAGTCCCTTTATTAATCTGGGGTCGCCACAGCGGAATGAACCGCAAACTTATCCAGCATATGTTTTACACAGTGAATGCCCTTCCAGCTGCAACCCATCTAAGCCGAAAAGGAAATTAATGAATGTATGAACAGTAATTTGTGACCATTTTACACTTTATATTGAGTGGATCCTGTGGATTTACCATGCAAGTACACTGGTATCACAAGGTGAAACCTTCTAATGCAGCATACAGTGTTCACAAGTGCATGATCTGCAAACAGGTGTGGAAGTGGGAAAACATCTGCAAGTACATATTGTTGTTACACAATGCACTTACATAATTCTTGTTACAGATGTGTACTTTCCTAGTGTTGTTACCAATGTCCTGTTACACATTTGTACTTACACATACTATTCAGTTGGTTGTTACATGAGTGTAGTTACACCAGTAATACACAAGTAAATACTCTGTACCACTGTGTACATACACTGTAGTTACATACTACTTACACATCTAATTACCATGTAAGTTCACAGGTATAAGCGACACAATAGAAAGTGGGACCCAAAGGGTCAGTTTTCAGTTTAAAATGATTTAGTTCACTTAGTGAATCAAAAACATTCGCTTTAGGCTCAATCTCCAATCAATGAGGATTTTTCTATTGAATCAAAAATAAACACAAAAGTGTGATTTCAGACTTAAAGTTATGTCTTTTCAATGAATTCTCTATAAAGAGAGAGAGAAAAAAAACTATTTCGTACTTAATCCCCAACCAAATAATTACTCTACAAGCAATATTTTTTTCTTTTTTTATTTCATTGAAAAACGCTACAGATTTCTTCTGAAGGAAAAAGCAGGAAGCATTGTAGCTCATTGTAATGAAATGTAACCCTAGCACAGCCTTTTAATAACCTTCCCACAATCGATATGCACATTACTACTCCTGTATAATTCAATATGTATATAACCCAATACGTTTCTTCAGCTAAAAAGCCTCCTTGGCTATATTAAGAAGGATATGAAACCATATCATACATTTCAATTCTTAAATTTCACCTCCCAACGGACACGTGCAACCAAGCTCCCATGTAATTAGAAGCTTCTTTGTTTGAACTTTCTGCCATGACCTTTTACTGGCTCGGTAAACAAATGAACAAGCATTCCCTCCCCTCCACTATCCCCTAGCAGCAAGGCCTCGTGGGAAATGTAGTCCAAACTTGTAATACTGAAAAGCCTGTCTTCTCAGGTGTACATTTTTTTTTTCATTCTCTACAATATCCTGCAAGGCGACGGTGTCCTAAATGCAATTACTGTACACAGCAGAGCAGAGCGGAGAGGGTCCGCAGGGAACGCCGGTAAACAGGATGCAGTCAGGGGGTGCGGGAGTTCTGCTGCTACCTAATTTAATTGGTGCAGCTACTCAGCTAGCCCCAGGTGACCACTACATGGAATCTTTGTAAAGAATACGTTTAAAATCACCCTAGGCTACAATGATGCATCTTTTTTCAGCAAGATCCCTTCATGCTGACGGGGCTTTTTTATTGCTTTCCCTCCATCCCAGAGAGGAACTGTCGTCGTCATGATGAGTTTATAAAGAAGATATTAAGAGCGTAAACAGTGATGGTACCGCTGAGATGAAAAATAAAGAAGAAAAATGGTTTTAAGGGGAAGAGGGAAAGCGGGAAAGAAAAAAAGACTGTGTTGTTATTTCTCAAATGATCCACCTAAAATTACTGAACCTAATTCAGCACATATAGTGTTTCTTCAACTGCTTTAGCTTCAAAATATGCACATTATTCCCTCAGATTGATAAAGGATAAAAATTAAGTTGTTTGGAATACCCTTGAGTCCTTTTAACATTTGTACAAAAGCATATAACCTTTTAGAACATAATAAATAGCTGTAATCACAAATTATTACAAGGCTGCAATAGTTTATTAAAATTGGACAGTCACAACAATCCAAGGCATGTTATTCCGAGATAACAACCACTGGAACTAATAACTTAGGCTAATAACACTTTGGGTCCTATCATACTCCTGGCACAATAAAGTGCAAGATGTGTTTGGCACAATTTGTTGCTATTTTCAGACCAGCGCAACCCAAATTTTTACATTTTGCGCCACGTTGTTTAAATAGCAAATCCATTTGTGCCAGTTTGTGGACTCATGGGTGTTTTGGTCTATAAAGGAGGTGTGTATTTGCAATTTGCATTTGTATAATGTTATTATTAGCAGTATTATTTATATATTTTAATAAAATAAATTTAAATTTGTCCACCTGTTGGGTTTTGGAGACGTCTGCATCACCATATGGGGCATAAGAATAGGACGTGTTTGGATATAAATCAGTTTTTCACCAAACTTCATTATTATTGTTCATTTAGTCATTTGCTGGAAATTAGAACTGAATTTAGAAATAGCTTTGAAAAAAATCTTTGCACTTAACAAACAAAATTAAACATGTAGGCTAATGGATGTCTTCAATGGAGTGCATACAACACTGTTTCCTTATCCACGAAAGTAAAGGAGTAAAGTAAAGAGTAAAAGTAAAATAAAGAGAAAGTAAAGAGGCCGATTGGAGGAGGCTCATTCTTTATCCTCACGTTGCAGATGATCTGTTTAACTGTTTTTTTCACTAGTGAAGCGTTAAGTTTTTCCACTTACAAAGTTCGCTATGTAAATAGCAAATGAATCATGGCGTGATGCAACTGGCTCTTAAAAGGAATGGGAGATGAGACACTGATTGGTTTAATGCATGTTATGCCCAAAACACACCCATTACTCATTTAGAGAATAAGCACAACCCTGTTAGACCATGCTCCACGGTGCAGAGCGTATTTTTCCATCATTAAAATAGCAAAAGTGGATGTGGATGTGCCTAGATCGTAAAAATAGTACTTTGAACCATCTTGACCATCAGTCAATACATTCACACATGCATATTTATATGCTTGTATGTCCTGGTTCTGGACTGTTTGCCGCCAACTTGTGACTGAATAATATGTATGTTAGTGTACTTTCCATTCAACAATTTTTGTTTCTGTCACCTTTGCATTATTACTATTTTACTATTAACTATTATAGCTCAGAACAACGTTTTGTGTCTACTTTTATGTTTTGTGCAGCAAGCAGCTTTGTAATAAGCAGGATAAAGTACATCCAGATGATTTATCCTGCTATAAAAACTGCCTGGATGTACTTTATCCCTTACTTAATGAAAGCTTTTTTTAAGTATTACCAATGTTGTTTGGTTGCTGACAACTTTTGTGCAGACAAGATTTTTGTTGAAGACATCACACAAATGTAAATAATTGTCAATATTTGGCAAATATTTGGCAAATACTGATGATTTGTGTGTATGTACAACAATCAGGGTGAACAAAGTGGGTGCATATCATGTTTCAAGTCCTACATTTTCTTCCTGAAATAATGTTTAGAAATAATTAGTGGTAAGGAATGATACTATGTAATATACAAAATAAGTGTAGAATTATAAACAAAGAAAAAAATCTGAATCAATAAGCAAAACCAAATGTATCCTCTTTAGACAATAATATCCTGATACCACAGGCATCAACTTATTTCCACATCAAAAGGGACAGATTCATCTAGATCCATCAAATCATCACTCAAAACTCATTGAAGCATTAGTTTGGCACACACAAATACAGATATTTTACAAATAACAAAATCATTTGAAAACGGGATTCAGAAACCATTAGCCAGTATTCTGAAAGGGCTCATTAGCCAATTCTCTGATAGTGGAAGATTCGTTCATGTCTCATCTTGAGTCTGTGTCGACCGTCACACAGTCGCGAGCATGCAGGAGCTCTCACTCATTGCTGGAACATTCCAATTACCTTAACAACAAACTCATCGCTCACATCACCAACTTTCTCTAATTTGAGGCACTGTCAGATTAGCGCTTGACTTCTTGCCTTCCCATTATAACATTCGGGAAAATAAAAGTTTAACGCCAGCACAGGCACACCATAGACCCAGCAATGTCTGATGACGTTTCAGCTCGATAAAAAAAAAAAAAGATTTGAAACTGTGCTTACCTGAAACGGCGAGAATATCTGATCAACCCAGCAGCACATGGAGAGAGAGAGGGAGAGAGAGAGAGAGAAAGAGAGAAAGAAAGAGAGAGATGGCTATTAGGCCTGAGGTAATCAATCAATCTTAATTGATTATTGCCATTAGATTTAATCTCCATTAAATCTAATTAACTGGCCATTAAAGACTTCTTCAGGTGGTCAGCATTCCTGGGATGAAAACTGTCACACAACTGCAGTGGCATTACAGTAGTACATCAATTATTTCTTGACAAGAACTAAGTCTTCGTTCAACCTCAAGGAAGAAACACTTTAAAAAGGACGACTGCTAATTATTAATGAGGGAACGCATATTTAATTTATTCCTCTAGAGCAAATGATATTTATTTATTTCTTCAAAAGATTCTGCAGGTAAAGAGCATATTTTTTTCCATGTTTATTCAATTCAGGTTCATCATATTTACTCCAAAAGAGTTTCTCTCCAAGTTTTGAGAGGAATGAGCAGGGGAAATAAGTATAGTTGACCTGATGTAATTATGCAGATTGCAAATTGAATTTAATTTGCTCATTAATGAAGGTGAAGTCACTGTGTCTGTTTGGGTTAGGGTTAGTTCATGGTAATTAAAATTAGCTGTGTTTAAATTTTGAAACCAGCTTTACAGACTCATCTGAGGTGGAAAGAGGGAGTCTCAGGGGGGTTTGGAGGCATGTTTCTAGACATCATTTAAGGTATAATGTTGAAATTACATTTTAAATAGTTGTGTTTATCTGTAGAAAATAAATATATAGCCTAAAAATCTATATATTAAATGTGTAAAATATGAAAAATATTAAATAAATATAAAAAATATGAAAAAGGGCAGTATATATATTTTTTTTTTATTTTCCACAGTGCTGCATTTAATTGGTTGTATGTTTTTATTTATTTATTTATTTATTTATTTATTTTTCATTGAAAAAGATGATTCAATAAGTCAAAACAAAAATCTCTTGTTTTATTTAGCTGGGTTTCCTGTACATTTAACACTTCAAAAACCTTTACGAAAGTATATTTAACTTCTATACAGATTTTCACTCAGTATATGCTTAAACATTAAGTGTATTTTTATTATCTAATTTGTATTACTTGTTACATCCATTAAAGTGTAATTTAGGCCACTTCATTACATTAAGTCATTTAATTATTAAAGCATTACAAGTAAAACAGGTTAAAATAAAATAAAACTACAAATGGTAAAAAAAGAACAAAAAAATTAATTTGCCTTTTTCAATTAAATCAATAAATGTCATACCAAAGTTCTGTCTTATGATGTTTGCTTGTTTTACTACAATAAATAATATTTCTTCACACACATTCATTTTGTCTCATTAATTTCTCTCTCAAGAGTAAACGTCTGTAGTTCTAACTGTGTTAGTAAAGTTTAAACCATATACAGACAAGCTTGCGGTAGGTCTATAAGACAAGTCTCCCAAATAACCATCATTAAATCATAGCCTATAGCTCGACGAAAAGACACTACCCATAAAACAACTTTTATATACTATTTCCTTAACATTAGACTGCTATACACAACTGTGACTCTGTAAATATATCAACGTTTCACTGAGGCAGGATGGGCACGGTCTTAAATTTAACATTGAATGATGTAGACAATCCTTTCAGGTCACTCAAACATCAATAAATGAAAGACAAAAAAGTTATTTTTGACATAAATGAGCCGTTTTGACAGTTGGTCGCTTACAAGGGAGGGTGTACAGTGATACACATATTTTCATGAATAACACAATTATTAATCAATCAGCATACAAAGCTATATATATATATATATATATATATATATATATATATATATATATATGATAAAATTGAATATTATTTAACTAATTTATGAATATGTAAATATAGGACTTATATCAAAGATTTTTTTTTATAAAAATTTACATTTATTCCAGCAAAATGGACATAAAACTAAATAAAATAAAATAAAATAAATAAAAATAAAATAAAAATAAATAAAAGTAAATAATAAATAAAATAAAATAAAATACAATAAATAAAATAAAAAATAAAATAAAATAAAATAAAATAAAATAAAAAAAAAATAAAAAAAAAATAAATAAATAAAATAAATAATAAAATACAATAAAAAATAAAATAAATAAATAAAAATTTTAATAAAATACAATAAAAACGTTCAATAAGAAGCCTAAATACTAACTAAAACACACAATTTAATGTCAAACAAAGGAGAAAACAACACACTCCCACACCAGAAGCCAAAATCTCTGTTTTCACTGTCTACACATCGACACAGCAACCTAAAATTCCTCACTAAGTCTGCCATGAGTTTTCAAATAGGTTTGGTTTCAAAAAATGGACAGAACCATAAAGTAGCCTTTAAGAGAGAGGTGGGATGTAGCAATACCAGGACATCAGCCATCAGGGGAGCGCGAGGGCGTCAGTAATCAGGTGGATAAGGATGAAGGGAACAAACTCTGCCAAGGTTCTGTGCGACACCTGGTCCACCAACATTTGAGCCCAAAACACAAGGCCATGTGCCCTGACACAGCAATTACCACAGCCATGATTAAAAAACAGAGCAACAACTCATTGACTAGTGCTTTGTGATGCATGATAAACACCTATTTCTCTCTTTTTTGAGCCTTACAACACAGAATCTGGCTTTAATTCACATCCGGCACTGACGGCCTCAGAGGTTCTATTCTTCTCCTCATTTCAACCCAGGCTCCTTTGCTGTCTTGTAAGTGCTGAGAAAAAAAGCTTTGGCTCTCGTTTTTATCTGTCTCCTTCTACATGACTGGCAATCAAAGGCAATCCCACTTATTAGAATGAGTAAAATTAGTCACGCTCGCGTTACTGAAGTAACAGCACCATCCCACAAACCCCGTGAAAAGGATGTGTGCGCCCTCACTACACATTCATAATGAAATATCCGCTTAGATCTGAATGAATATGGATTCCGGAGGATAAGGCAGACTTCAAGAGACTGCTTCTCTCCACACACCACCGCACACACTAACACAAACACATTCACTCTCTCTCACTTTCTCCTGACGCCGGCATGGTGATTGTTCTCTGCACATTCATCCTGATAGTGCACATTATGATCACTAGGAATGAAGGAAATAAACAGTAGACAAGGAGGAAAACAAGAGGCAGTTTGTTGTTTCAGCACAATGTGAGATATACTGTGAGCTACTCCAGCCTTCAAAATATATATATTTATGCCTAAAAAATGGAATTTGTTCAATCAAAAAATATACAGTGAAACATTGTAAAATTGTGCAATTTAATAATAATAAAAAAATTTATTATTAGTTTACAGTTTAACAAATGAAAATGTAATTTATTCCTGTGATGGGAAAGCTACATTTTAAATATCATTACTCCAATTTTGTGTGACACATGCTCCTTCAGAAATAATTTAATTGAATTTTTATTTGCTGCTCAGTTATTATTGATTTTTAGTTATTAATAATGGCTCACATTATTATCAATTTTGAAAACAGTTTCAAGCGCCTGGCAATATAAAAAGCCACATTAACTTTTTTTTTTCTAATTTCCTCAAATAAAGCTGGCACATTTGTACGTCAGTCATTATTGCTTTATTACACACAGTACATTCTAAAACTCCATATCGTTCAATTTCATTGTCCCTCCTTGATCTCAGTTCTGACTACTTACAGATAAATGTGTTGATTACAGTCGAATTCTTTATTTTTTGAAAAGATGAGGCCATGCGCAGCACAAAATGGCAATGGTGTTTAAGCCTTGACTGATATTTCTTTTAACACAAACCATATAATCACACACGCTGAGAATAAAGCAAATGACCCGTCATTTCTGTGATTGGACTGCCATTTTCAGGTGCTAATTCCATTTCCTGTGAACTCTCAAAGCGGCTGGCTGATCACACAGTGAAGAAATGGCTCACAAAGCCCAACAGGTGGTCTACAGAATTACAGCCCACCTAGATCAACCCCTCAGAGGCAAGTGATTAAAAAAATAACACTTACTCCATTTCTTAACCGCTGGGTCACAATGACCTCTCATTTGGTTACTGCCATTGTGAACAAGTATTTTTTCTTTGCTTCTGTACTTTTAGTATTTTAAGTACATTTGTTAAGTATTTGATTTGTGAATGAGCTGAATCGTGTCAGTTAGTCGGTTCAATTGTTCACAAATTACACCGGAAACTTAATTTGTGAGTGGAAAAACTGAACCATCATGTATTTTCTCTGATGCTGTAGTATGGTTTCAAAGTGTTCTTAACATTTTAACACCCTCTGCACCTCTATATATATATATATAAATGTATTGTATTTTTACATTTTTAAGCACGCTTTTATATATAGTATATTTTGTGTTTATTCATTTTTTTGTTATAAACTAGACTATCTTTTATTTTATGAATTTGACTCTCAAATTGTCATCAATTATTAGTATGGAGATCAAGTTTTGGTAATAAAATCAAACATTTTCTTGCAAAAAACAAGCATCAATCAAAATCAAAGGCATCAAAATCAAAAGGTAAGGCTTCATACTTTTATTTTAAAAGGGTTTATACCAGAGGTGTAAACCTACACTGGTCTCACGGTTTGGTTCGGTTACGATTATTATGTCATCGATCCGGTTCAATTCGATAACTCAGTGCATTGAAGATGCTTTCCATAAACAATTTGATATTTTACTTAGCAACACAATAATTCTTGTATTAAAAATTTGAATTTATAAACATATCTATACTATTACTATTTGTAATACAATTTTTGTCCTTTAATACAAGCAGTCAAATACAGTTGAAATCTGAATTATTAGCCCCCCTCTGAATTTGTTTTCTTTTTTTAAATATTTCCCAAATTATGTTTAACAGAGCAAGAAAACTTTCACAGTATGTCGGATAATATTTTTTTCTTTTGGAGAAAGTCTTATTTGTTTTATTTAGGCTAGAATAAAAACAAGTTTTAAATTTTTTATGAACAATGTTAAGGTCAAAATTGTTAGCCCCTTTAAGCTATATACAAGAATTAAACAGTATATAAACAGAAATTAATAAACAGGGGGGCTAATAATTCAGGGGGGCTAATAATTCTGACTCCAACTGTATATGTACTGTACCTTTAATTTTACCTGCTCAATTAAAACACTCTTTTTCAATGTATCAAACAAATTAAAGTACTAAAGAACAACATGAGAATTTATAGCAAATAAACAAAAGTAAATATTATCCCGCTTGCTTTTTGAGCATTCTTGAGCAAGTTCTTACACGCCTATGATTGATCACGCGCTAAACAGAAAAGGCTGTGATTGCCTCTAACGATCAGCATGGCTTTGGCACTGTTCAGAAAACAGTGACACGGACACTGATGTTAAATGTCTGTGGCGGTGATCACAGCTGATCCATTATAGATGGCAACGCAGTGGAGAAAACTCGCTCTGTAGACACGCTCGTGTCTGGATGAATAAGTAACGTTATTGTCGTAACAGCCGAGAGGAGATAAAATGTTACCTCACGATACGCCAGCAGGTCAAAGGGGCCACAGAGAGAGAGAGTTTAGCTTTCATTTTGTCCTAGCTGAGTTCTGATGATCATTTCTTTGTCAGTAAAAGACTCCAGCAAACTCACAAGCAGTGAATTGTGCAGTTATCTGCTTTTAAGTTTTAATTACTCGCAGTCTCCTGCCTCACCATAGTAAGCTACCGCCATATAACACGTCATGAATGATGTACATAATAACCTGTTATGATTATTACTGAACCAATAACGAATAGATTGTGTTTGCATCGTGTATATCGAAGAAACAATAAATTTTGACACCCCTAGTTTATGCATTTTAACTTGATTTTTCTAATTTGTCCACAACTGTTGACAGTCAGTGTTGATGAAATGAATCTAAAAACAAATCATAAACGACAACTAACCCCATAATCATCAAGCCTTCAAAAGTGACTCTAACTCTTCCCTGCAAATAAAAACCATATCAATCGCTGTTCCTTTCAACCACACAGATTTCCTTTCTCTTTCATTCCTGGCTCCCCATCACTCCTGGCAGGGGCATTTCATTGGGCTGGCAGCGGCACCAGCAGATTCTGGCTGGCATCAGACGTTTCATCAAGATCAGCAGTGATTCTGAGAGGCCGAGGCTAAACTGCCCATTTCCCACCATGAGCTGGCACTGCCGGCAATGCAAAAGGTCTCTAACAGGGCGATCCAAAGCCAAATGGGGGCCGCTGGAGTCCAGGAACACTGAGCGAGACAGAGCGAGGCTCAGTCCCACTGAACACAGCACCTGCTGACCACTGCATGAGGCGCAGCGGGGCCACGGGTGACCTTTGAGGGTGGAGATCCATCACAGCTGCTGAGTGCGCAACACTCATGCATTATTTCCAAGAGAACTGTACCAATGCATCAGCATATCTCATTTAAGCATAAAAGAAAGTATAGAATGAAAATCACACATATACTTGTATATATGGTTTATGAGGACTCTTCAAAGGTTTAATGTATTCTGTACTGTAAAAACCGCTTATTATATGGCCTTACCCTACCCCCTACCCTTAAATCCAACCCTTTCAGAAAACATGTGGCAAATTTTGATTGTTAAAAGTCAGTGTTAAATATAATTTTTAAGCATTTTGAATTATGAGGATACAAAGAATGTCTTCATAAACCACCATATAGTATATATATAGGCCATACCCAGGTCATCATACAATTTTGTGAACCAAATGAACATTCACACACTCATTCACACACATTATAATGTAATATAATCATGATAAATAGTGGGTAGTGGGTAGCACTGTCGCCTCAAAGCAAGAAGGTTGCTAGTTCGAGCCCCGGCTGGGTCAGTTGGCATTTCTGTGCCGAGTTTGCATGTTCTCCCCGGTTTCCTCCGGGTGCTCCGGTTTCCCCCACAGTCCAAAGACATGCGCTATATAGGTGAATTGAATAAGTTCAATTTGCTATAACGTATGTGTGGGTGTGAATGCAAGAGGTGGAAGGGCATCCGCTGTGTAAAACACATGCTGGGTAAGTTGCCGGTTCATTCCGCTGTGGCGACCCTTGATGAATAAAGGGACTAAGACGAAAAGAAAATTAATAAATGAATTTGCTGCTCAAGAATCATTTGTCATTTAATAGTATTGTCAAAAATAATTGTTCAGAAAATATGGACTAAACTGATTAAAAGTAACAGTAAAGACATTACGAATACTACAAAAAATGTTTAATAAATGTGGTTCTTTAGAATTTTTATTTTTATCAAAAAAAAAAACAAAACAAAATACAAAAGGCAGTAGAATCATCACCTTGTTAATAATGAGAACCAGGGACATAGCCCTCTAACAATAAAGTGTTTTGCTTGCCGTCGTAGGGCCTCTAACTTGCCTTGGCCCTATGCACTCTGTCCACCTTTTCCCCCCACTGGCGACTCCCCTGATAAGAACCATTAATTACAGATTACCATTATTAACTGAGAACCGGTAATGACTAATCAGTAAATGTTACATTAAATTCATTTTAATTATTTCTGATTCTGAGGTATCATGAGAAGCTGAAGACTGAAGACATATTTAAGTGACCATAACATAAAACAATTAAGTTGTCACAAAAATCATTAAAAATTGTATTATTTCAGCTCATTTTACATAAGTAGCTTGAACAAACAATAAATGTCATTTTCTGCATGTATCCTAGGTGAGAATTTTCTTTAAGAACATAAATAATTGTATTTATTACATAATTTTCCTGGTTAGAAATACATTTAAATAATAATAATAATAAAAACAATTAAACAATAAGATGTCAGATTACAAATTAAGTTTCATGTTACAATTGTAGGGTTAAAATAAAATGCAGCTAATTCATACAGTAAATTAAACTTTAATGTTGTAAATATGGGTGGCATGGTGGCTCAGTGATTAGCACTGTGACTTCACAGCAAGAAGGTCACTGGTTCGAGTTCCAGCTGGACCAGTTGGCATTTCTGAGTGGAGTTTACATGTTCTCCCTGTGTTCATGTGGGTTTCCTCCGGGTGCTCCAGTTTCCCCCACAGTCCAAAGACATGCGCTATAGGTGAATTGAATGAATTAAATTGGCCTTAGTGTATGAGTGTGTGTGTGAATGTGAGAGTGTATGGGTGTTTCCCCGTACTGGGTTGCAGCTAAAAATGTGTCCGCTGCGTAAAACTTATGCTGGAATAGTTGGCAGTTCCTTCCGCTGACTACCCCTGATTAATAAAAGACGAAGGAAAATGAAAGAACAAATGAATAAATGAATGTTCTAAATGCAGGTGACTAATACTTATGCAACTTGCACTTATAATAGGATAATAACATGGTAATATGATTAAATGGTCGACTGCAGGAATATGAGTTGACAATGGATAACTTAATATACTCTAAGTTGCTGAAATATATCAAAGCAGATCGTCTGTATCTTCTCTCTGAGAGCTCAATGTGGCGACTCATTGATGCAACAGTGCATCACATGAATACAAAGATTTTCAAGCTAACTGCATTCATGACCATATAAACTGCTGAGAAATAGTCTAAATACATTTTCAAGGGTTGTTCGGTAATCAAACAAATCCCGGTTTTGAAACACCACACAAAGACGAACTGCAATTTTAGCCATTCAGAAATAAATAATGACTCTTGAAGCTGCATTGAAGAGTATTATCCAGTATGTGATAATTAGTTAATTGCAGGTTTACAACTGAATAAACATTAACAAATGTAGATTTCCATGTCTGTACCTTTTTTTTGCCAACTAGGGGCGTTCCAGCTGAATGACTGCTTTAAGTGTACAGTTATGTAATCTTTCTAAATGACCCTGTATAACAATAATTAAGCAGCAATGTCATTGTTCACATTTCCCAAGGCTGAGAACACAGCAGCATAGGATACAACCGCACACGCTACTGAAATGAGTCACTATAATAGCACTAATTAAGTGAACATACAATAGCAAGATAACCGGAACTATCATTTCTACTTCATGGGGATGATTTCATGGGTTTAATGACCTAGCTTTATTAAAATTCACAGATTTGTCCTTTATGGTCATGTGGTGCACAGATGTGAGTTCAACTCCAATTTGACGGATCAGGTCACATACTAGGACATACATAATATCATATGAAAAAAACATATACTGTACAGGGTTTCTGCAGGTTTCACCAAGTTAACTTTGAAACTTTTTAAGGCATTTTTAAGACCCTTATGAGATAAATTTGAGATGTATACAGGGCTAAATGCTAAGGATTTGTTTCAAATATCAACCAAATATCAAAAAAATTATGTTACTTTAATACATTTAATAATACAATAATTTGAATTTAATAATAAAATAAACAGGTCAGGTCAGTATCCTCAGCAGTAAACAAATGGAGAACTTTTAAACAAATGTTACTGTAAGGAAAGTAATTAAATGCTATTTTTAAATAAGAAGTTAAAGGTTTTATTGAGATTAGGATTGTTGGTGATTTTATGGGTGTTACTGGCCAGATTGGGTAGCTATACATGAACATAGGAAATAAAAATAAATAAATAAATAAATAAAAAGATTTGAGACCTACAACACAATATTTCAGTAGATATAAGACTTTTAAGGCCTAAAATTTTGCTTTTGAGATTTTAGACATTTTAAGACCCCGCAGATACCCTGATATATTAATAATATATGGAGAAAAATACTTTTTGTACTGTACAGAAACTAGCAAGTTAAAAAACAAACAAATAAATAAATAAATAAATAAATAAAAGAAAAAGAAAACAAAAGAAAAGAAAAGAAAAAAAAAGAAAAAGAACGACTGGCGCATATTAGGTGGATAAAAATGACATGGTAATCATTTTCATTATATAAAACAGAAGGTCAAATACGAAACTGTCAAAACAAAATGAATAAAAAAAATTACTGGTTAATAAAATAAATAAATAAAATTGGCATAAAGAAAAAAAACTATTATATAGGAGGGAAAAAACACAAAATAAAGCAAAAGTAAAAAAATTATGTTTGTTTGCATAATATAGAAAGTATCTTCATAGAAAGGAAAATAATACAATTTGTTTATATGCATAAAATACACAAAAATTATTGTTCGCTGCTTGTTTAAACTACTTATTTAATCTGAGCTGAACCAACACAATCATTATGTTTTTTGCGGAACAATTTAATTGTTTTATTTCAGTCCACTTAAATTTGTAAAACAAGTAAATTAACTTCATTTCTGTTGGGACAACATGAAGGAATTATGTGGAACCCAGCATTTTTTCAGTGTACAATGTAAATAATGATATGACAAAATGTCATGACAACAAACGTTATTTTATTAAACTCATTTTAATAAGGTTTCAACTATTTTTTTTTTTTTGGTTTTACAAAGAATAACTTAATATTTTCAGTCAGTTTGACTGATATGAGTTGAGATAACTAGACAAGTTCAGTTGATTCAATTAAAACATTTTAGGAAGCAATTCTTATTAAGAATGTAGAAATTCGTAAATTAAAAAAATAATAATGAATGTATAAATAAGTCAATTAATTAATAGGTGAAT
>LR812528.1:27696801-27711801 GCA_903798195.1 Danio kyathit
TTCTAGCTGAAATAAAACAAATCAGGCTTTCTCCAGAAGAAAAAATATTATCAGACATACTGTGAAAATTTCCTTGCTCTGTTAAACATAATTTGAGAAATATTTAAAAAAAAAAATTCAAAGGGAGTTTAATAAATCTGATTTCAACTGTATATTCAGTTTTTTCAGTATAATCTCTTAAAACTTTATGGACGATGATAATAAAAAAAAAACAAATAATCAATTTAAAATATGTAATATGGGTTTTAGACAGAACATAGCACAGCACACACCTCTGAACATCGTTTTCTAAAAAAAAATAAAAAATGACGCCTTTTTTTGACGCCTGACTAATCCTGAACTTATGAAACAGAAGCACACGGATAGCATAGCAGGGTGCAGGATGAGCGATGTTGATGGAGCGTAATTCTGAAATAAAGCTGCATGGACAGGAGGAATCAACAGCAGGATTTAATGTAGCAAAAAGCACTGGGAGCATCGC
The DNA here is from genome assembly GCA_903798195.1 of Danio kyathit. Classification (NCBI taxonomy): domain Eukaryota; kingdom Metazoa; phylum Chordata; class Actinopteri; order Cypriniformes; family Danionidae; genus Danio; species Danio kyathit. Next base: position 27,697,283 of record LR812528.1, read on the forward strand.
ACCGAATAACAGCTCCCCCTGACCTTTTTATGAGGCGCTAGACGAAGATGCATCAAGGAAAAATCTTTGTTTATGTCTGTTCACAACACAGCCTTTTTGGTTGCCGACAGCATTCACAGGTTAGACATCAACATGATGGCTGAATGGAGGCATGGAGGGATTTTCGAAAGGATCCCGGTTAAGAAGGGGATCACTGCTAAACCAAAACAGCTTGTCAGTGCAGGGCTGTATTTATATCCTTTCTGGAAGCTCTATGAAGATGTTTGGCTGTATATTTCTCCCTGTGCTGCTGGAAAGGGACATCTGGATTACACAGTGAATTTTCCTTGTGTGATTTTTTTATTGAAATAATGGTCTGTGGTTTGCTGTTTTCTTGTTCTATTCTGATGACTGTTCTTAGTAAGCAGTGAAATCATTGACTATCTGCCATGGACACTTTTACAGAGGGATGTAATCCAGTGAGGAAAAGGAGGAAGTTGTGAAGAGAGAGACAAAGATGGAAAAGGAATGATTATTTCAGCAATTGTTATTGAGGGGACAAGTATGCAGAAAAGAAAGAACAAACAAGCAAATTAAAGTGAATAATGGACAACTGAACAGACAGAAATAAAGCTAACAGAAAAAGAAAGAAATTAATTATATCAGAGATAAATAAGTACTGTTAATTTGCCTGCTGCAGTGTCATCCCAATTAGAGCTATGGATAAATTTAACTTTTTCTCAGCAGTAGGAGAGGAAGAATTGTGTAATCTGGTTAACTCCTCCAAATCAACAACAGCAATGTTACATTCTCAGAAATAAAGGTACAAAAGCTGTCACTGGGGTAGTACCTTTTCGAAAGGTACACTTTCATACCTTTCAGGTCCATTGCTGTGCCATAAAGGTACAGTACATATGTATATGTACAGGCACAAAAATGTTTCTTTAAGGTACCAATGTGTACCTGCAAGATACAAAAGTGTACAGCTATTTCTGAGAGTGTAGATGCTTTTCGAACTAAACTATTAAAACAGTTGATCTTAGGGTGCTTTCACACCTGCCTTTTTTAGTTCGGTTGAATCGCACTAGAGTTTGTTTTCCCTCTTGGTGCGGTTCGTTTGGGCAGGTGAGAACGTAGCAATCGCACTCGGGTGCGCACCAAAAGCGCACCAAAAAAGCGTACTGAGACCTGCTTGAAGAGGTGGTCTCGGTACGCTTTCAAACGAACCCTGGAGCGGTTTGTTTGTGGTGAGAACGTGATCCAAACTAAAACAGACCAAACCGCAAAAAGTACTGCGCCTTTTTGGACTAATCCAGCTGCCGTAGTGCGATGCGCTGTCTATCTTATGGGGTTTGGAGGAAAAATATTTGTTGACAGCGCTTTACCAACAGTTTTAAACAGAGAGAGAGAGGGAGGGAGAGAGGGAGAAACCTTACCTGATGGATCATTGGTGATATTTCCGAAAGATGACCATGTCGCAGTTTAGCTAAATTATTTCACGCCATCTCCTAATGCTTTCGCCCATTGCAATGCATTAAAACATTGTTTTCCAGCCCCAGCTGCCCTTCATTCTCGAAATGTATAGTTTGTCTAAAGTGATGCATACAAACTACATAGTATACTATGACCAGGGATACTGCGTCAGCCAGCGCATCAACATTGTGTGTCTGCCGGTTTGTTTATTTGCGGTAGTTCCACGTGAATTCTGACCAATTGAAAAGCAGTTTAGGAAATGCGTTCAATAACATCTGGCCAGTGAGTGATGTAGATTTTGTCACATGACTGCATTTTGGTTCGTTTCAACTGGTTCGGACCAAAGCAATCAGTGTGGTGTGAAAGGGACCCAAAACGGCAGAAAAATGCTACAATGTATCATTTGTTGCCTTTGGTCCGGACCAAATGAACCGAACCACATATGTGAAAGCACCCTTAGAAGTTGCAGAACCTGTTCTTAACATTATAAATTCATCCTTACTATTAGGATACATGCCTAAAACCTTTAATCTTACTGTCAATAAGCCTTACATGTATATATATATATATATATATATATATATATATATATATATATATATATATATATATATATATATATATATATATATATATATATATAGTTGAAGTCAGAATTATTACCCCCCCTGAATTATTCACCCCCCTGTTTTTTTTTTCTCAATTTCTGTTTAACGGAGAGATTTTTTTCAACACATTTCTAAATTTCTATATATACACATTTATATATATATATATATATATATATATATATATATATATATATATATATATATATATATATATATATACTGTATATATATATATATACACACACACACACACACACACACACACACAAAGTTGAAGTCAGAATTATTAGCCTCCTTTGAATTTTTTTTTCTTTTTTAAATATTTCTTAAATGATGTTTGAGAAATGATTATGAACGCAAGAGTGCAAACAAGTGAATAGAAGACCGAACAAAAAGAATAAATGTAAGGAAAAAAGAAAATACACATAAATGATGAAACAATAGAATAATACAAAGGAATGAATTAAATTAATAGATTTTTATTATATGGTGGAGAAGTATGATGTAAAGACGCAAGAATGGAAACAGTACATGCAAACTACCAGCAGAATTTTTTCAACTGGAAAATATTGATATCTTGATTTGTGCTATTTCAGGCAAGCAAACCTACATTTGAATATGATTTCATATCATAAAACAGGCTTCTGATTTTCCCATCACCACCAAGTTATCCATTATAAATGTTCTTAAAAGAACGCCAGCAGCACACATCACAGCAAGGAACAAAGTGCATAATGTACAATTCTAACGTGTCATAAAGCACTCAATAGTCTTAGCCAATCAGAAACAAGTATGTGATTCATAAGTCATTTTACAGTCTTCATCCATCTTTCGCTAAGCCATTTTCTGACACCAAAGTGTCTGTTATGTTTTTTCTAACAAACAAACAGACATCTCCGGTTTAGGAATAGTTCACCCCAATATTTAAATTACCTATAATTTACTCTCCCTCATGTGGTTTTATCTTTTTAAGAGTTTCTTTCTTCACAAAAGAGGATATCCTGAAGAACGCTGGTTGCTGGGACCCATCAACATTCATAGTAGGAAAAAAAAGTCTATGGAAGTCAATGGAAAAACATCATATTTCATAATATCTTCCTTTATGTTCAACAGAAGAAAGAAACTCAAATAGGTTTTGAACAATTGGAAGGTGAGTAAATGATTGCAGAATTTTCACTTTTGGCTGAACTATCACTTTAAGAACTGAGAAACGTGCATCAAATCAGTTACATTTTTCATCCTCCATTCATTTATTTGATTCTTTTTTTGTACTTCAAACACAGACTTCTAGGTTTTGCACTGAATTTACATCTGAAAAAAGCAAAAGAACGAAAGCTGCCTTTTGCCTTGAAAATCAAACTGCTCTATCTGCCTTCACACTGAGATAAACCAAGAGCACGCTGTGGAAAATGACTTCCCAGCATCCTCTTGCAAGCCACCTACTGATATCTCATATGCTTTTTTTAAGAAAAAAAAAACACTTTGAGATGAACACATCTTTCCCCTCCCTTTATAAATGATTGAATAAGCACTTTAAAACAGCCGTCCCAACATGCCAGGCTTGATCTGGTCACTGGGATGAACACAAAGCTCTGACAGGAGAAGCAATTGCCCGCTCTGTACTTAAATCATGATAGCATATGGACTTGGATAGAACTAGTGGAAAAGTTCAGCTCTGTGTGGTTTCGGTTTGTGTTTTATAACCGTGGTGCAACTGCAGCGACCCTAATTATAGTGTCTTGAATTCACTAGCCTGTTTCTCCAGCCAATATAATCATATACTATAGCTCTAGCTTTACACAAAGAAACAGTTGTGAGAGAAATATCATTTGACAGAAGCCAACCAGAGTTTGTGGAAGCTTGTCTTGATCGACTAGAAAAAAAAGGTGGTCAAGACAAACTTTGATGTTGGGTTGAGAAAGCCTGTCAAAAATCTTTTTGGCGCCGGTAGCATAGTGGTCATTACACTGACATATAGTGAAACTGCACTGCAGGCATCCCGAGTTCGAGTCCTTGACCTTTCCTGATCCCATCAACCCCTCTTTCTCTAACTTCAATTCCTGTCACTACCTTCACTGTCCTATCATAACAAAGACAAAAATGTCTTGCTTATCATAAAAAGGCCAAACATAAAACCAGTGTTGAGCAAGCTACTTGAAACACGTAGTAAGCGAAGCTATTAGCTACTCTACTTAAAATGTAGCTTAACTACACTTAAAGCTAACCACTGGCAAATGTAGCAAGCTAAGCTAAAAGCTATTTGGCAAAAATAGCTTAGCTTCATCTAAGCCATTTTTGCAATTTTCAATTTTAAATCCAAGCAACTTAAATTCAAGTCAATCATATCTTAGTGATCAATAAAACTGTCAATGAAACATGAAGCATAATTGTTTAGTTTAGTCATTTACTACAAATAATATGCTGTACCAAACAGAAACAAATTATGGTATATGACAGCAAAAACAAAAAATCCAATAAAACCCATTTACACATTTAAAAAACACATTAGTAATTTAAAGTAAAGGGAAATATTTATGAAGCATATATATATATATATATATATATATATAATATTATAGTTTTTTACACAATAAACTATTGTTTAGCTTAAAAACATTAAAGTACTTACTATAAATTACTAAAGTATTGTTTGAGCATAGCATCAGAATTAACATTAATGCATCGACCAGAGCGTGAGATGGCAGTAACGAACCAAAAAGTTTGTTGTTGACCACCGTAAAATAGAAGGAAGAAGAAATTGTAATTCTCGCCAACATTCATCAGCTAGAAACCGGTTTCACAGCTCCGCAAATGTCAGTGCCGTCACATATTAATCTGTGATCGGTAAATTTAGCTTGTGTGGATGCTACTGCTCTACTTGACTAAAAAAGTAGCTTCACTACTGAAAAGCTATTTGATTTAGAAAGTAGTGACGCTACCGCTACACTACTGAGAATTATAGTTAAGATAGCAACGCCAGAACTTGTAGCGACGCTACTGCCCAACACTGCATAATATATATATATAAGTTATGAGTATAAGTTATGAGTTAAACATGTTTACTAGTTTTAAATGGTAAATCTAGTTTCAAATGCCAAAAAATTAAATGTTTGATGTAGTAAATTTTATGCTTTGAAATTATTGCTAACATGCGTTAACATGTTTTGAAAGATGCTAATTAATTTTAGCAAGCTTCTGGTGTCTTCATGCTGTCAACATTAGCACATTTTCAGCATGTTTTATAACATTGGTACAATGTTTGAGTATGACATGATCGCATATTAACTTGGATTTTAAATATTTTAAAAAGTTGCTAACATGAATTAGCTACGTTTTTTTAATCAATGCTAGCATGTTTGGGCACAATATGATAGCGTTTGGATTTTTACCAATTTACCACTTTTTGTTTTTGAAAATTTGCTAACATGTATTAGCATGTTTTTAGCATGCTACACCATATTTTCAGTATATTGCTAACATGTTTGGGTATCAGCTTTAATAGAACTACTGGAAAATTTCATCTCTGTGTGGTTCCATGTAGTGTTTTATATTCATGGTGCCATACTGCAGCAACCCTAATTGTATTGTTTTGAAGTTACTAGCATGTTTCCCCAGCCAACATAATCATCCAGTACAACTCTAGCTTTACAACAAGAAACAATTGTAAGAGATAAATCCCTTGACAGATGCAAAACAGAGTTGGGGGCAGCATGCATTGTTTAGCAAGGAGAACTAATGTGGAATTGTGTCTCACTGCTGATTTTGTCCTCAAGTTTTGCTTCTCAGCCTTTGCGTTTGATAATATGAAGGAGAGAAACGTTGTGACCAAAATAAAAACCCTCAGCTCGCGCTTTCAACCAAATCACATTTCACTTCTTGCACCAAAACAAAGTTCTGCGGTTTATGCTGGAAGTGACTCACAGGTTGTGTGGTAAACAAAACAGAAAGCCAAAGCCACAACTTGAAACAACAGATGATCGTTTTCTGAAAATACAGTCTGTGTTTTTCGAAGACTGGTCCAAAATGCTAATTATATTGCAGAGATTTATCTTTTTTGAGTTATGGTATGTTTTGCCAGTTTTAGAATCTTCTAAAAAGCCAAAGCATAAGCATCAAGGCAAGAAATATTTTCAGTCTTTGTTAAATGGAACCAATCCATAAAAGCATTTCACATGAATACTAAAGATATTGCTGCATCCCAATTCGCATACTAGCCATCCTAAATAGCATTTAAAAAATAGAATTTGAATGTCCCAAACCATAGTACGTTGAAAAGAGCATGGCAAAAGTTCCCGGAAGATTTACTGTTTCTGGTAAAAACTCGGAAGTATAGAACCATCCATACTCTAACCACTAATATTGATTTACAATACATTGCGCATTTGACGTGAATATGTTTAGAACTACAGGCTTGGGATAAAAAGTGTAAACAAACTACAAACATGGTGGACACGCAAGACCAACCGTCAAGTAGAGAGGTTTCGGAGGAGTTGTTTGGATGACTGTTATGTGAATTAACCCTCAGGGGTCTAAGGTGATTTTGGGGCCCCTGAGATGTTTTGACATGCCCTGACATTTGTGCTAATTTCAGCTACATATTACAAGGTATTGACCAACATGTATTTTATTTGTATTCAGCACAAACTGTGCTACAACAATATGTGACAATTATTGATGTACATGCTTGTGTTTTTTAGAAAAAAAATATTATGCGTGGTTAGTAGGATTTGGAGAAAAAAATTTAGCTGAAATAAGGTCCAAAAAAACACTCTAAATGTGCTTGACCAAGGCTTTTGAGTAACCAGTCTGGTAGGCTAGAATATTTACTTCACAATTATGTAAAAATTATTTTATTCTCTCATTCAAAGGAAACATTACAAAGATTTACATTTTGTTAAGTTTGTTTGGCTCATCTCAGGTCTATGCGTGAGTGACAATGGTCATGAATAATTCACACCTGGAGAGACTAAAGACACTCCCCCACTCACCCATCAAGAGCATAGTATAGCAAAGTCCATCTGCTAAAGCTAGCCCAAACTAAATGCTTGTTACATTTAGTTAAAATTTTGTAGGTTGTAATTTTTTTTCAATATTTTGATTGAATTTTATTGTATGGTGACTAAAATATTATTTTAATAAATATATCTGTTTAATAAATCTGTTTTGTTTAAATGCATCAAAATGCATTGCCTATATTCACTGAGAAATGGAGGGAAATATTTGAAATGGTATAAAACGTGTTTGCAAAACTGTTGTAATAAAAACTTGTGCATTAATCCAGCATTTAATAATCATTTCTGAATGACAAAACACAAGAATAATCAAAATAATATTTTAAGACCTTTTGTATATATTTTGCCCAAATAGTAGCAGCCTTAGTTAACTTTTTCCAAACTTTAACAGGCTGAACTACGGTAAAATAAATACAAATTAAATGAATAACACGTATAACATGCGTCACGTTCTAGCCAGCGCGCTGTGGGCGTGTGGTCAGCCTACGTCATTGTTTGTATTAATGGCGGAAGTGGGAAGAGCCGGCGTGATGCGCGCTCTGCCGGGAGAATTGTATGGATTACCTAGCGAGACAACATTTGCTTTCAAAATGAGTTGGAAAGTTCACCCTCCAAGCTTTATGCAGGTATGTCTGTCATGTGAATGTCTCATGTATTCGTGGAGATTCCGCTGTGTTTTTCTGACCTCAGTTTACATGTTGCGCGAGTCTCACGTGGACTATTGTAATAACAAAGCCCCGTGGGAGTGGTCGCATTAAAAATAATGAGGCTCTACAGAGAAGCTAGACATCGCGTTGGTTTCATACTGATTACTTTGTCAAGCAGTATTTGTTTTCAACATGCACCGCTGCATTTAAAAGTAGACACTTCAAGCTTTCTATAGATATGTGTCTCATGTCTGTGTGTTTAGTTTTCGCGGAGTTTCAGTGCATTTTACTGACGCGTTTGTAAAAACAGTTCACGGAGAGAGAAAAGAGAAAGTGCCTTCACTGTCTATTTTCCTTATTTTGCAAAAGCACACACTTTTGTTGTTATTTTGAGTGTACCCAAAAAAAACTAGACACCTAACAGATTCCATTGATGTATTGCTCATATCTGTACGATCAAAACTGAAAGTTTCATTTAAGTTTTTTTCTGCGGTTTCATGTGAAAACACTTCAAAACGCGTATACGCGGGCTTCGACCCCAGGGGGTTAATATCTAGCCAACTAGAACATGTTTAAACCGGGTTTTCCGTGTTATATTTCATCTCCAACAACAATGTGAACTTGCATCAAGATATGATTGGACATTAACTTCAGAATACATATAGTGTAAAAAAACGAATCTGTAAAATTTACCGTAGACTAACGGCCGTTAAATTACAGAAATTTACTATAAAATAACAGACGTTAAATTACAGAAATTTACCAGAAATTTAAACTTTAAGGAACTTTCTGTAATTTAACGTCCGTTATTCTAAGGTAAATTTCTTTAATTCAATGTCTGTTATTTTATAGTAAATTTCTGTAATTTAACAGCCGTTATTTTACATTTTTTTCCGGCATCCTAGCTGCCGAAAAAAAAAAAAACAACGTAAAATTATGGATTTTTTTTAAGTGTAGTTACTCGAAGACCTGGGAAGATTTCTCAGCATGAAAGACTCTTGAATGGCAGATTATCCCACTGCTGTTTCTCCTATAATGTAGGTACAAAATGTGGATGATGTTTCGAGATGTTTGACAGGAGACGTAACTAAGCAACATAACGATCTGTTAACGAGGAAGTAGTATGTCCCAAAGCTTGCGTACTCTACTGTTACACACTCAAATGTATATAATTTTCCTTTACAGAAAAAGTACATACTTTTAGGGTGTAGTATAAGTATGTGAATTAGGATGCAGCACATCTCTTACACAGTAACTAGACAGTCACAGACTAGTCTCTGAAGGATCTGCCTGGAGACAGAAAATGTATCAGCCTTTCTATATAGCATTAGCACTAGCAAGACTAGCATTAAAAGACATGAATCATGTTTGCCTGCTTCTAGTTAAAAGCTACAGTCTGATGTTCACAAGGAGCCACAAAGGCCTCTTCCTGACGTCTTTTTAACCCATCATCACGGGATAGTGTTCACAGGCCGGCACCCTGTGTGACGGAGTCAGAAATAGATGATGTGAAAGATGATTAAACATGGATTAGCTGCAGTGTCACGCTGGACCGCTTCATAACTCACACCGAGAAGATGAGAGGAGCGAGCGAGGGAGAGAAGACTGGTCAATAGGAAATAAAAAAAAAAAAAAAAAAAAAAAAAAAATCACAGCTTGGTCAAAGGATGACTAAGAGGCGGTTTCAGACAACTGCAGAACTGATCCTCATTCTGTTAGCCTAATGTAATTTGATGACTCATAATTGATTTTTAAGCATAATAAACATAATAAGACAGAACAGATGAAAAGTAACGATTAAAACCTGTAATTATTGTTAAAGCATGGTAAACACACATTTGCAATGGTTTTGTGACACTAACTATAGTTTATCCTATTTATTACAGTATATTCCTATTTATCATTTAACAGAGATGGTATAGCACATAGCTAACACATTTTAGCTTGTTTCACTACATTGGTATTACATTTTAACACATGATTAGCATGTTCTAAAACATTAGCAGTATGCCTTAGCATGTTGCTAATGTTTTGTTGTTGATGTTGGCTTGAGAATCCTTTGGAAAGATTTTTTAATCACTTTTAAAGTCTTAAAGTTTGAAGGTGTTAGATTCACTAGTTTTAAAATTTTAAAGGTTTTAGCCCAGGCAGACAGAGATGTTAAAACACATTGCTAGCTTATTTAACAAGTTGCTAATCTTTTAGCACATTGTTGGCATGTTCTGTCAAGTTGCTAACTTGTTTTAACATGTTACTAGCAGAGTCCACAAACTATAATGAAGAGTAATAGCTTATCGTTTAAACTCTTATTGATGAATAATATAACAATATAACTAATAAATGATGCAAGCACTGGCCAATAGGAATCAAAGCTATTTTAAAGAGGTCAAACATTTAAAAACAAAACTAGAAAGCAGGACTATATCATACTATGGTTCAGTTCTATGTTGTTGGAGTGTTCATATCACAAAACATTCTGTACCCTATTTATTCACGTAATAGCGTTAACCATACCACATAGATCTCGACGCCAGATGTAACTGTCAAGCTCAAAAGAAAAATGAAACTCCTTCAGATAAGACCAAAAATTCTGCCAACTTTCTCCAGAAAAAAATGTGAGATCCAATCTGTCTTTCCTCAGAGGAGAGTCAGAATTGACATTTTGACATGCTGCAAAGTGCTGACACAGCAGTACTGAGTTGCTAAAGGAAACTGAAAGGAAGAAAAAACATAAATCTTTCAATCAAAAGTATTTTGGAGCCCTGTGAAGAAATGTTTCACTAATTAGATATTTAACAAACTATGCTTTCTAACTTCCACACTGAAATTAAGACTTGTCAATAGAGTGCAGTCATTAAAAATGAAAAGAGAGAGAAATAGATATGATTTTATGACATTTTAGGTCTTAAAAAAAATGATGACATTTTCAGTCAACTTGCTTTCTTTAAATGCAGTGAAAGAATGAAATATGGAGCTAAAGCAGGTCTGTTGTTATGATGGGTGTGTAATTGTAGGAATTAATGTGAGATTAGAGTGTTTTAACTCAGCAAGGGCACGGAGAGGACAAACCTCTCGGTTCCTCCTTGCTGATGCCTCTCTGCATGGAGTGCCATTATCTCCATTAAGAGCATTAAGCTCTGAGCTGGAGTATTGTTACCCATACGCATAGATCCTCACACCATAATAACACTCACACATGCATATGAGCAGTCCAGAAAAAATATTATAGCGGACATACATTTTTGATCAAATAAAAATGTTTCTCTTCAAATGTTTGTGGTGGGTATGACTTTTGCTCATCGGTTCTACACTTTTGAAAACAAACAAACAAAAAAAAAAAAGTAGAGATGGTATTATTATATTCAGTAATATGTTGTGTTCCTCCAAGAAACATTATGTTCATCCACAGTACATTTACATTATTTCACACAAGTAGTCAATTCCCAAATGAAACTTGTGCAGTTTCTCACAAAACGTATTGTAATAATATGTTCCCTTAAAAACATTGCATTCATTTGCATCCTCTTGCAAAATATTTGGGCTCTTTTCCACAAGTACTGCATTAAGGAAAACTTTTTTCTTAAAACACTTTCTCATAAAACATTTGGTTTCTTTCTTCTGCATTTTATTGTCACAAGCATAAATTATGTTGAGTTATGACTGCAGTCCACCATAAAAATAAGATTTAAAATCAGCAAATGTCATATGATTTATGATTTCATGTGACTTATGCATTTTCTTTATACTACTGAATGACATTTATGGGTCCTTGAAATTTTCTCCAACTTTTGATGTAAAAAAAAAGAAAAAAGTGACTTAATGCTGGGACACACCAAGCTAATGGCAAACAACTAGAACAGACAAAACTCAACTATGTTGTCACCTTGTGTCGGCTCACGTCTAGTTCCATCTGGACCAAAATGTGTAGAGTGTGAACACACTAAACGGATGAATGCCAACTGAAACAAAAGTGCATGTTCTGCACCTGCATAGGCAGTCGTTTGTTTTCTCGTTTAGAATGGAAAATTCTAACTTCCGACGTACAATTTCAAAGCATAAACAAAGCAGCATTTAGTACCATTATCACAGTAATTGTCACACACCACAGAGGAATTCGGTCCTGCAAATATGTTTGATGATATAATAATCCATATTGTTTGCAAATATTTGAGAAATTATTGAAATTACAGCCTCTTTGTGTTCGTTCTTGACTTGATTTGTTTACATGCTTCCTCACTTCATTATGTCACACTGGTGCTCTGAGTAGTTGCTGAATAACCATTCAGAGCGTGGTTTCTACTTACCGACGAGAAGTAATGTGTGGAACACACCAAACCAAATAGCCGGACTGACGCTGATCAACGAAACCCTTTGGCTCAGTGTGTCCTGGCCCTTAGTGACATACTAATCTGTCATATCTGCGTTGGTGTTTTAAAATATGATACAAAAGCCTGGTAATAAACTGCCAGAACTTTTTTGTTATTTTTTGAACTACAGTATATATATATATATATATATATATATATATATATATATATATATATATATATATATATATATATATATATATATATATATATATTAGGGATGTCCAGATCCGATCACATGATCGGAAATCAGATCTGATCACGCGGTTTCAGACTTGATCGAAATTGAATGTTACCTCCCAATAAGGACTTGAATATATATGTATATATTATATATTTTCATTATTTTTTAACACATCTATTGTTGCGGGGGCACAGAGTTGGACCCTTTTCTTGACTTCACACAGAAACAGCAACGCATGCAGCATGACATCACTTTGTTGCAAAGATGCTTATTGGTTAAATGCCGGCAAAGTAGAACACGAAAGCAGCTTGAAGCAGAAAGCCCGAATATTTCTGCGGTCTGGAGGTATTATAAAGTTGATGACGACAACATTGCCATAGCAAACTGTGAGATATGTAAACTTGGGATTGCCTTGGGATTTTAAGTTGAGGTGCTATTTGTTTTTATATTAGATTTTTTAATATTTGCTGTTGCACTAAAATCCAAAAGTGAGATTTTTTTGTTATTTATTACTTGATTGTTCAAGCTACCTCACAAAAGCACTCTGTTTGTTAAGAGTTGTCTTCAGGAGAGTTGTTGGCAAAAAATTCTGATCGGGACAACCGTAATATATATAGTCAAACTACTAAAATGTCTATATATATATATATATATATATATATATATATATATATATATATATATATATATATATATATATATATATATATATATATATATATATACTGTATATATAACCTCTGAATCATGAAATACAGAACCTTTTAATTAATATATATATTTTTACAGTCTAATTAAGCCTTCTGTGTCACTTCATTTTAGTTCTGAAGAACATGTTAGTTCTTTAGAAATCATTCTAACATGTTTGTTTGGTGCACTGTAGCAGTTTTCCTAAATTTGATGAGATATGCATTTTAAGTCTAACAGATGCCGGATTTTGGATGGCAGTGTACAGATATTTCTTAAGTAGCCATTTCCTCCTCTTATACAGGTGTTATGAAATGCTCTTAATATGACCTATTTTTTAATCTCAGCTTCTGAACTCTACTTTCTCCGCAGTGATTGTTGGCCTCTCTATGGCTCGTTCACACGCCTTTCTGAAGGATGACCTTGTCTGGCTGATTTGATAGAGCTTCCATGTCTTTATAATTGAACCAACAGAACCCACTGGGAGCTGATTCTCTCATGCACTTCTTGTTTGTTTACTTTATCTCCGACTTTGGAATCCTCTTTCCTTTATACTTTCAGAGCTAGATACACAACTTGAATAATAATTCTCTTGCCATGGGATTTTAAAAAAATAATAATAACAATAAAACCAAAAGTTATTTTAATGATGCACAGGTACATGCCAATTCTTGCAACTGTGATGTCCTTCGCGGGATGTTGTGTGTAAACCTCCTCGGGGACTTGATATTTATGCCAGCACATTGGTTTTTTATTTATTTGCAATATTTAAAAAGAAATGCAGATGAGTTTCCATAAATAAAAAAATTCACAAAAATAACAAAAATAAAAGAGTGTGTAGCCAATAATGAAGTAATAATGGTTTGAATGGTTTGAATAATAAGGTAAAATGTACTACCTCAGATAATTAATTACACACAAAAATACATTTACAATTAATTACAATTGCAAATAAAAACTACAATTAACTACACTTTGAATTGTAATTTTACAACACAATTAATTTATTTTAAATAAATATAAAAAATAAATATAAATATAAAAAAATCAGATTCAAAACTCTTGTTTACATTTTCTCAAAAGTTTTTACAGAGGAGATTTTGATTTTCTTTTTAATCGCTACATGATTAAGAAAAATATGTAAAAAATGAACAGCAAGGGGGCGATGCAGTGGCGCAGTAGGTAGTGCTGTCGCCTCACAGCAAGAAGGTCGCTGGTTCGAGCCTCGGCTTGGTCAGTTGGCGTTTCTGTGTGGAGTTTGCATGTTCTCCCTGCGTTCGCGTGGGTTTCCTCCGGGTGCTCCGGTTTCCCCCACAAGTCCAAAGACATGTGGTATAGGTGAATTGGGTAGGCTAAATTGTCAGTAGTGTATGAGTGTGTATGGATGTTTCCCAGAGATGGGTTGCAGCTGGAAGGGCATCCGCTGCGTAAAACATGTGCTGAATAAGTTGGCGGTTCATTCCGCGGTGGCGACCCCGGAATAATAAAGGGACTAAGCCGAAAAGAAAATAAATGAATGAATGAATGAATGAACAGCAACATTTTTATATAGAAGAAAC
>LR812528.1:27716801-27958561 GCA_903798195.1 Danio kyathit
ATCTGTTTTGAAAATGTTAATGTCATTAGATGTCGTTAGAGTCAATGTCATTGCACTTTGATCATGAACATGCACAATATACTGACACTGCGTAGAAGAAACTGTTGAATAATGTCGTTATTTTTGTTGTTTATGTGTGCACAAAAGGATTCTCATAACATGATATTATTCAGATTGAACCACTGAAGGCATATGATGTGATTTTCAGGATTAGTTTTTTTGGTATTTTTCTGGACTTTAAATGAGTCGATATCATTGCACCACTTCTGAACATGCACAATATACTGACACTGAGGAGAATAAACTGTTGAATAACTGTTATTTAAAGGATTCTCATAACTTGATATTATTAAGATTGAACCACTGAAGCACTACGATCTGTTTTGATAATTTTTTTCTGGACTTTAAATGAGCCAATATAATCGCACTTCGCTTATGAACATGAGCAATATACTGACACTGAAGAGAAGAAACCAACTGCACAAGGACTGCACAAACATGGCCCCCATGTCACACAGTAAGGTCTCAGCTGTTGTGATGTCAGACTGATAAAATAAATAAATAATACTCCTCCGGAGTACTACGTCATCCATCCGTGACACTTTTACTATTCTGCATTCTGAAATGATTCCTCACAGCAAACGTAAACAATCTGATCGCAATGGGGATTAAGTGGCAGTCTGTGAACATGGCAAACCAACAATCGAAGACCACAAATTTTAGCCTAGGATTTCAGGAATCTTTCAGGGTTTCCCAAATTTTTCTCAGATGACAAACTCGTAGCTCAAATATCACAATGTGAGCAGGGCTTAACATGATTGTTTAGTAAAGATTACACATGGGGTTACATCAGTGCAGTATGCTTGTGAATGTGCGCAATATACTGACACTGAGGAGAAGAAACGATTTAATAGTCATTATTTTTGTCATTTATATGTGCACAAAATAATTATTGTAGCTTGGTAATATTCCAATTGAACCTATACTGGCCTTGTTGGAATTCTGGCATCTAACAATCCAGTAAGTTAAACAGCTACTCAAAAAACATCAAGTCATTTCTGAAGTTTATAATTCAACTGTAAAAGTGTAAAACATGCACAAAAAAATAAAATTACTAAACATGAAATTGGAGCGTAACAGTGGCGCCGTGGTTAGCGATGTAGCCTCAAAGCAAGAAGTTTGCTGGTTTGAGTCCCGGTTGGACCAGTTGGCATTTCTGTGTGGGGTTTGCATGTTCTTCTCGTGTTCGTGTGGGTTTCCTCCGGGTGCTCCGGTTACCACCACAGTCCAAACACATGTGCTATATGAATTGGGTTAGCTAAATTGTCCGTAGTGTATGTGTGTATGTCCTGGTCCTCCAGGTTGGGGGTTGAGTTAATCTCGTTAAAATTAGATGTTACAAAACACCAACATGGTGCGGCTAAATATCCACTTCAATATAAACGGCCCTGAGAGTAAGTAAACATGAAATTGAGAAAACAGTTCAAATTAGAAAATATACATCATAACAATTATGTCAAATATGTATCACAGAATAAATTCAACATTGTGTACTTACAGACATTGTGTTTAACAGAGCAAAGAGAGAAGATATCTTAGAATGTGCCAGTTACAGCGTTCTGTTGATTCACTGCAGTACTACTTAAACTTCCTGCTTCCTGAACTAACAGAAGTCTTGACTGCTTTTCAAAATTCAAGTCCTCACTTGAGGTCAATGTACATTTCAAACGCAAACCCCAGCACTGTTATGAACACTACAGTATGGTCTGTATTAAGGATGTTTTTGGTATTTTTATGGACTTTGAATGCTGTCTATGGAGGATGGGGGAGCTCATAGATTTTATTTCACAAACTTATTTTGTATTCTGAAGACAAACTAAGATCTCAGGAGTTTGGAATGACACAATATGACATAATTGCTTGGGTAAACCAACCCTTTATTGAAATAAAAATGTTTTTCATTATAAATGCCTACTGGGCTCTGTTGCCAATGATCAGAGCTCAGTTCTGGGTGAATCAAAGAGAGCCATCGATTTTACCTTTTCATATTCCTTGCATTCATCTCACCTTCAGCCCTTTTCCCAGAGCCAGACGAGGCGGATCCTCCGACGATGTTTAATAGATAATCACTGTGCAATCACAACAACCATTTGCAAATTCCAGGCCGACGTAAATACCAGCTAAATCAGAAAAGTGACACAAGTCTGAATTCTTATCTCCGTCAGCTCATTTAATGACTAAATTAGCCCAGCTATGAACCCGTTGTAAGGCTCACGTCGGTCTCCCTCGGGACTTCCAACTGGAGATCTTATTTTCTCCTAATGAAGATGTGATTCTGGCGCTTGGGCTGAAGGCTGGTGCGTGGAGACCGGGCTGATCCACTTACCGAACACTGGCCAATGTATGTCAGATAATCTGCAGCTCTCTCTGCTAACCGCAAATGAGCCTATTCTAACATCTGGGTCCCACTGGGAGTCTAACTTATTAGTGTCCGCTGAGCGCTGGTTTCCAAGAAGGCGACATGCAATCAGCCTTATGAGGACTCAGTGTGTAAGACCTGAAGAGGAGATTACAAGAGCTTTCACAATGCACTTGCAGTCACACATTTGATGGAATATAGACGAACTCTATTGATTTGACCCTATTGAACAGCAATGGCAGAGCACTTCTTATAGTAGGGGACTATTAATAATCGCAACCTATTGGATCACATTTGTATTAGTTAAACTACTACAAAATCACTGCTTGTGGACAAAACTGGAATGAATTATAAACTGACTGGCCAAAAAAATCTGAGTTTTAGCTTAAATAATTGCTTTTGTTTTATTATTTGGTGTAAACTATGCACTGACTGTGGAGGGCAAATGGACTGAGGCAAAAATGCTACTCAAAATATGTAAAAAAAAAAAAATAAATGTAATCTATTGTTTTAAATGTGTTCAAATTTTTTTAAATAAGGAAATGTTTACATCTTAATAATATTATTATTATTAATAATAATAATAATAATAATAATACAACTACTACTAAACTACAACTAAAAATTATTATTATTATTAACATTAATATTTTAGTGATAGAATTGTTTATGGTATTATTATTATTATCAACAATAACAATAATAATAATAATAATAATAATAATAATAATAATAATAATAATAATAATAATAATAACAACAATACAACTATTACTAAACTACTACTAAAATTATTATTATTACCATTCATATTTATAGTGATTAAATTATTTATATTATTATTATTATTATTATTATTATTATTATTATTATTATTATAAACATTCATATTTATAGTGATAAAATTATTTATAGTACTATTAATAATAATAATAATAATAATAACGACAACAACAACAACTATTATTATTATTATTATTATTATTATTATTATTATTATTATTATTATTATTATTATTATGTATTTATTTATCTAAATCATTGTATGTCAATTCCACTCAATCAGTATAAAGTATATAAGTGAATATGTCTGCTTATTTGACTCTTTAAATGCAGCATATGTATTTAATAAACTAATAAACAAACACACACACATATGCGCACACACACACAGTCACACACACATATATATACATGAGCAATATCACACAGTAGCAGTGCAATATGGCTGTATACCGGCACTGGTGGGAGGCGTGCAGCCATATTGCACTGCTACACAGGATGTCTAATCACGTGCGCTGAGTACGCAACGCCAATAGTCATGTGAAACAATTAATTGCAAACTGAAACAAATATATAGTTTGATTTTATGTTTTGAAATTGGATGTTTTATGAGAATATTACATTTTTTTCATTTACATTTACGACTTTTTGTTAATTTTGCGTTGGATTCAGCGATCACGGAATTATGAAAAACTAGGGTGTCTGACTAACCACCAACCTCATTTTAGAGCTATATTTGAATGATTCTCTAGCGTAATGTCTAAAGTGATGATAAAACAGGTTATTTTGCTCACATTTTTAGATTATAAGGCTGAACGGCATGAAATGCCATCAGTCTACAGAGATTTCTCAGTATTTCTTTATTGCAATCGGGAGATCACAATAATTAATCCCAAAAAAGCCAAAGAAACACAAACACTACCAGATTACTGTTGTGTTTGCGATAAGGAAAAACGCTAAACACATGCGGGCATTTCTTCTTTCTTTCTTTCTAGTCTGCAGTAATGAAAACAGGAGACTCATTAGAAACAAACAGGTGGCCAACCAAAAAGTAACTCAGTATTATAGAAAGAGTGGTCAGCACACTCAATACACTACAATTACTATGGTATAAATACAGCACTGCAACATAAAAAGAGAGAGATCGACTTAAAATGTCACTCATAAATTTTATAATGATTTGATCAACTGTAGTTTGAAAATCCCCCAATCTTTTCTCCTCTAAGGGTTTATTATGAGGTCTTTGTCGCCTTCTTGTGGATGGACAACATCAACCGTCTTTGCTCTGCTCAATGACAGGTTAATGGCAGACAACGTGCTGCATCTCTGAAATTCTAAATATTTAAAATAGGCACTATCCTTATAAATAAACTGCATAGTTGCAATTTAAACAACTACATACTCACCTAAAAAAGTTTCAAAAGTACATTATTTTGTTCAACTGCTGCAATATTTGTCAAACTGTAGTGAGTTTATAGATCTGCTGTCACGCAATGGGGGCGGAGTAATACAGAATGGTGAGGAGGCTGTAGGAGTATCGCACTGCTATCAGCCAACCAGATTCGAGAACCAGACAAAACTGTTGTATAAACACATACAAACATAGGCCTCTGTAACAAGTCTGATAAATTGTTCAGTAACTCACTTCTTTTCAAACCAACAAAATGCTGCTCAAAAATCAGCCAAGCACTTCAGTGATTTCATCATAAGCAACAATGAAAGCGAGTTACAAAGAGATGACTGCAATTTATATATGTGAACCCAAATGCTCACACCACAGGCTGGTTCACACACTGAGACAGAGATTCATACATCTTTAATCTCTCTTTCATGGAGATAAACCTCAATCAGAGTCTTTGTTGACTAATGGCCGCCTGCGACTGGATCCTCAATGTAAATGTGTCAGCTCAGGGTCGACCACAAGGATTCTCTGTAATTGGCACCATTGAATAGAAGGCAAGCTAGACTTTATTTCCACAGAGATGGCTCATCTGTTGCTATAGTTTCAACATGACTTTGAGCCTTTTCTTAAGGCGAGACACTGAAGGAAAAAAAAAAAGAAAAACACTTTTCCATGCACCTGTCAATTTGAGATTTTGCACTTTGTAGCTTTTCATAAACAGATTTTCTTTTCAGTCAAATGTAAGGAAAAGATCCAGAATACTATTTGAGCATTTCTTTTAGTAGACCTCATACATTTCAATTGCAATACACATTTTAAAGGCTGTTTTCTCAGAATTATATATAAGTTTTAATCTCCTATTTGTCTTTTAATCTCTGCTGTCAAATGTAAGGAAAAATATCAGAATACTGTTTTAAGCATCTCTTTTGGTGTACCTCATGAATTTTAGTTGCAATACACATTTGTGAAGGATGTTTTGTCTTACTTTTCTTTTAATCTCTGCTGTCAAATGTAAGAAAAAAATACCAGAATAATATTTCAAGTATTATTTTTTTTGGTCTACCTCATGAATTTCAATTGCAATAATCTGAATTGTATACATGTTTTAATCTCTTATTTGTCTTTTAATCTCTGCTGTCAAATGAAAGGAAAAATTCCAGAATACTATTTTAAGCATTTATATAGGTGTACTTCACAAATTTCAATTGAAATACACATTTTCCTCTTTAATCCATTATTTTTCTTTTTTAATCTCTGCTGTCAAATACAGTTAAAGTCAGAATTAATAGCCTCCCTTTGATAAAAATATCTAGATATCTAATATAAAATATTTCCCAAATGATGTTTAACAGGGCAAGGAAATTTTCACAATATGTCTGATAACATTTTTTTCTTCTGGAGAAAGTCTTATTTGTTTTATTTAGGCTAGAATAAAAGCAGTTTTTAATTGTTTATTAAACATTTTAAGGTCAAAATTATTAGCCCCTTTATGCTATATTTTTTTTGATAGTATACAGAACAAACCATCGTTTTACAATAACTTGCCTAATTAACTTAATTAACCTAGTTAAGCCTTTAAATGTCACTTTTAGCTAAATACTACAGTAGTATCTTGAAAAATATCTAGTCAAATATTATTTACTGTCTTCATGGCAAAGATAAAAGAAATAAGTTGAGAAATGAGTTATTAAAACTATTATGTTTAGAAATGTGTAGAAAAAATCTCTCCATTAAACAGAAATTGGGGGCAAAAATAAACAGGGGGCTAATAATTTAGTGGGGCTAATAATTCTGACTTCAACTGTCAAAATACAGAAAAAAAAAAAACAAAAAAAAAAACAGAATACTATTTCAAGCATTTCTTTTGGTATACCTCATAAATTTCAATTGCAATAATCAGAATTATATATATACAGTATATATATTATTTATTTATTTATTTATTTTATCTCTTATTTTTTTTAATCTCTGCTGTCAAATATAAGGAAAAAATACCAGAATACTATTTCAAGCATTTCTTTTGGTGTACTTCACAAATTTAAATTGAAATACACACTTTTAAAGGCTGTTTTCTCACAATGAGATTTTTTTTTCTTATCCTGAGTCATAGCGCACACACACACACACACACACACACACACACACACACACACACACACACACACACACACACACACACACACACACACACACACACACACACACACACACACACACACACACACACACACGCTGTACAGTTCTATTCATATCTGTTTTCTAAAAGTTTTTACAAAGGTTTTTTTTTTGGCTGTTCACAATATTTTCTGAACTACAATATGGAGCGATAAAAAGAGATTCCCAAAATCCCATCAGTAAAACCCTTGAATCTCATGTTAAAAGAAAGAAACAATATTTTGATTCATGAACCTGACTTTACCCAACATGTATGTTTAATTAAATACGATCTCAGTTGCATATTTAAACATAACATTTTAGAATGCGTGTAATACCAAAAAATGTTTTGAATTTTTAATGTAATCAGTCAACTGTGGAAATGTGTTGATGTACCTGCAGTGTCTTGCCTGAAGGTAGAGGAGAGGATGTGTGTATTGTCTCTGAGGACATCTTCTGAACACGACGGGGAAGAAAAAAAAGCAAATATGTTTGCTCTGTCGGAGTCAGGGACGGTGCGCATAAAAGTCACAGGCTTTCAGAATTCAAAAGACAACAGATGAAGACTTTGATAAGCCGGCGCAGCACTTTTTCACACAGTTTTCGCTGTTTTTCCATGAATGTGGCTGATTCTCTAGACACAGCCATGGGCAAAGCTATCACCTACAGCGCAGAGAGTCTTTACAAAGACACACAGGAGGAATTCAAATCTAAGACTTATCCATTTTTCTGTCAATAACTAAACCAGTCAAATTCTTTATTCAAGAAATCATATGTTTACAATTGTTAGTAGATTTTTTAATGACAAAGCAAAAATAAAACATTTTTACATTTAGTCAATATTAGCAGACGATTTTATCCAAAGAGATTTACAAGTAAGAATAATAAAGTCCTTCAAATCATCAGAGAATAGCAGTATATAAACACTATAAGTCAAAGTTACAAAATATAAAATAATAAAAAATACTGTTAATAAAACTTATTATTAACAAGCTAATAGACAGTAAATATGAGTTTAAATGTGTATTATAAATGCACAGATCAACAAATTGTGCAAAGTTTAAATTCACATAAAATCAACAACTAACAAACAACAAATAAATGAATGCAGAGTTTAGATGCAAAAACCTCAATGCCGTTTGATATTTTCTTCTAAATTTGTCATTTTTCTCCGACTTTTGTGTGTATAGGCTCAGAAATTTTACTTTTATAGTGACAAATAAGATCTTTTCATTGCCTTTAAAGTGAAATACTTGAACATAAACATAGGAGGCTGAGAAAAATGTTCATTTTAGGAGAAAATTTCAGATGGCATTTAGAGGTTTTTGCATATGAACTATTCAAATATTAGAAACCCCTCAAACTCATTCATTGATTCATTTACTTTTTGGCTTAGTCCCTATATTAATTCGGGGTCGCCACAGCGGAATGAACCGCCAACTTATCCAGCATGTGTTTTACGCAGCGGATGCCCTTCCAGCTGCAACCCATCTCTGCGAAACATCCATACACACTCATTCGCACTCATACACTACGGACAATTTAGCCTACCCAATTTACCTGTACCGCATGTCTTTGGACTGTGGGGGAAACCGGAGCACCCGGAGGAAACCCACGCGAACGCAGGGAGAACATGCAAACTGAACACAGAAACGCCAACTGACCCAGCCAGAGGGTCGAACCAGCAACCTTCTTGCTGTGAGGCGACAGCACTACCTACTGCGCCAGTGCGTCGCCGAACCCTCAAACTGATGAACAAAAATAAGATATATTTATGCAGTAATACTGAATCAAATCATCTTTTCCACTTTCAGGCTGAATGGTTCTAAGAATAATCAGATATAGTTCCAGCTGTTACAGCACGATTACAAACCCGGAACTCTAGGCATGGCTATTGGCCACAACTGTGCTTGGGTCTGTGTCCCAAACAACATTGTAACTCACGACCGAACTACCAAAGTATGACCCATCTTTCGGAAAATTAACTCTGTAATGATCTGTTTCACAAACACTGCTGAAAACGCATTGTTTAAAGCGTGAACCTTCCATAATGAAGGAGGTGAAGTAACAAATTCTTCAAATAAAATCTGCAATAAAATGTTTTTTTTTTTTTTTTAGATACATTAGTTGTTACACACACTATATTTTTATTCAATAAATTGAACTTTAAATATTGAACAGAATGTTTTATTCTACTATTGTAAAAAAAAACATGTAACCTATTGCATATAGCTACAAATCTAATATGTAACCATACAATAGCATGCACAAACATATTTTCATTTAGTTTGTTTTCTAAAATAATTAGTTTTAGAAATACATTTTACAGCAATAATATTTTTTTTTTTATTATTTGAATTGCTTTTATAGTTTTTGACTATCTTCAAAATGTGCAGAAATGTTGCATACAGCATAGGCAAGGCAAGACAAGTTTATGTATGTAGCACATTTCATACACAATGGCAATTCAAAGTGCTTTACATAAACAGGAATAAATGAGAGAAGTATAAAAAAATAAAAACAAAAAATAAAAATGATTAAAAACAGATAAAAACAGATTAAAATGTGTTAAATAGGTTTTAAAAGAATGAAACATAAAAGAAAGACATGATAGTGCGATTTGTTGGACGTAGCACAGTGCTCATTCAGTAAAGGCACAGGTAAACAGTGTCTTTAATCTTGATTTAAATGTGCCTAATGTTTGAGCACATCTGATCATTTTTGAAAGCTGATTCCAGCAGCGGGGGTCATAGTGGCTGAAGGACAATACACGCTGCTTTGACTGAACTCTTAGAATTTCTAATTCACTTGATCCTAATGATCTGAGGAATCTGTTAGGTTTGTATCCAGTGAGCATTGCTGTCATGTGTTGAGGTCATAGGCCATTTAGTGATTTATAGACTAGAGTAAAATCTATTCTGAATGTAACTGGGAGCCAGTGTAACACTTGAGGACAGGTGTGCTCTGATTTTCTGGTTCTGGTCAGAATCCTGGCAGCAGCGTTCTGGATGAGCTACAAATGTCTGACTGTCTTTATGGGCAAGCCAGTGAGGAATCCATTACAGCAATCCACCCTGCTGCTGATAAAAGCATAAACAAGTTTATCTAAGTCCTTACTGAAAACAAAGCATCTAATTCTTGCAATGTTTTTGAGATGATAGTAGCTGATTTACTTACTTCTTTGACATGACTACTGAAACTCATATCTGACTCCAGAATAACACCAAGATTCTTGACCTTATTTTTTGTTGTTTGACCCCTAGAGCCAAGGTACGCATTCACCTTGCATAAATAGACCAAGCATAGATAGACCAACTTTTTAAATAGAAATAACCATTAAGGTATAGATTTTGTTTTGGAAGCTTTGTAAGATTTTCAACTGTACATCATAAAAGTCACCTTTCTTCATGAGCCACGGTAGAAAGACAAACACTTTTCCTTACTGAAATTTAAATTCTGTAACAAAAAAGTTCTAAAACTTTATATTTTTTAATTAGTTTTTGAACCTCAAAAACTAAATACTCTAAGAAACAAACAAACAAACATACAAACAGTAAATAAATAAATCTTTAAAAATAAATTAATAAATATATACACTGAAAAAATTGTTTTTGCTAAATTGTTGCAACAATTTTTATGGGCTGAATTTAAACAAAGAAATACATTTTAGTAATGTTCCACTTAATTTGTTTGTTAAATTCAGCCCATATAAATTGTTTGCAACCATTTACCTTAACAAAATTTGTTAATCCAATGAATCATTTTTTTTTGAAAGTTTGAGAGTTTGTTTCTCAATAAATGCATCTTTACTCAATTTCCCACCCATCTTCACACATCTTTCTTATTCCAGCATTCACTTCTACTAATGCCCTGAGCCGTGCCTCCAAAGGTGGCAACAAACGAACTTAAATGGAAATGGAAATCAATGCTTCATCATGACATAATTAGAGTGGAGCGAAGCGGCAGGAGTTAAATGAGGACGTGATAGGTCAAACGCTCAATTGAGGAATAAAGATCATTGATATTCAGCTTCGTCAAACGCCTCATCATGGCGTCTGGTCGCCTTCCATAAATTGCAGCAAAAACACAAGCGGCTGCTGTTTAATGGCCATAGGAGACACAGTCAAACAAATGATCCACGAATGTCATGCTGAGCGAATGCAACAATTAAATACTGAAATCATAATCAAAAACACTAGCAATGAGCAAGTAGCACATATAGGAGCGAGTCTGAAAATGTCATGTCATTTAAGGCCGAGCTCAAACGTTGACCTTGCCTTGATGCAGCCAGATATAATTGCATTTGAGCTTTGTAAAGGAAATTGAAAGCGATCTCTGTTGATGTTTAGACCAGTGGGTGAAGGCTCATTACATGGCTATTATAATTCATAAGGAGAGCAGGCTTAGAGGAGTGTTGGCGAGATTAGTTAATGACACCCGGCACTTCGGACTGCACTGATCCGTAATAAACCGACTGAACGCGAATCTGGAGCCATTAATGATGTTGATGTGCCCATTTCCCAGAGTTCCCCAAGGCGATGTCTGGCACGGAAGCGTTCCCCCTTTGGAAATAATATAATAAATAAAGGAATTAGACACTGTTTGAACAAAGCTGAAGAGCTTTTTTCACGATAGAAGTTAAAAGGATGCTTTCAATTAGTGTTTAATTCAATGAAATATCAGAATCGCTTTAGTAAATTATAAGAGAATGTTCGATTTTGGTCCCCTTTAAAAATAATTATTTGTTATGCTTCTTCATCTTCCTTGGCTTTTTTGTTACTCTGAAAAGCTTTACATATTTAGTGATTTACATGAAAATCATAATTCATAGTAAAATATACATATGAATGGATATCACTGTTGTGATCACAAGTGGGTTGCTCTCCCTGTATCATCCTCCTGGACTACAAACCCCATAATACTCTGCATCCACACACCAGTTTCAAGTTCAGTATGATACACATGAAAATATACACATGAATGGATATCACTGTTGTGATCACAAGTAGGTTACTCTGCCTGTATCATCCTCCTGGACTACAAAACCCAAAATAATCTGCATTCACACACCAGTTTCAAGTTCACTATGATTACATATAGCTGAAGATCATCAGTTCTGATTACACTCTTAATATAAACCCTCCAGTCACTCTCTCACTTTGTAAAGTATTTTTAACTCTTAACTGTTCAATTCTAAACATTTTCCTTGCCCTGTTTGTGTTTTTCTGGACTGTTTCACTGTATAAAGTTGTTAGCTGCCTGCCTCGACTCCCTCGCCTGTTTTCTGCATTTACACACTGTGGATCACCTTGTTGCACTCTTGTCTGCTCCTGTTTAGACCTCTGCCTGCCTGTCTGACCATTCTCAATTTAGCTGCACTTGGCACATCACCATAACAATCACACTGGCTATAATTAATTGTTCATGACAAAGCATTTTAATCAAAGTCGCTTAAAAAATTGTAAAATAAAAAAATTAATGGATCAAAGCAAATGCTTCTAAATTTGAAATGATACAAGTGATCAAATGGTGCAAGTGAACCGAACTGTTTTTAGTGAGCTGTTTGTGACTAACAATAATTAATGAAATGATATCCAATTAGGAATCATGTCATTTTTCTAAAAAAATAAGTTGGGAAGTTTAATTATTTTTTAAACAAACAAACAAACAAACAAACAAACAAACAAACAAACAAACAAACAAACAAACAAACAAACAAACAAACAAACAAAACAAGTAGTTTAGCCTCAATCAAAATTCTAAATACAAACTTTCATACATACATACATACATACATACATACATACATACATACATACATACATACATACATACATACATAGATACATGCATTAAAAAAAACAAAAACAAATTAATAACTGACCCAAAATAAATTCTGTAGTAATGCAAACCAAAGGGAAGGTGAAAAAACAAAAAACTAACTACTGTATCAAATCGTTGATATGCTTATTAAGTCAAATTTAAAATGTACATTTCCTGAACAGCAAATCATCATATTTGAATACATATTTTAATTCCGCTTTGCCAACACAAATAAATGACATTATACCACATCATGTCACAATAATATAGCATACATACAATACAATACAACAATACAATAAACAATACAACAGATATTCTAAGCATTGGTGAGCAACAGACCCATACCAACCTATGGGAAAGTAAGTACTTTGTATTGAGGTTCCAGCATATATGCTTAATCTACTCGCAAAAACATTGCAGTTAAATTATGGACAAATATGTACCTTTTGAAAGAGTACCAAGTAACAAGCAGTGACAGCTTCTTTACCTTTTCTGAGAGTGTAGACTTACCAAAAGATTTAAAGTTTCTTGATTAAACAACAGTTACAGTACCTTTATAAGTTTAGTTTTAGAATTTACATTTAAAAACAATACTGTATTTCCACAGTTAATAATATCAAGCTACTTATGAATAAGAAGAAAATAAACATTCCCTAAAGCCTCAATGAGACTTACTTCATCATGTGTTGATATTAACTGAAATACTTCCTTGTTAGTTGTTATTAGTCACATACCTCGGGGCGTATCTTATGTCAGATCCTTAACGTTTGTTTCATTATATTTGTTTTAGGCATCACCCTCATGGTGTTATGCATTTATGTAAAACAATATAAAACATTAAATACAGAACACTAAATGTCACGTACAAATGCAAAGCATTAAATATAATCCACCGTTTTACATAAAATAAGAAAAAAAGCCCATATTTTACCAAACGAGAGAGAGGTATAAAAAAAAAAAAGCAATTGCATAATTGCCTGCATCACCTGCCTCAGCACTTAAACACAAACAGAATTTGGTGTGTGCTGTTTTCTTGAACTCACTGGTAATGTTTTCAAATGGGCTTAGTTGCTATGGTGAAGTGAAGGTGACGAGGAGAGATAAAAGAAAGAAAAAAGAGAACTAATGCAATTTCACTAGCGTTTCCTTTGAGTGATGGGTGTTGTAATGGGGCGGTAATTGAAGAGGCCAGCTCTGAATCAATAGCAAAGCGGAGCATGCGGCATGAATCAGCCAAATCGTCCTTTATGACACGGCCACCGGTCT
This sequence comes from Danio kyathit, assembly GCA_903798195.1. NCBI lineage: Eukaryota > Metazoa > Chordata > Actinopteri > Cypriniformes > Danionidae > Danio > Danio kyathit. The sequence goes on from LR812528.1 coordinate 27,730,652, forward strand.
TCATAATGAACGAGCAGCGCTCCTTAAATTGGCAGCTGATTTCGCCTGTTACGGATACAGAGTACGCCTGTGGTGTATGAAAGTACGGTGCGCACACAAACAGGGTAAATGAATAGAAAAAAGAAACAGAAACTACAAAATAAACTCCCAGACAAGGCGTTCGTTCTGCGACACAGAGCAGATGGGATGTACGGTACTAAAAATCTAGCACAGGCTGCTGGTGGTTCATATTAAGCCTTTGTAAACAGTATTTGTCTTTCTGTTTGGAAGACGAGTTGCGCATGATCACAATGCACTGTTCTGATGAAGTTAAATGTATTTAGTTCTTGTTCTGAGAGCGTTCTCGTCCAAAACGGCCGTCTGTTAATGTCATGCGTTTCTTTGTAAGTATTCGGGAGCAGGTGGCTACAGTTAAAACAACATCTCGTCCGCTCTGATCGGCAGACACCAATCAAAAGACAAATGAAAAGAGAATGGGAGTGCTACAGGTGAGTTTTGTCATCTCTTCTTGGATTGGTCAGATCTGGACTTGGTTGACAATGAAGCTATACTTTATGCAGGAGACTTTGACTAGGGGTGTTCACACTTTTTTAAACAGTAATTTGAGCCATTAGGTGTGATCACATTTATTGTTTATCAGTGAACACATTTACATTTTAGCAATTATTCAATTGGCAAAGGCTTTTATCCCATGTAATTTGCTAATGAAGCATGCAACAGGTGGTTCATCTTAAAGAGGTAGTAACCCAAATGTTAGAAATATAATTATTCAAAGACTAAAAGAATAGTTGGACATAATTTCAATAGAAATTTGTGTCAAATCATTCATTTTAACAGGAAACTGTTCATAATCCAGTCATTTAAATATACACCTTTTCCAAATTCTACAAATTTCAACACCAACATGTCAAAATAATTGTGAATTAAATATAGATCTGTCAAATGGACAATTCAGTAACACTTTTCAATACAGCATACCTAATGTATTTATTCAAATGAACAAATATGTAATACATTCATAAACTCCATTTATCACAGTGTTTACTAATCCTTGTAACACTAATAAATGAAAACACAGTGAGTCGTTGTTAGCTTGTAACTAATGCATTACTAAATGTTGAAATACTGTATAAAGAATAAATGCTGTGCAAGCATTGTTCAATGTTTCTTTATTTTAGTAAATTAATTAATTAACATTAACTATGTGTCCCTTATTGTAAAGTGTTAACATCAATACAGTATGTCCAGAATCCAGTCATTCCAATAGAAATCTTGGTAACACTTTATTTTGATGGTTCATTTAAGTATTAGTAGACTGTCTGCTGAATATGTGTTAATACTGCTGCTAAACAGACATTTAGCTGACTATAATAAACTCTACATGTCACTTTACACTAACCCTAACCCCAGTATAACAATCTACTTATAATCTAATTAGAATTAGTTGGCATGTAAATGCAATGTAACTTAAATTCAACAAATGGACTATCAAAATAAAGTGCGACCGAAATCTTCAATCCAATCCAATCATTTCAATTGGAATCTATTCCAAATACTCTAATTTAAATTATCTTTTAAAAATCCACTAAATTCAATCAGAATCTTTTCAAAATTCAGTCATTTGAATCGGAATCTATTTAAAATACAGTCAATAAAAAGCTTTTCAAAATCCAGTCTAGGCATGGGACGATAACCATTTTCAAGGTATACAGCGATTTGGAAAAGTCAAGTTTTTAAAACTGCCAACATTTTCTGCTTTACCATTCCTAAGGTATGTGTAAGATTTTTTATTTACATTTTTTTAATGACAACAGTACCTCCAGCAGAAAAGATCTCCAAATATGCCGTTTTAAGTTGTAAAGAAATCAGTGTTTTTGAAACTAATGAAGACAGCAGAAATCAATGATCCATTTGAATTATTTAGATTGGCATGTTTACTGTTCCAAAATATTATAAATGTTTCTCAAAATAAAATATATTGGCATATTTTCATCCAAGGTTATCATACAGTCAGAATCCTATACCAGCTCATGCCTAATCCAGTCATTTCGATATCTGTTTGAAATCATGTGATTTAAACAGGAGCATGTTAGAAATGCAGTTAAATCCACATCGCTGAGGATCTGACATGGACTGCTCACACAGACGCAGTGCTGAGGAAGGCACAACAACGCCTCTTCTTCCTCGGGCGTCTCAGGAGGCTTGGAATGAGCCCCCACATCCTCCGCTCGTTCTACACCTGCACTGTGGAGAGCATCCTGACTGGCTGCATCACCACCTGGTACGAAAACAGCACCAGCAGCAATTGCAAAGGTCTACATAGGATTGTGCGAATTGCTGGCCGCGTAGCAGGAGGTGAGCTTCCCTCCCTCCAGGACATCTACACCAGGAGGTGCATGAGGAAAGCCAAGAGAATCATCAGCGACTCCAGCCAACCAAGCCATAGACTTTTCTCTCTGCTACCCTCAGGCAGACGGTTCCGCAGCATCCGGTCACGCACCAGCCGACTGAAGGAAAGTTTCTTCCCACAGACTATCAGGCTGATGAACACTTAACACACCCCACACAAACTCTTCCATACACCTTACTGCATACCATCAAGATGTAGCATGCACTGCATTTAATCAATCCATACTTTAAACAATACTGCCTACAACTATGTGTACACCTATTCATTGTCTTCTACGTATTGCTCTCAACATTGCCAATTGTACATTGTCTTGTTTTTTTTGGGAGTATGTTGTTGTATTTTGTACTGTCTGTATTTTGCACTGTCGTTGTATTTTGCACTGTCTGGAGCCAGCACCTAAGCTTTTCACTCATCATAGTACACGTTGAGAGAGTTGTATGTTATGCAACTAACTTTAATCATATGCAAAGTAAAATGCTAACATCCAATAACAACTCAATGTCACAGCGACTGCTCCATAACTCTCAGAAGTGGTCAACCAATCTGAAATGTGAATGTATGCAAATTAGATGTAGATTTCACATGACTATCTTAAATATGTTCATATACTATTATTTATCCGTCAACCAAGGGCACCAAAGAGGCTGATCTCTCAGTCATCCAGATTTCTCAGCCTGCAAGGCTTATAGAATAGAATTTTAATACTGGAAGTATTTAATTAAGACAGGAAGCAAGAGCTGTGACTGAATCATATATCAGTCTTCGGATCTAAGCCTGGTGGTTTCATTGGGCCAGTGGCTAATGGTGACCCCGGGTTGGACTTCCACTCAAGCGTAAGGGGGGTAGAACTGAGAGCACATCTTTTTTAGCCCCTTCAAGTATAATTGGGAAGATAATTCGGCACGCTTGCCAGTCCACTTGGCCTTGCCTGGGTAATTGCTCCACATTAGTCATCTGCTCAGAAACGTAACTAGGCTTATACATTTGCAGGACCTTCTCCATATAATTGTTTCTTTACTAATTTTTGGTGCTGGTGGTGTGACAATGGAAAACAAATCACAAATAAATCAGTCAAACGAGCAGGAACTTTGTAGCCAATAAAAAACACACACCGTACACGATAGTACAACAAATTCAAATGAGTCTGTTCTTTTAATGAATCATTCAGAATGACTCAAACTCAGAAGTTATCAGATGAATCTTTCATTAAATGAACTCACTGAATTTAGAGTGGTTAATGAATCAATACCACTGAAAGTTTCATTTACTGTGCGTTCAGACTCAATATGCCTCAAGTATTTATTCAGTGAAAGTTCTTTTAGTGAATTAATTTTTAATTGGTCACAGTACAGAACACTAAAAATGCTGGCTGTTTTAGCCCAATATTGTATCAAATGTGGACAAAGTGTCATTAAAATTTCATTAAAACAATTGACCCAACATTGGTTTAAAATAACTCATAACCTGCGCCTTCTACTCAGTAAGTAGTGCATTGGCATTTAAATGTACTACTTGGCAATTAGAAAATTCATTCATAAGAACATTCTATACCAGGGGTGCTCAAACGTTTACTTATGAAGGGCTAAATCCAAACTTGATTGAGGCTAGTTGGCCGAAGGTAAATATAGGTGAGGCAATTTACTATGGGTAATTTTTGAATTTATTTAATAATGTTTAAAAATGACTAACTGACCAATTAATACAGTATTTTTTTTACATTGTACAATGAACTTATTAGAGTAACAATCTAATTTATGACAGAATTACACTAGTTTTTGCCTTGATTTGCTTGCCGATGTCTTCTGCATAATCCTCTATCCATCAAGTGACAGTATTAACATTTTTAAAAAAAATGATTCATTTACATTTACTTGAAACATTGAATTTCTGTTTGCTTTTTTGGAGCTCAGCAATAAAACAAACAAAAAAAGGTTACTTCAAATTAGAAATGACGATCTCTGCAATAAAGTCATTCAGTTGGGATGGTGGGCCAAATCAAAGGTGGGCCAAAACAATCGGCCAACTTTGGCCCGCAGGCCCTACTTTGGACATCTCTGTTCTATACAGTATGAATGTGAGTAGTATGAATGGAACTCAGATGTACACATCTGCCATTTTGTCATAATCACATGACCTACCCGTGTGGGTTGCGTCGCTTCACTCCCATTTATGAATTCTCTCGCAGGGCATCATGAGATAGCACAGCGTGCGTTGGATGCACACTTCAGAAACTCACCGGAAGTAGTCATCCAGGTACTTCTTGCATACTGTTTTTCAAATTCTATGAATTTGGACATGCTACTTGACTTGCATACTGTGTTTTTAGAATACTGTATAGTATGGAAGTGTGCAATTTCAGACGCGGCTATTTTTTTTAGAGAGTTTTGTAACATTATAACAATAAAAAATAATGGTCACACTTTATATTAAGTCTCCTTATATTAACTACTATGTACTTGCATAAACATATAAATACAGTGTAGTTAATGTGCTTATAATGTTTTGTAAAACACTTCTTTTGCTATTGAGGTGGGATATGTGTAGGGTTAGGAAAAGGTTTAGTGGTATGGGTAGGTTTAAGCATGGGTTAGGTGCAAGAATGGTCATCAGTGTAATTATAAATGCAATTACAGAAATTAATTACAGACATAATTATATGCAGGTTTAATTTACACAATACGTACAATGTAGCTAATTATTAATTTAAGTGTAAGTACATATTAGCTAAGGCCACTTAATGTAAAATGTGACCAAACTTATTTATTCTACTAACAAATGAATTCAATTGTTCAACTGTGACCATAAGACTTTTTAGTGTTAATAAATCAGCCATTTTATATTTCAATCATGTTCATTTTTAATATAACTGACACAAATCAGCATATTAACTGAATTCTGAATGGTCATGAGACCCCTTATTAATGATAACAGAAACTTTGTTTTGTCGTGACAAATATACTTTAAAAACATATTTTAATAGAAAAACTTGTTTTAAATGTCTAAAATGTTTTGTCTTTTTTCAATTTTATGAGATAAATGCAGCCTTGGTGGACAGATATCAGATACAGATTTACAGATATCTCTCTAAGTCTTACTAAAACCATAATGCATATGGCTAAAAATAATGTTTTTGCATGTATGTCAAATTAGAATGTTGTCTATATCTTTTGCACCATAACCTAAGACGATATACACATTACATGCAAGCAAATCTGACATTAAAACAGAAAAAAGCAAATGAATAAGAATGACAAATGAATCAGAATGAATAAATCTAAAAATGAATCTAATCAAGTTCTTGTAAATCAGAATCAAACTGGCAAATCTATATCAACACAGATTAAAATCCATAGCACATTTAATTCTCTACCTCTTACAGTAAATAACACAACTGATCCACATCATCTGTTGTATTTGACATTGTATCAGACCTTTCTTACAAGCACAGTCCCAACGCACACACAATTCCACATTCACAGACACGCATTTAAGTTCTCTCGCTTCACTAATGACTTCCTGAAGAGCAAGAGCCTCGCTGAAAGATTTACAAATGAGATCTCTCTTTATGTCCCAATTGCCTCTCTTTATCTATCCATCAATCGCTCCCCTCCCTCCACATGCCACCATAAGACAGCACACGACTAATCTTAAGCTAAATATGTGAGAAAACTAACCACATGTGTCATCTCCGAGCTCAAGACCCATGCATTTCTCAAGATTATGCTTTCATCAACAGATCGCACCGATGCCGCAAAATATGCCCCACTACATATTTTACATCACCGTGCACCACCTGCTGATAATTCACACTCTGTGAAAGTGAGCGAGGTATTAGATACGCTGCTGCTTTTGCTTTTGTGTGCGGTGTGAAATAGTCCTGTGGGTGTTACATAAGATTGGTTCACAAGCAAGAGGATCCTTATCTCGTGATGTGAATCTGCAGACGAGCCCTTTCTGTCCTCACCGGCAAAGACTGAAACACTAAAACAGCACATCTGAATCACCAGCTCTCCAGCACTCAAACATCAGCCCCAGCAGGTCAATATTGAGAGCTCTTACCTGTCAAGACAAAGAAGAGAGAGAAGAAAAAACACAATAAGATTCACAGTCAGACACAGCAGAGCGTTGCATTTACTGAAAATTATAAAGGTATTAATAGAATCATGGGGGTGTTTCAAACCCCATGAAAAAAAGGGCTAATTAAATGGGCTAATGTCATTAATTAATTAAATAACAATCACTTTTTAACCTAAATACCATTTCTCATAGCATCAAAGGAAAAGGAAATGAACACACAAACAAACACAGACTTAATTACATGAAATAAATACAAATTTCCCCCACGCTAAATCTAAATAATGCCTATATATTCTATGCCTATAAAATGACTTTTTTTCTACCTAGGGCTGGGTGATATGGCAAATATACAATCTCGATAATTGTCTTTCATATTGAACGATAACAATGCATAATATATAATATATAATCACAATATAAACTGTTAATGCTTCCAGATTTAAACGAGTACCCCAACAATGTCTGACGCCACAGAAATTAGAGGGTCCGTTAAATGGCTTAACATACAGTATGTACAAATTTGGGCACCTCTCTGTGGCTGCATAATAATGTGCTCTTTGTTTATAAGAGAAGATTGCAGTGAAATGCCATTCAGTTATAGATAATGTCATATTTCTCAGATAGAAACACGTAGTCCAGCAGTATTGAGATTAAATTGAAACTGATAAATAGGCTATGCAAAAGTTTGGGCACCTTCTCTTTTGTGTGGATTTCAAAACCTGTAGTCACTTAATGCTGACTGATTACGACACAAAATTGATTTGAGTGACTTAGTGAACCTTAACAATCCTAACACAGGTGCAACCAATCATGAAAAAGGATATTTAAGACAGCTGATTGCTAGTTGTGCTTCTTCTTATGGTGAACCTGAAAGTAGCAACATGAGAACCTCAAACGAACTTCCTAATGACCTAAAAACTAGGATAATTCACCGACAAGAATTAGGAGAAGGATGCAAAAAGCTATCACAAAGGTTTAAAGTCTCTAACTCCACAGTCAGAAATATAGCAAGAAAATGGAAGGCAGCAGGAAGAGTTCTTGTGAGGGAAAGATAGGCCAAGAAAAATATCTGAAAGGCAAAGAATGATTAGAAAGGTCACAGACAAACAACAGACAGCTCCTGGAACATCTTGCTGCTAATAATGTCATTGTACATTGTTCCACAGTTCAGCACACTCTTCACAAAGAAAAGCTCAATGAAAGGTGATGCAGAAGAAGCCTTTTCTGCATTCTGCCAACAAGAAGAGTCGTTTGAAGTATGCAAAGGCTCATCTGGACAAGCCTGAATCAATTTGGAAAAATATACAGTGGACAGATGCCACAACCATAGGAGCTTTGCATGGCGGAAAAAAAATACAGGAGAAGAACATTCTCCCTATGGAGGGTCCATCATGCTGTGGGGATGTGTGGCAAGCACAGGTACTGGAAACCTTGTCAGAGTTAAAGGTTGCATGGATTCCACAGTATCAGCAGATTCAGAAGAATAATGGTCAGGAATCAGTCAAGAGGCTGAAGTTATGACAGGCTTGGATGTTTCAGCAGGACAATGACCCAAAGCACAGTTCCAGATCTACCAAAGAATTCATACTCAGACACGATACAATGTTCTAGAATGGCCATACCAGTCCCCAGACTTGAACATCATTGAAAATCTATGGGTTGATTTGAAAAGGGCCGTTCACGCTCAGCACCCATCAAACCTGACTAAACTGGAGAAATTATGCAAGGAAGAATGGCCAAAAATGCCTTCAGCAAGAATCCAGGCACTTATCCTTGACCAAGAAGCATCTACAGGCTGTTATTTCAGCAAAAGGTGGCTGTGCCAAAGATTGATGTCATTATTCTGTTGGGGTGCCCAAATATTTGCACCTGTCTGTTTTTGTTATGACTTAAACTGCATCGCATCTGTTGATTTAATAAATGTTCTGTCAGAACTTTTTTCCCTAGCGTATAAAATATATATCCAAATTATTTTGCTGATTTGAAAGGCCAGCAGGCTATGGCTTGCAATTATGAAATGTATCAGGGGTGACCAAACTTTTGCATAAGACTGTATTTTCTGCTAATACATTTTTGGTGGCTGAAAATTTGGTACTTCTCTAATATCAACACACTTTTAGATTCCAATTGTTGCACATTTCTGCTGTGTGATTGGATCTTAAATTAATATAGAGTAAAAAAGTCCAGAGCCTATCATTGTTATTGACATAATTTTATCACAAATTATACCATTTATCGGCCCAGCCCTTATCCATCCATCCATCCATCCATCCATCCATCCATCCATCCATCCATCCATCCATCCACCCATCCATCCATTTACAGTAATGAATACTTTATAATTATATTCTATCTATCCATCTATCTATCTATCTATCTATCTATCTATCTATCTATCTATCTATCTATCTATCTATCTATCTATCTATCTATCTATCTATCTATCTATCTATCTATCTATCTATCTATCTATCTATCTATCTATCTATCTATCTATCTATCTATCTATTTATCTATCTATCTATCCATCCATTGCAATATCAAATTAGTGTGTGTTTACAGAGCAGCAATGGCAGTCAAATCACAAAAAGGCACCTCTGAACAAATTCTTTTTGGGAAATCAACAACATATAACACGATTTGTGCAAATAAAATTCCAGTGTTAAAAATCCAATTCGGCTAAATGCTTTAGTCATTCAGCGCACTGGAATATTTCTGCTCCCAGTGTGTCTGCGTGTGTAGGAGTAGCACAGCAAACACACACTGTGCTCTCCGGGGCCGCTTTAGCCCTCAGGACAGCCCTCATTCGGCACTCCTGCTGCGCTCGCTCAGTGGAAATGGTGAATAATGACCCTGAATTCTGCGCCGTTATCACAAAAACCTCCCCATCTCGGCGTGATTACAGGCCAGCTGTTCCCCTCGCCTCACCAGCAGACATTAAAAAAAGTGTTCGGCCTCTTAATGAACAGTGACTGTCACATCGGCTCGCACATCCAAAGAGCATGCTAACCCTACGGCTGCTCAACAATCCTCCCCGCCAGCCTGTCAGGACGCCCCAGGCCTTAAGCGCCACTTTTTTTCTCAATACATAACGTCACATTAAAGCTTCGTAGGGCGAATTGTACCCACACTTATCAGGACTTGGCATGCCAGCTAGCGGGAAGCCTCGGGATGTGGAGGACACCTATGGCATGCATTTTTAATACGCTCATAACTGCCACCCAAAGCCACGGAGTCTGCTCTGGTCTTCTGCTGAGCTGAAGATTTACAGTCCAACCTTCCATTTCCATGCTGGAAATAACCGCTTTAACATAATCCTTAAAGAAACACCAATAAAGGCAAAGCGGTAGCCTGCATTCAATTACTTGTGCATTTGCATGGAAATTGAGATATTTCCATTAGCTGTCATATGAAGGGTTAATCTGTTTAATTAATAGACTATGATCCATCACATTGCAGCAACTCAATGGATTAGGGCTTGTAGATTTGTTCTTGATGAACTACTGAGGTTGAAACTACTGTAGGCATCATAATGGTGAAGAAAGGGAGATTTAAAAGAGTGAATGTGGCATGTTAATGCCACCATAAGGTCGGTCCGGGTATTTAAAGGACACATGAAATCAAAACTAACCTTGTTGATTTTGTTAGCTCACATTGCTAATTTTGTTGTGAACAATTCATCTGTGCATGTCATTAAAAGAAAACTAAATTGTTATATTATGTTTGTTTGAGGTATTGGGCACAGTTAACATACTTAACCACTCCTCTCCAACTGTCAGTTTTGACAGAGCTATGACAACAAACAGAAATGGTGAGGAGGAGGTGTCTGTTAGGCTGTAATAACTCTCCCGAACCGCTTTTCCTGATCTTTCTGCATAGATATATAAACATCGTATACAGACCCTGAGCATGCGTGAATAGCGCTGCCACATTTGTACAGTGACTCCAGGACAAATGACATTTAACTGTTCTAGTCAAAACTAAAGCCAATGTGAGGACGCTGGACTTAAGCGCTGTGTACTGGTGTAGTAATAAGCAAACAAAAAAATAAAGCACAAAGGCAGAACATTTCATAGGTAAAATTTTGATTTTTACGTTTTTGTATGTTACGAACTTTTGTGCTAAACATGTATTGATGATAATACAGTGTCTTACTGCACTGACCATAAGGCAAAATAGCACCAACTTGCACTAAATTCTAGGCTTATGCTAGTTTTGTTGAATAAAATCAGCAAACAATGTAAATGAAATATGACAGCAAAGACGCTGCGGTGCTAGAAACTTGTATTATTGTCGGCTAAGTGAACAAGTCGTTCATAACGGGGATTCATTTACAAACTAATCTCTCCCTCCGTTAGAATGAGAAGTGAAAGCAGGGAAGGGAATGTGTTTCAGGACACAGATCAGACCAAATTTAACTAGGAGGGAGGATAATACATATCCATTCACACAAACACAGGCTCTTTGTCTTCAATGCCCGTGCAATCACTTATCCATTGATGTAGAAAAGTGATGTAAAAGTATAATTTTCGTAATTTAAAAAAAATATTTGCATACTGACCACTGGGAAAACTCCTGATCATAGATATATGTATATATGTGTACATATCTCTGACTCTGAATGGCCAGTCCTCCACTGCACCCTGGTCCTGCATTTATTTCAAAGGAGCGCTACCCTGTACTAAAATGGTGGCTCTATTAACGCATTCCTTCCAATAGACAACAACAGTGTAGACATTTAATATAAATATATATGATGTTTCTGAATGAAATGACTTCACTACATCCAATCAACTTGCAGTAGAAAATAACAAGCCACACCCACTGTTTTCACATTTAATTTTCCATTTCTCTAGGAACTGCATCACAATACGAAACAAAACTAAATATTAAATAAAAATAAATAAATAAATGCCTGCAGATTTCGGTTCATGCAGACTTTAAGAATCGCCTAGGATTTACACACACAAGCAGGTTAAAAGCACAATATGGTCGTCGCCAGTGGTGTAGTGGTTAGTGCGTTGACATATGCACTCCGGTGCTCACGGCGACCCGAGTTCGATTCCGCCTCGCGGTCCTATGCCGATCCTACCCCTCTCTCTGCTCCCCATGCTTTCCTGTCAATACTCTCTACTGTCCTATCGAATAAAGGTGAAAACCTCGAAAAAATAATTATAAAAAAAAAGCACAATATGTATTTTTTTCACCACTAGAGGGTGTACATTCACAACAAACAAAGACACTGTTTGATATCACTGTGATGGACTGTGACTGAGTGTGGAATCATTGAAGTTGTCATCTTCATCTAACATCCTATGGGACTCCTGCAGAAATCATGTTCATAGATGAGCTGAAGTATTCAACACTTATAATCATGGTAATATGAAGCAGAGTGAGGCTGAACACCCTTAAAGTGAAAAAAGAACGCTGAAGCAATTGCCGATAAAAGACGAGTGCGACATGGCACGAAAGCATATAAAAAATAGTATGAGTGAGCTACAGTTCTGTTGGCAAAAATAACTGGTATTCAGAGTTCTAAAGAAAGTGGCCGGACTGAAGGCAGAAGTAACTCAATCATTTGTTACAACCGAGGTCTGCAGAAGGGCATCACTAAACACACAAACACATCTCGCCATGAAGTAGATGAGCTACAGGATAAAAATACAGAATTTATCTAAGCCAAAAAGAAAAAAAAAACATGTAGGCTACCATTTACACAGGATCACCAGAACTGGACAACAGAAGTTGGAAAGAAAGAAGGAAACAAGTTGCTTAGTCTGATGAGTCTCAATTTCTGCTGTGACAATCAGATGGTGGGATTAGAATTTGGCATAAACGACTTGAAAGCATGAACACATCCTGTCTTGCATCAATGGTTGAGAGTGCTTATATTGTGATGATGGGGATGGGTGGGTATGTTCCTTGCCATGCTTTGGGCCCATTAGTGCCAACTGGGCAGTGTTAATGCCTCAGTGTGATGGCTACTTCCAGCAGGATATTATGCCAGGTTACAAAGCTCACATAATCACAAACTGGTTTCTTGAACATGACATTGAGTTCCCATAACTCAAATGGCCTCCACAGTCATAGATCTCTGTTCAAAAGAGCACCTTAGGGATGTGCTGGAATGGGAGATCTGCAGCCAACAAAATCACAGCAAATACACCATCATGCCAATATGAACCAAAATCTCAAAGGAATGTTTTAATCACCTTGTTTTATTCAAAGCCACTTCTGAAGGAAAAATTGCTCCAAAGTGTATATTCCCAACACAATTACACTTGTATTAACTATTAGGTTTCAGATACCACTGCCATGATATTAGAATATGGCTAATATATTACTATTACTTGCTTTAAATGATGAACAAATGTGGAAACGAGATAACATTGAGAAAGCAGAAATCAATCAGGCTTTGAAAAAATAAGAAAAATACTATTCAATTAAGTACACTGTATAACAAATAATACAAAAAATTATATCAGAAAAAAGCTGCTTTTGAAAACATTTTAAAAATGAGAAACGATGCCAAATTATGAATACTTTTCATGTTTTAGTGTCTTGTGGTAGCAAAAGCAGTCATAAGGGTCATAAAGAGGTTGGATAATGGTCGAGTAAAACTAAATAATAGTGTTTTGGGAGCAACTGATATTGTAAATGGGCTTCAGGGAACAGAATAAAACACTCGGAAAGTGTAGCATATGGCCCTTTAAAAGTACAGAAGGCATTTTGGCTATTTGCCATATTAAACAAGAAAGCTGCACAGCGTGTTTTCTAACAGGGAGAGGAAAATTTGGAGTTTGTGCACGATGTGCTTCTCCTGGCTTTGCGGATAGCTTTGGGTATATCGATCGAGGGGTGTTTTTGGATGTTTGGGAGCAGGCTGTGAGGAGCGTATGAAAGGTTATGTGTTGGAAAAGGTCTCGGCACTAGAGTGGAGCTGCAGGTTTGTTTAGCCGTGCTGTTGTGAATGTTAAAACAGGAGGGAAGGCTGCAGCGTTCCTGCAGCCACTATCAGTGCTGTCAGACCCGAGGCGCTGCTGGAATGCTCAAAGTGTCTGCGCTACACAAGCCGCTGCACAGCCAATACGAGCACATGGCGGCATGCACTTACTCTTCACCACAGCTCAAATTCAAGGACTTCAAATACTAGGTTCAAATAGTTTTGATGTGCAAATCTGTCCCAGTTCCACAGAAGCAGTGGAGTAAAATCTTGTGAAATCATTGCCATTTTTCTTAGCATTTTTTCAGGAATAGTTTTTTTTTAAGTGTGAATGTCTGCCCGTGCAGAACATTTTGCCACAATGGGTGTTGTGTTGGTTGCAAAAGCATTAGTATGTGGTTTCTTTGGTGCTCTGAGTGCTTACAGTGCACTGCTACTACCTACTGCTACTAAAACCTGCACTACACTAAACAACAAATAATAAAGTACAGTACTATACTAAAACTTCTGCTCAACACTAAAACATGTGTCCACTATATACTTGTTATTATAGACTCCATTGTTCAGAGCTCAATTTTGGTGTACAAGTCTATTTATTTGAAAAAAGTTAAGACACTTTGAGTAATATCATTTCTGTCATGAACACTCTCTGGATTTAGTATGGTACTGAATATGTATATAGCAATGTTCATGTATTTGGTCTTGGCAGAATAGATCTCCTACGCTACTGCTGCTGCTTTGATTATTATGACAGAGCAAGTACTGACACTGCCAGTGTACAGTGGTCCCTCATTAATTGCGGCAGTTACATTCTAAAAAATAGCCCACAATAGGTGAACTTCGCGAAGTAGTGTGCTTTATTTTTATAATTATTATAGATGTTTTAAGGCTGTAAAAGCCCTCACTACACTACTTTCTCAGGCATTAACATTTTCACACTTTTCTCTCATTTAAACATCGCATCGCATAACTTCTACCATTCTTTAGCATGTCCAGAAGTCCAACTTTTGTGCAGTGGTTAGCATCTTTCTCTGCCTTTTGGGTACTATCACAGGTGCCTTTGACGGTGTTTCGTCGACATTATTATATATGTTTGTTGAGGAGAAAACTTGCAAATATATAGTACAGCACTTCAGAGTCACACTGCTAGAGATCGAAGATTCATGTAAATTTGGCAAGCTAAACGCATTCTGTAATGTAAAGGAGACAATGTTCTACAGCCAATCAGGATGCAGAATGCAATGCGCTAATCAGCACACAGAACACACTCGCTGTAAAAAAAAGCATATCGAATTGCACAGAAAAAAAAAATTGTGAAACTGCAAGACTGCTAAAGGTGAACAGCATTATGGCGAAGGACCACTGTATACACAGACATGATGTCTGAGAATATAACATGCTGCTTCTGCAAACATAATATACATGTAACCCCCCTAACATATTTAAACACAGGTAGAGCTGGGGTGGAGGAGGGTCTTCGAAAACGCGCCACAGTTTAAACAGCGTAGACAGACGTGGAGCTTTATAGCTGATGAGGAGCAAGCTTATTGGCTGCCGAGTTGACAGCAACCAATCTCAGCAGATTAAGTGACCTGTCAGCCTGTGTGCGCATAGAGTTTCATGAAATTTCACTTATAATCAATAAATTATGGAAAAACTGTTGTGACTGAACAAATGCATAGTTGTTATTTATTATACATTTACATATTTTATTTTTCTTCTTTTTCTCCTCTCTTTTCATGTTTTAAACACCCTGAAACTTTTATAAATCTTTTTATACATTTTTTGATGGAAAAAAACACTGAATAAAATAAAATAAAATAAAATAAAATAAAATAAAATAAAATAAAATAAAATAAAATAAAATAAAATAAAATAAAATAAAATAAAATAAAATAATAAAAAGGTCACTGGTTTAAGTCCTGGCGGGGTCAGTTGGCATTTCTGTGTGGAGTTTGCACCCGGGTGCTTCGGTTTCCCCCACAGTCAAAGACATGCAGTACAGATGAAAATTAAATTGGCCGTAGTGTATGAGTGTGTGTTTATGAATGAGTGTGTATGGGTGTTTCCGAGTACTGGGTTGCAGCTGGAAGGGCATCCGCTGTGTAAAACATATGTTGGACTAAGCCAAGGGAAAGTGAAGGAAAAAAAATCTAAATATATAAATATAAAATAAAATAATCAGTTAACACTCTCATATAATCTTTGTATCCTTCCTGTATTTTTTAACATCAGTGTATTCTCTAAAAATACATAAAGATCAACAAATAAAATAAAGTATATATTACACTAGCAAGATTGTAAAATAAGTAATGAGCATTCAGAACAACCTGTCTTATGTTAAATGTTCATCCAGGGTCAAGTCAAGCACACTTAACATGTGCCAAGTCCTTCAGTAAGCCTATGAAAGAACTTACACATACAAGGTCAGTAAATATGACAAAGCTTTCCATAAACATTGTTCTCATTGTCCAAACACAGGACTCATACACATGAAGTGGCCCTTGAGCCTCGATCTCAGCTGATAAACAGCACCTTTTTGGACCCTTGTGAAATCTATAGGACTGACAATTACTGTGACTGGAGCGCAAAGTGGGCAATTCATCAGCGTTTGTAGATGAATGAGGACAAATAGAAGAGTGGGGTTTAAGGCCATCCCTTGTTAAGAGTCACATCAGAGAGCAACAATGCACCCCTCTGAATGACTCGGGATAGGTTACCGGCCTTTTCCTCTGATTGGCCGAGACAGATAATTAAGTTGTCACCCCAGGCCCTCAGCATGCTGGGAGAATGACACAGTGGGGACTCTTGCTCAGGACTCATAGAGTTGATGTGGCCTTTTCAAAGCCTTTCTCTCTCTGACAGTGTGAAAGCTTCTGAAAGGCTGAATGAAGACGGTGACAGTAATAAGTGCTGGATATGTGCTGCTGATAACTTGCTACTTGGCCGGCTTCGAGATGTGCCATTAAATCCAATCGAACTGTGCTGAGAGTGTAAAAGTGTGTGCAAAGTGTGTTTTTTTGGTTAAAGAGTTAGCCAAAAATGAAAAATCTGTGTTTAAAAGGATAGCTCGAACTAAAATGAAACTTACATACTATTTACTCCTCAAATGATTTCAAACCATTATAAATTTATTTGTTCTGTTGATCACAAAAGATGAAATATTGAATCTGAAAACCTATAACCATTTATTACCATAGCAGGTAAAACAAATGCTATGGAAGTCACTGGTTTGTAGTTTTAATTAATGAATTATTATTACTATAATTTGCATTTTTCAAAATATCTTGTTTTGTGTTTAACATACAAATCTCATAAAAGTGTTAAACACTGAAACAAGAATTGGGTAAATAAATTATGACAGAATTTTCATTTTTGGGTGAACTATCCCTTTAAACTCTGAGAATTCTACTGACACAGTTTCAATCTACTAGAACGTCTTTGTTAAGCTTTTTTGACACTACATCAGCGTTTCCAGACTTGGCAGTTGTGCCGCCCAATTGGGTGGTTTTGAATTTGATTGATCGGGTAAAAAATGGCATTGGTGGGTTGACAAAATTTGGGTGGTTTTGAAACGTAAATTTTATATGCAGCTTATTTAACAAAACATAACTGTGTGCTCTGCTCCATTCAGTTAGTAGTGACCGGTGCATAGCGCAAACCATGGGGGACTCTACCCGCAAAAGAAGGTGAAGGAATGCAGCGCAGCACCTGCAGTTAAACTCACAGCAGTTTATCATGACACTTTTTATTGATAATTTTTTTTCCGCAATTAACAGCAAGAGCAAACATAGAAGCATTGCCTGATTGACAAGCAGCACCTAATTATATTCAAAAGATTTTAAAATGCCAAATGGGACAAATTTATACCCCATTTCGAAAGTAAAACATAATAGGTAGTGTAGTCTACACAACATTAAGTGCAGTGTGTGGGTGAGAGAGGGCAGTGTTTCGATATATATATATATATATATATGTATGAAAAAAGTCTAAAAAAAACATTATATATATTTTATTTTTATTTTTACGGTTTCAGTGAATATAAACAGAAACTCATTCTTACCTGCTTTGCGAGTAAGAACAAACCTCATTGGTTCTTGCAAAAGCTCAAATAGGCCATGTGACATGCAAGAATGATAAACTCAACTTCAGAAGTTAAGTTCAATTCTCATTAATTTATTTTTTTTCATCTCTTTAAGAACAGATATTTTTATGATTTTTGACTAGGGCTGGGTGATATGGCAAAAATGCAATCTCGATAATTATTTTCCATATTTAACAATAACGATATATATTTTGATATAAATTGGTAATGCTTCCAACAATGACTGAAGCCACAAAAATTAGAGGGTTCCATTAAATGGTTTAACACATATTCTGCCGATAAATTTTCGGTGGCAGAAAATTTGGTACATTTCTAATATCAACACACTTTTAGATTCCAATTGTTGCACATTTCTGCTGTGTGACTGACTCCTAAATCAATATAAAGTAAAAAAGTCCAGAGCTTGTCATTCTTATTGACATAAATTTTGTCATGATTTTATTTAATATCGTTTATCAGCCCAGCCCTTGTTTTGACTGAATAGACTTTCTCTATAGTGACAGAAATTCTTCAAAATATCTTCATTTGTGTTCCCAAGATGGGTCTGGAAAGACATGAGAATGTGTAAATAATAAAATAATTTCCATTTTTGTGTGAATAAATGGAAACTATTATGTAATTTTTTTTTTGTATAACATAAAAACACGTATAACATAAGTCTCGGTTGTGCCCAGAACATGTCTGTGAAATTACAGCTGGAAATACCTCAAATATCATTTATCATACTCTGAGTATTCAGCTTTTGAGTGGAAGCAAAAACATGCTATTTTCATGTCTCTTACGTGTCACACTGTGGACACGCATCAGTGTTTAAACACCATGGAAAATGGATTTTTGCATAATATGTCCTCTTTACATTTCTTCCTAGTCTTTATCACACTTATTGCTAGTAGAATTTAGAAACTGATTCTTTATCTAGAGCATGTTTCCTCATTCAAAAGTACCAAAAATGTGACACACTACAATAAACATTTAACAGAGCTAAATTATTTTGCAGTGACGAGCATGAAATTGATTCATAGAACTAAGCAAACAGAGATTTAATACCTTCCTTCTATAGGAGACTTCAGTAGTGCTTGTGGTGGTGCATCGCCCCCTGTGGCTTAATGTGGGCGCTGCATGATATTAACATGCTGGCACAGCACATAAGGCAATGAGCCAAAAGAAATCTCGTGCTTGCCATGATGTGTAACAGCCTTTAGGTATTAGAGCACTTTATCTGTGAGCCCTCGAGAGATGGGAAGTACTGGGAGTTACAACTGGACTTAAAGGAAGTATGAAGCTTGTTGGGGGAAAAAAAAAACTATCTTGAGGACCTCTGTGAGCTGTAATCTCAGATGTGGCCCAAACAGCTAGAAAATCAACAGCAGCAATTTATAATGCGGGTATCTGTGTGGCCAGCCCTGAGGAGCAGAGGACATCTGGCCAATATGTGGACACCTGACCACGACATTAATTTGAGCTTGCTGAATTTTTCATTTCAAGATTAACAGATATATGATGATTAGATATGATAGAATGAAAGAACAATTATGATATAGTTCTAGCAGATAATAATGAGGCACTAAAATGTACACAATCAAGAAGTATAACCACAAATAACAGACAAGAAAAACAAACAAACCAAAAAATATGCAGTTTAAGCACTCTTTTGGTTTGACCGAGAGACATAGAGACAGACAGACAGACAGACAGACAGACAGACAGACAGACAGACAGACAGACAGACAGACAGACAGACAATTAGATAGATAGATAGATAGATAGATAGATAGATAGATAGAGAGAGAGAGAGAGAGAGAGAGAGAGAGAGAGAGAGAGAGAGAGAGAGAGAGAGAGAGAGAGAGAGAGAGAGAGAGAGACAGACAGACAGACAGACAGACAGACAGACAGACAGACAGACAGACAGACAGACAGACAGACAGACAGACAGACTGGACGTGAGTCTGCAGTAAGGACTTGTGGAAGTGGGTGAATAGATAGATAGATAGATAGATAGATAGATAGATAGATAGACAGACAGACAGACAGACAGACAGACAGACAGACAGACAGACAGATAGACAGACAGACAGACAGACAGACAGACAGACAGACAATTAGATAGATAGATAGATAGACAGACAGACAGACAGACAGACAGACAGACAGACAGACAGACAGACAGACAGACAGACAGACAGACAGACAGACAGACAGACAGACAGATAGATAGATAGATAGATAGATAGATAGATAGATAGATAGATAGACAGACAGACAGACAGACAGACAGACAGACAGACAGACAGACAGACAATTAGATAGATAGATAGATAGATAGATAGATAGATAGATAGATAGATAGATAGATAGATAGATAGATAGATAGATAGATAGATAGATAGATAGATAGATAGATAGATAGATAGATAGATAGATAGATAGATAGATAGATAGATAGATAGATAGATAGATAGATAGATAGATAGATAGCCAGACAGACAGACAGACAGACAGACAGACAGACAGACAATTAGATAGATAGATAGATAGATAGATAGATAGATAGATAGATAGATAGATAGATAGATAGATAGATAGATAGATAGATAGATAGATAGATAGATAGATAGATAGATAGATAGATAGATAGATAGATAGATAGATAGATAGATAGACAGACAGACAATTAGATAGATAGATAGATAGATAGATAGATAGATAGATAGATAGATAGATAGATAGACAGACAGACAGACAGACAGACAGACAGACAGACAGACAGACAGACAGACAGACAGACAGACAGACAGACAGACAGACAGACAGACAGACAGACAGACAGACAGATAGATAGATAGATAGATAGATAGATAGATAGATAGATAGACAGACAGACAGACAGACAGACAGACAGACAGACAGACAGACAGACAGACTGGACGTGAGTCTGTAGTAAGGACTTGTGGAAGTGGGTGAATAGATAGATGGATAGATAGACAGACAGACAGACAGACAGACAGACAGACAGACAGACAGACAGACAGACAGACAGACAGACAGACAGACAGACAGACAGACAGATAGATAGATAGATAGATAGATAGATAGATAGATAGATAGATAGATAGATAGATAGATAGATAGATAGATAGATAGATAGATAGATAGATAGATAGATAGATAGATTTAAATATTAATACATAAATTACCACTTATCACAAGACCCAAATGAACTTCAAATGAACTGCTCTGTCAGCCCAGAGAAAGAGAGAGAATGGGACAGATATAGTGAGGGAGAGAGAGAGAAGGTTGCCGTATCTCAGATAAGGGTGTGAAATGCTTTGCTTGTCTCTTAGCACAACAAGCTCTAACATCTCAGATATTTCATTGCCTGAAGTTTTTTTTTCCTTAAGTGGTTTCTTTTTCTGCAGATGTGGTTGCCATAGCAATGGTGGGGATGAAGAGTAAAGGAGGATGGTGTGTGTGTGTGTGTAGGGGGTAATGTTGGAGAAAGCGCTGCTGGGATTGGAGAGGTGTTATAAACGCAGGTAATTTTTGCACCTGTTTTAAGTGATAACACGCATGGTCTAGACACACAAACCTTCATACTGTACACACACACATGCACGTTCTGGCTGTTTTGAAAGTGGAAAATGGTTAAATCTGAGGTTGTGCCTTCCCACTTGACTCAAAACCCCTAGGATTTTAAAGGCAACCAATCAGCTTAGCAGAGGGAGGCTGGATTGGCTTTTGATGGAAAAATCACAGTCATTAAATAAATACAGTCAGTTATAAGTCAGTCCCATGACATCCAATCACACAGCAGCAGCCACATACATTAAACTACAAACTGAGTTGTTTTCTTATTGATATTCATAATTAGATTCTCTAATTGGGAAGGCAGAAGATGGGACAACAAAGGATAATAATGGCAAGGAGAGACAAAATGATGAGAAGACAGGATACAGGAGAAAGATGAGATGGGTAGACACAAGAGGAAAACACATGGATAATAAAAATGAGAGGAAGAAACAAGAAGACAGATGGGGAGAAAACAAAACAAGACGAGTGGACAGACAAGACGAGAGAAACAGAGACTACAAGAGAAAACAGTTGAGATTGGAGAATTGAAAAAAAGACATGGAAAGAGAAAAGGACATGAGACAAGATGACAGAAGAGATGAGACTAAAGGAGAAGTGGTTTAGAGAGAAAGAGAAGAAGCACAGAAGTAGCATAGAAGAAGACTCTCAGAAGGCAAGATGAGAGAAGAGCAAGCAGAATAATGAGAGGAGAATAGAGGAGACAGAACAAGGAAAGATGAGACAGGTGAGATGAGACATGGATATACATGTTGAGGAAGTAGATGATATAAAGGAGAGACAAAAGTGATAAAACTAGAAGAGAATGAGAGAGGAATGGAGACAAAATAAGATTTGGTGATGGAAAGTTTATGTAAAGTTCTGTTAATCAGATTACACAATTTGTATTGATGGTTGCGACAGTCACTGTGTCAGATTATGCAATTTTATCTATTTGAAGAGTTTGCTTGCACACTCAGTCAGATGATGGTAAACACACTTTGGCTTACTGTCTTTACAGGAGGCTCGAACCTAATGTCATCAAAAGTAGGCTCAAACATCCTGTTCATTAAGAAAGAGGCGTAAGGCTTGACTTGAGCTAAACAGACAACCCCCCAACCCATACTTCTGAAGAGGAAGATTCAGGCCCTGTTTACACTAATATGTTTTCATTTTTCATCCACGTCCACACTGGTGTTTCACCTAGCATTTCTGAAAAGCTCTCCGTCCACACTACACTGCTGAAAACGCACATCACGTGACCATACACACATTCTGACATGATAGATAGATAGATAGATAGATAGATAGATAGATAGATAGATAGATAGATAGATAGATAGATAGATAGATAGATAGATAGATAGATAGATAGATAGATAGATAGATAGATAGATAGATAGATAGATAGATAGATAGATAGATGGATAGATAGATGGATGGATGGATGGATGGATAGATAGATGGATGGAAAGACGGATGGACTGACGGACAGACAGACAGACAGACAGAAAGATAGATAGATAGATAGATAGATAGACAGACAGACAGAAAGATAGATAGATAGATAGATAGATAGATAGATAGATAGATAGATAGATAGATAGATAGATAGATAGATAGATAGATAGATAGATAGATAGATAGATAGATAGATAGATAGATAGATAGATAGATAGATAGATAGATAGATAGATAGATAGATAGATAGATAGAAGGATAGACAGATAGACAGATAGATAGACAGACAGACTACTGGCATTAAGCACATAATGCCAAAACCACACAGTGAGCCTAATGTTTCATATTTTTCAATGAAAATGTTATTAGAACATCATTTTGTTAGAACAGTGAAGATGTCATTTAAATATGTACAGTACACGATGCCTTAACATTTTTGGTGTCTGTTATGTTGAAGTTGTTAATATAAAAACTAAAAGAGACATTGGTTCATGTCATGTTTTCATTTTATTGTTATGTGCCAGGGTGAATGACATTATAAAAGTACACTGTCTTTACATTTGAAGATTTACCCGACATGTCCTCGGGAGTTCGTTATAAACTTGCTAAGTCTGAACTTACAAGGTAAGGATGCAAGTCTGAACTTTGTATAGGCTACTTGATATTGAAAAAAAGCTCCAGGTAGCACGAATGTTGGCAGCCATGCTTTCGTTTTCAGATGTCTCCGTTTTCCCTATCCACACTGACATGCAGCAGCATTTTAAAACCAAAACAGACTCTTCAGCGTTTCCAAAACGCTCCATGTTTGGGGCTCGAATGAATAGGTTCCTCCAGATCCTACGCTGTGAACTTCATATTAATTCTTGATGTGTTGTGGGTACCAAATATGCCAGGCTACACACTGCTTTGCGATCAATCATCGCATGACATCTACGCCTCGCATTGTCATCAAAAAGCTGCATAATTTATGAATGTCTCTGTAATTGTCAGATTTTTCAGTTTACACAGTAATTCTAGAACTCACTCACAAGGCTGCAAAAGTGCCTCCTCTATCAATCACCAACATTTATATTTTTATTCTGTCATGGTAGTTCTGTGATGACACATCTTACAAGCGTACGGTTGCCATAGCTCTAAAGACTTCTCTCTTTCATTTTGCCATTTTAAAAGCTGTGTACGAATGACATTATGTGCCATTGGTCAATGTCATCCATGTGACGGAACTTGTCATGGACGATGGGGGAAAAATTAAACATGCAAGACTTTCTGCGATGACTTTGTGAAGCATCGCAGACATGACATGGGTTGTTGTGCACTATGACACACTACATGAGAACCCAACGCTGATTTGTTGTTTATAAATGCCTACAACACTTTACGTCAAGCAAATCCAGCCAAAATCTGAAAAAAAAGAATCAAGTAATCTGAACAGGGCTTTAGAAAACCAAAAACAAGAGACATGAGCACAGAAAAAAAGTAGATAAGAACAGGATACACGATGATAGAAGAACAAGAGGACAGACAGTGATGGAAATTTTGAAGTAGAAGAAAATACAAGAAGAAGAGAGAAGACAGGACAAAAAAAGATGAGACAGGGAGAGACGAGAGGAGATACATGGAAATAAAATGTCGAGAGAGGAGACAAGAGGAGACGAGAAGAGGAAGACATGGGAAGAAAAAAATAAATCGAAGAAGGTGAGAGAAGACAAAACAAGAGGAGAGAAAAGAGAAAACTGAGAACAAAATGACATGAGAAACCTAAAAAAAACACACACTAGGACAGAAAAAAAAGAGGAGATGAGACAAGATGACAGATGAGAGAAGAGGAAAAGTGAAGAGGTGAGAGACCATTGACAAAGTTCAAGTAGAAGACAAGACCAACAAGAGACAAGGAGAAGAGGACAAGGAAAGATCAGATGGGGAAAGACAAGAGGGAAGATATGGATAAAACATGCTAAAGAAAGGGACAACAAGAAATGAGAGAAGATATTAAAAGGAAACAAGAAAATGGAGTAGATAAAACAAGATGGTATGGGACGAGGAGAAGAAAACCAGAAGATATATGAAAGACAAGGTTGTAGTATAACAGAGTAAAACAGAGACAAAATGAGAGACAAAACAAGATGACAGTGAAAAGAAAAGAATAAAAAGAAGGAAACGTGAGAAGAGAAAATATGAGTTAAAGCTATATGGATGAAAAAGTTGATGTAGAAAAGGAGATCTACACGAAACACAATGAGATATAAAGGGAGAAAAAAAAATGAGACAAGAAAAATGTGACAGAAACATGAAAAGAGACACAGTGCGTTTACATGGACAAATGATCACAAATCGGATTATTTCAGAAACTAGATTTTATGTGTTTATTTGCAAACCAGCTATGGAGACAACTGAGACTCTAAGAGATTCAACAGCTGATGCCACAAACCAAACAACAGCATGAGTAGCTAATGTTGGCGGGAAATCTGACTGTTAGCATTATTTTACATCATTTTATATTTGGTTTTTTGTTTTTGTTTTTGTTTTAATTATTCAATGACACAATTTTGTGCTTTAAAACAACAACAACAACAAAAACAACAGCAAAAAAAAAAAAAAAAAAACGAAATGTTATCGCCACTCTTGTCTAGATTTGCCTGTTTAAGCTGGATTTGAGTCTGCAGTAAGGAATTGTGGAATTGGGTAGTCGATAGAATTCTCGCATAATGATTGGAAACCCTGACATTTCTACACTTTCTTCCATTCACTGTCTAATTTACTCAATTAGGATTGAGTAAATTATAAATTAGAAAGAGTTCAGTCAAATCAGGGTGAATCCGCTTTCAGCTACTAAGCCCCCCACTGCTGGAATCAGCTTCTAGAAATGATCAGATGTGCTCCAACATTAGGTACATTCAAATCAAGACTTAAAGCATCTGTTTAACTGTGCCTTTACTGAATAAGAACTGTGCTGTGCTCAACAGATCTTTCTTTTCTTCATTCATTTTAAACCCGTTTTAACACGTTTTTTTTATTTCCTATACTTGTAGTATTTTTATATGCCTTTATTCTTGTTTATGTAAAGCACTTTGAATCACCACTGTGCATGAAATGTGCTTTATAAATAAACTTGCCTTGCCTAACAAGTGGTAGTGAATTCAATGGTAAAAACCTGTAAAAATGCTACAGTAAAATCTGTCAATTTTACTGTTAAATTTAGAAACATCTTATATTTTAATTGTGTGTGTTGAATGTAACTTGCAACACATTACACATATCAGCTTATTAAGAATAACTGCCTAAAGAAACGTGCATGTGACCTCACAGATGGATTAATAAATAAAGAAAAGAGACACAAGAATGCAAAGTCTTGTGCCCCCAATGTGGTTTTAGCAAGTATAATAATTACCATTAAAATTCCCAAATTATTTATTATCGGTGTATGATTGTAAATAATAATAATAATAATAATAATAATAATAATAATAATAATAAATAATAATAATAATAATAATAATAATAATAATAATAATTATTATTATTATTATTATTATTAGTAGTAGTAGTAGTAGTAGTAGTAGTATTAGTATTATTATTATGAATATAAACTAAATTCAGTCTTTCTGTTAATGATGTGTAAATTCATTTATCCAATGAATTCAGTTACTGTATGCCATCATGGAGCTGGGCTTGAATCAAGAGAAAGGGGAAAAAACAAGAATATTCAAGAAATACAGTTAGGTCCATAAATACTTGGACATCGACACAATGAACTCTGGACCTTTTATCTGCTCATTGTAATTGGGATAATGAGCGAATAACACACACCTGGTCATGGAACAGCTTAGAAGCCTATTGTCCAATTACTTTTGGACCCTTAACAAGTGGGAGGCACATATGCAAACTGTTGTAATTCCTACATCGTTCACCTGATTTGGATGTAAATACCCTCAAGCAAATCTTGTTCATTTCATTTCAAATCCGTTGTGTTGGTGTATAGAGACAAAAATGTTAGAATTGTGTCGATGTCCAAATGTGTATGGACCTAACTGTATATGCTGCTCTATTCTATTCTATTCTATTCTATTCTATTCTATTCTATTCTATTCTATTCTATTCTATTCTATTCTATTCTATTCTATAAACCATCCCATTTGTAAATGAATCTCCATGACTTTTCGCTGATTTCAGAAGATATTTAAAAAACCTTTCCTATTTGAACAGTGTTTAATCTTGTGTACATTGAAGAACAATTTGTGGACTGGGGCTGGTCTATTTTTAGAAGTAAATGAGGAATATTTAGCCAGGAAATGATTTTACAGCAGTGCAGTAGTGTGGAAACCCTGTAGTTTGCATGTAGTGAAAGAACATTAATTAAATGCATGCGCACACACACACACGAACATACAGGCTCATTAGAACATATACATCACATAAGCACCAAGTCAAAAGAGCTTTTGCAGGTGATCAATGTAGCAGGGAGATTTCCCCCTTTATTCTTAGGAAAAGCAATTATTCCAGCTAAAAAGCAGCATTACTGAAATAATCATCTATTAGCCACAAAAAAGAACACAGTGTTTTACACAGACCACAAGGAATTGATCCTCAGTAACTCTTTTACATAATTAAAGAACGAGATGGCCAAAAGAGTCTCTCTCTCTTCTCATCTCACACAGCCACATTTAAAGCTCACCACCTGAGCACCTGAGACACAAGACAGTTTAGAGAGAAAGAGAGCGAGCGAGAGAGAGAGAAAGAGAGACCAGTCACACATGAGGCCTCTACATCTGGGTCTCCACACCTGGGTCACACATTCTCACTTATGATTCCTTTTTTTTGGATTGGCAAGGACAAACGGAGATTAGGTACAGCTTGATCTTCCATAGAACTATGGTTTTAAAGAAGATGCAGTCTTTTCTTAATTATTAGTAGGATGTTTATTTCAATATCATATGTTTTTGAACATTATTTAACAATGCAAAACAATGTGCTGTCAATTTATTTAAAACGTGTTGTAGAATAAAAAAAAATAATAATAAAAAAAATAATTGTCTTTTACAACAAATCAAACCTTAATTAATAAATTAATAAATTGTACAATAAATAAAGCATTTTCCTACTTTGTTCATACACAGACTGCTCTTAAATGTTCAAAACGCAAGAATTATTGTTGTGATTAGATCATTATTTGAAAGTTACAAATCAGATCTGTAACAATCCAGTACAGTGCTTCCGGATTGAAATATACATGCGGTGGTAGCCGGATAAAAACACACCTATTACCCATAGGACATGCTTACCTACATGAAACGAAAAAGTGATTTCTAACAATATTTCTATTTATTATCCACTGTTTCTTTTCAAATTTTTTTTTTAAGACTTGAAAAAAAAAATAAAAATAAAAGAAATGCACATTTTGTACAGTATTTCCAAAGCATGTTAGATATGTTTAAAATATGTAATATATCAACATCATCAAATGAAAAAAAACAATATACAGCAAATGAGAAATAAATGACAAAGGAATAAAAACATTTATGAAATAAAAATCTCTAAAAAGTATAATAATTACAAGAATAAAAAGTGTAGATTATTCAAATAAGGCAAATGAGTTGATTAAGCATTTCTAACGGTGTACATATATTTTGCAGCCAGTTTAGATGTAATTTCATCCTCTCTGAGTAAATAGAAAATCTTTTTATTGTTTATCTGAGTCGTTCAGCTCAAATAATTAATTATATAATGTTTCTCTTGGTCTTGCGGAAGCATGAGTAAATTAGGCTAAATATAAAAAATGCAATGCAAAAACGCACACAATTAACGACGACTTTAGAAAGCAAAACCAAAAGCCGAATCCCGGACATTTTAGGAGATTTAGAAACCCCGGACGGATGCACTTTTAAGTCTCAAAAATGCGCGTCTCTGTGGGCCTTTGCAGAGCATGTGAGATTGTCTGTGGGAGTGTTGAAAGTTGTTGCGCACACAACGAGAAGTAGGAAATGTGTAGGGTGAGTGAAAATTTTCCACTAGTTAATAGATTGCGGATGTTTGGTTATTTGGCAGATACAATAAAGTGTAAAAGGATGATGATAGTAAAAAATAGATGTCACCAAATATACTTGGGCGGCCGTTAATATACCTCGACGGCCCGCCCAAGTAAAGTCTATGAGTGGGAAGCACTAATATATATATATATATATAATCATTTTAATAAGTGTCTGTTATATTATAAAAACATTAAATAACCTTATCATGCTTACAATGTTATTTAAAGGTCACACACATGATTTGCACACTGTTCCACTAACTTTATTCAAATAAAAAAAGTAATGTTATCGGAACATTTAATTTTACCACTTTAAAAACCTTCTCTTTCAACACAATTAACACTGTTAACTGTTGTTCCAAGAAAGAACATTTCTTTATGAACTTTTAATGTCTTACATTTAACATCAGCACGTTTGTCCTGACCACAAGTACATTTCTGCACCCGACCCAAAACACAGATGAATTAGAGTGGCTATACCATAAAAGAGAAGGTTAGAGCAAGAGAGAGAGAGAGAAGCAGAAAGAAATAAACAGCGACAGAGCAACAAAATGAGAGATAATGACAGTGTCTCGCACCCCAGACTTCCCTACAGTATCAACTTATGTGAGTGCAGACTCCCCCGAGAGCAATCAGTGTCTAAAGAACACATATAAGTGCAAAACCGTTCTTCCTCAAACAGCGGGGTGAAGGTGATACCCACCATTTTAGCCCACGCTGACATCACTGTAATCAGACACTCTTGAGACCTGCTCTCAGACCAGTCATTTTCACATATTAAAAAAAAGAGCCAGTAAACATACCCCTCTCCCATCCAACTCTCTCTTATACTCGCACACACACTTTCTCCTATCAGGAACTGACACTTTTGCAAATCACACCACATCCGACAACAAGACCTAAACATTTGCATCAGCCAATGATGTCCAACCACAGTATCATAAATGCTTCCTTCTGCACATACATTGTCTGCACAACAAGCTGGGGAAAAAAAGCACAGAATGTAATCTTGTTAATCTGGGAAATTTTTGATCTGGTGGCTTTGATAATCTCATCTGCAGACACAAACCGAATTTGGCTCAGCCGTCCTCTGTTAATTCAGTTAACGTCGTAATACAGCCGAATGCAGGAATCTGAAATACAGCATCAGCTATATTGTCTGAGATCCTGATACATTTTTAATGCCGCAGATATTTACATTGTTATTGAGAAATCTCTAATTAGATTCAATTTAACAAAAGTAACTTGAATAAGGGATAACTCACAAACAGCCGTTGATTTATTTATTTTTCACCAATAATTTGAAAGCTTGGAGTCAATTCCTCAGCTTATTCAGTTCAGGTATCAAAACAATTTGCAAGTTTTGTCCATAACAGAGCTTTTGTGTGTCAGACTAATTCTTAAACATCTCAAACTCCATTGCTAATTCCAAAATACCATTTTAGAGTCAGTAATGGAAACTTGAACCATTCATATGCAGATTAATGCAGTTATGCAGTAAGAAACAGAGACAGACAGAGAGAGAGAGAGAGAGCGAGAGAGAGTGAGTGAGAAAGAGAGAAATTGGATTACATGTGAATTACCTGTGAGAGTGAAATTGTGCTTGAGTCTTTGCATCTCTTAACACTGACTATTCTTACCATTCATATACAACTGTACCAAACCTAATATTTATCACACTGATATTTTAGAATTAAGCTTTGAATGCCTGTCATCACATTTTATAAAGTCATTACATCAAAATATGATCTTTTTTGTAATATAACCTATAATTGCTTATATGAGTTACTAGACCGCTCTTGAATGCGCATACCTCACTTTATGGGAGAACAAAGTTTTTTCACTACAATGAAACTTGTTTTTGAATGTTTGAAAGACACGTGTGAAGTAAAGTTATGTTTTTGTTATGAGAAAGTTATTTGGACATTGAAATGTGTGTGGTCATTTAACAGCTATGGCTATTCAGGGTAGAAATGAAGAGTTCAGATGCAAAAACCTCTAAATGGCGTCTAAGATTTCCTTCTAAAATGAGCATATTTATTAGGCTCCTGTGTTTAGGTTTGGTATTATCATTTTTATGGCAAAGAATAAGTCAGTGTTTCCCCTACCATTATATAAGGGGCGCCCCGCCCTCCTAACGGCTTTCTCCGCCCCCCCCGAAGTCAAGTTAATATATAATAATTAATATATATTGTTTAATATATAGTGCCAGATCACAACTTCTTTTTATAAACAAGCTAAATAGCCGTATGTAATACCTTATTTACACAACGACATGTGATTTCTGTCTCTAAATGCGATTACAAATTTCTGCTCTCTGAATCGCGCAGGGTGGAGTTCACACAGCCACTCTCAGCTGTATGGGAATGAGAGTGCCCACGTCACATGGCCCACATCTGACAGGACTGAAGACGCACGTGCGCTCCCGTATATTATGCATAGCATACGGCAGCTCACAGCAGCTCACAGCAGCTAAAATGTATACAGATGCGATGGGACCTCTGTTTAGTTTATTAGCGCGACTCGCACAAGTGATGCTTGTGTCTCCCGCAAATTTATACCAAACCCATGATCCCCAAAAATGAGTTAAAATACTCGCAAATCATGGCGAAAAGAGTGAATGAGCAAGATAGCTAGAGGCACAGTGATGGTCTAAGCATTACATTTCCTCTGTTAAATGAACAGAGCAGTAAAGATATCGCGAGTGCAAATCCCACTCTCTCTCAGTGAGTGATCTGCTGTCAATAGTTGTAGACGAGGAAAATATTTGAATGATCTTTTAGGCCTTTTTACATATAACAACTGAAAGTTCTGTTTTGACAATATTGCAAATTCACTAAAAGCTGGCTGGAATTTTTAGATAAATAAAACTTTATTATTTAACATGAATATTTGTTAATATAAATTCTTGTAATACACTCATTGCTATACACAGCAGTTTATAGACCTCTTTCCTTTTAGTAAAGAAGTATTAGATTTATAGGTGTGCATTTCAACTTCTTATGCATCAAATGTGCCCTCCAAACTTCTTCTTGATTGAGACATGTTGAATTCTTCTTTCATCATTTGCAGTGTTTTCAAATTGCATTGTAATTTTTCATAAATAAGGGACTGAGTCAGAATAAAATGAATGGATGAATTATTTTCTGTAAAGCTGCTTCTGGCCATGACATGTCCACACTAAATGGTTATAAGAGACGTGTTTAAAGGATTATATGCAGCATCCTTAATTTATTCTCTTAGGTAGGGCAAGAGCTCCTCTTAAAGTTAATAAATAATAAAGGGAAAATGTGCTCACTGCATTATAAAGCTTGAAGCATTAGAATCGGTGCTCAGTATCAGTAGATCACCATGACAAGGAATCAGTACTCTGTATTGGCTGCAAAAATCCTGATCGGAGCATCCCTAGCTTTGACCCAACTTGGCTGTCAGAGCAGCAATACTCCCCCTGGCTGTACAAGGCTGATCTTGGTAAGTCAGTAAATACACCCTTAGGAAAAAGAAGTATACTTAAGTAAAGGTCAAGTATAAAAGTATACTTTATTTACTAAGTAAATAAGCCCATTAAGATACACTGCAGTGACAAAAGCTGCACACTTTGTGGATAAAAATATAAAAACAAATGTAAATGTTTAGCTTGTACGGTTGTATAGTTTTTCTACTGCTGTCATTAAAAGAAACAATTTAACACCATGACTTCTTGTGTCTGTGTCAGTCTGCACAGCTGCGTAAAATCGTGCTGGATAAGTTGGCGGTTCATTCCGCTGTGGCGACCCCGCAAGGGACAAAGCCGACAAGAAAATGAATGAATGAATGAATTTTCAAAATTTCAGACAGCATTTAGAGGTTATTGCACCTGAACCCTTCAAATACTTATTTCTTAATTACTTTTTTGTAATTTGAATAAAACATCAATGAAAATGAATGAAATATACCTTGTAGTTTCCCATTTGTTTTTACGAGAAGCCAGGGTACTATAGTTACATATAGTATTTCTAGTGTTAACGTTATTCAAAACATTTCAAATACAACATTTCTGACAACACATTTCTGTCAGTGTGAACTGTATAGTAAAAAAAGGCACAACAATTTGGTAATTATAGCTTCACTGTTTGTGCTGTAGCGACGATCCAAAACAGCCTCACCAAAAGCACCAGTCACCACCAAAAACACACTTACAAACACACAAAACACTAGCTATCACCCATAATACTAGGCTGCACGATATATTCAGGGCTTATTTGTTCTAGAACAAGATTCCGAACCTCTGTTTTCACTGATGTCTGATGTCGTACCACAAAAATACCATACGCTAATTCATTTACAAGAACATCATCAAGCACATTTCACAATATTTATTAGACTTTTCTTTTCAAGCTGCCAATACACACTGGAAATGAACAAAGTGAAATGGCAAGACTGCTTCAGCATTTTTATCTTTATAATTTCTTAGGTTAAGGGTAAGGTTTAGCATAGGTGGTATGCTATTTAACAAGATTGAGCATTAACCTTTAGTGCTACTCATCAGACATTTGATTTTGGAACATAATAAAACTTAATAACATTGCTGTTTTTTGTTACTCAGACATTTTTATCTCACTCACTGGATTACAAGAACAAATATGATATTTCTTTTGCAAAAATGTCACCACAAACAGACATGTTTTTCCATGAGACTGGGTTGACCATTTTACGACAACATAGCAACAGCAAAGCCTTGGAAACCACCCACAAAACTGTGGCAGTGACGTTTACATTGGCAAACAACCCACATTTACAGTGCAAATCAATTTTTTTTAGACTGCCATCAGAAATAAAAAACTAATAGTGAGAAAAGAGGTGCCATCAGCTGCTAGAACGTGTGAACTGCAAGCTAAAATCCAATCCAAATCTGCAGGAAAGGAGGAAGAAACTAAACAGCTTATTCCAGATTTATCTGCTGTAGCTAATCTAAGCCACGTCCCCATGCCAGGGGAAATATCCTCTTCCTGGCAGAGTTAGCACTTTCACACAGCAGATTGGAACGCTTGGCAAGCATTTACACACGTAAATATCCTCTGAGAGACTCAAAACACCTGCACACAGTCAAACAGGTGAGTCATTTGAGCCTGTGTTTATAGGTGAACTCAGTATGTGTGTGTGCTAAAACTTGGTGACATACTGAGGACTCACCCACATGATGTTGGTAATACTCATTTAAACTACAATATTGTACTGTATATGCATTATTGTGATGATTTCAAAGAGCTTTATTATCATAAAACATTTGTGTACAGTTGATTTATAAATTTAAGGGCATTAGAATACATTTTAAAATCCTCTCTGTATGATTTTTCCGTTGCAATAGCTGGCATAATTGTTACACTTCATTTGAATGAGTCAGATTCGAAGTCTGATTAAAAGCTTAATTTTTTTAAAAACATAAAAGGATTAACAGTCAGCTAAAACAGTTCATAACTTTCTTAAATAAACCTTAGAAATGGGTGTAGAAGTATAGCTTCTTGTAAAAAAAAAAAAAAAAACTCACCGGCCACTTTATTAGGTACACCTGTCCAACTGCTCGTTACCACAAATTTCTAATCAGCCAATTGCATGGCAGCAACTCAATGCATTTAGGCATGTAGACATGGTCAAGACGATCTGCTGCAGTTCAAACTGAGCATCAGAATGGGGAAGAAAGATGATTTAAGTGACTTTGAATGTGTATTGAATGAGTTTTTCAGAAAATGCTGCTCTACTGGGATTTTCACGTATAACAAATATCTAGGGTTTACAGAGAATGGCCCGACAAAGATAAAATATCCAGTAAATGGCAGGTCTGTGGACACAAATGCCTTGTTGATGCCAGAGGTCAGAGGAGAATGGCCAGACTGGTTCAAACTGATAGAAATGCAACAGTTACTCAAATAACCATTCGCTACAACTGAAGTGTGCAGAAGAGCATCTGTGAATGCACAACACGTCCAACCTTGAGGCGGATGGGTTACAGCAGCAGAAGACCACACCGGGTGCCACTGCTGTCAGCTAAGAACAAGAAACTGAGCCTACAATGAGTGCTACAATGAGTTCACTGTACTCAAATGGCCTCCACGGTCACCAGACCCCAATCCAATAGAGCACCTTTGGGATGTGGTGAAATGGGAGATTGCATCATGGATGTGCAGCCAACAAATCTGCAGTAACTGCGTGATGCTATCATGTCAATATGGACCAAAATCTCGGAGGAATATTTCCAGTACCTTGTTGAATCTATGACACGAAGAATTAAGGCAGTTCTGAAAACAAAAGGTGGTCCAACCCGGTACTAGTAAGGTGTATCTAATAAAGTGGCCGGTGAGTGTATACAATATAAGTAAAATTACATACTTACAGTCTAACATTGAGATAGATGAATGTAAATGTCCTAAAACTTCTGACGCTTCACTGCATATCCAGTATATTTTGTGTATGTATGATGAACCTACAAGTGATCATTGTGCGTTTGTGTGTGTTTGTATATGTATGCCGGTTCTCCTTTCCTCAGTGTACATACTCAATTTTAAGCAGCTGTCTGAGGTGATGACTCTGAGGAAGATGGATGTGGTTTAGTGCCAAGCTGTCCAGCAGCCAATGTACACAGCCGAGTCCCAAAGCACCTCACACACACACACACACACACACACACACACACACACACACACACACACACGCACACACACACGCACACCGAAACAGCTTGTCTGACAGCTACAGGCCTTCACTGGACAATGCAACACTACAGAGGTTTGATAGAGTCTGTGCAGCATGGCGCCCACAAAACTGGCTGCGTTCCAGTCCACGAATGCCTGCACAGCCGTTATACAACACCCATATGTCTTACTGCATTGAGAGACGACAACAGAGAGCCGCGTCCCGACGGAAATCCATTTGCCATGATGAAACTCATCAGTAAAGGGTTATAACGGGTAGAAAGAGATGGGTGACGCATGCCACGCTGAATCAGACGCCTGCCAATATGTGTATCTGTGCCGATTGTTTAGAGGTGAGAGAGCTGGACAAAAACAAGGAGAACGTATAGAGAAAAATAAACGATTTGCTTCCCCATCTGTAGCTTTGAAACAGCTGACGAAATCTGAATGCAAACACAGTTCAGTCTGTTGTGGACAGGATTTATCATTATTGTAGTGCTGGTAGAGATTGTAAAAGTAAATAGGATGCTTTTTTATTATTATATTTTTTTTTTGCAAGACAGAATTGAAAAGGAAGAGGAAATAAAACAGAATTGCGTCTAAGTACATTGCACTGTGGTGCTCATTTGGAAGCCTGGGATTTAATATGAATATATATGTTAGTGTTATATATAATATATACAATTTAGTCAATGGTCTGTTGAAATTATTGATTCTCATTGGCTGGAAGGGGTGGGAATAAAATCATTTAACGAACAGGTAGTTCCAGTCAGTTAAAATAAATGTGCCCTCAAACATTAGTAATAACCATAGTTACTCAGTGACTGTTGCTGGGGCCTTAAAGCCCTGATTTACCTGTGTAATCTTGAGGATACTGATGTGTACACCTGCGAGCCCATGGGAATTAACCACTTAACCAATATTCTTCAAATTATTTGCAAAGAGGTAGCTAACACATGTTACTATGAGCTATTAGATATGCCTGTGTCATTCACATGCACACACACTCTTTTTCTCATGCATTTTCCCTCTGATTCTGATTCAAAGAGGGAACTAGGGGATCGAATATGTCATAACTGACATAAATTCTGCCAAATATTGTGCTGTAAAGAGATTTTTTTTAACTGTATATATGAACTAAATTGTCCATATGCACTGCACTTTCAGAAATAAAGGTACAAAAGCTGTCACTGGGGTGGTACCATTTCTAAAAGTACATTTTTAGACCTTTCATGTCCACTTTTATACCATAAAGGTAATATGTATACCTAAAAAAGTACAATTGTGTTCTTCATAGCACCTTAAAAGTACAAAAGTATACCCTGCGGTACAAAATGTTCCTTTAAGGTAGCAATGTGCACCTCTTAGATACAAAAGTGTTCTTTTGAAAAAGTACAGCAACAGTGACAACTTTTGTACCTTTATTTCTGAGAGTGTGGACACTTTAATTAAACTCTTATAAGGACTTAATAAGAAAAGTAATGTTTATTTTTGAATGTACTGCAAATCATGTCACAATACTTGTTTTCATCAACCTTAAATACCGCTTTTACACAATATCTTGCAAAATATCGTTATGTCTCATGTAAAAGTACTTAAAAGTATAGTATGTTTAACGCTATCTCACAGCAATTTGTACGTTTTTTAATTATATCAAATATGCTTACAGCTAGACCATTTGAGAACCATTAAATGTAGCAGCATTTTGCTCTAAGCCGCTATCTTAATAAGAGTAAACAATGAGTCCGTTGTGAAATCTTTTTTCATCGTTTATTTTTTATCACATCTTGTGCCGTCAAATCAGTGAAATAGCTCCATTGCATCAGTAGCACTAGTCACCACATACAAACTCACGGTCTGAAAATTGTTTCCTCTTCCCTTACTCCACCCACCTACTAGCTTAGCTGCCTTAAACCCCGATTTGCATCGACAGAATAAAAGGCTTCATTCACAAAATCAAAAACAATAAAGCACATACTCAAACATGAATAATATACAAAAAGCAAATACTCAAAGCTGAAAACAATAATTATCGAACGTAAACTTAATAATAATCAAATCCTCCAATCAACCTATTCAATCCAAACATAACAATAGAAGAAATGGCTCCAACGAGTGGCTTATTCATATGCATTTATACAATCTCATTCATACAATTTAGTATGATTTGCTAATCCACAATGACAGTTGGGTTTAGGGGTGGGGTTTGGTGCCATTTTTGTACAACTGAACTACAGGGTGGGCCATTTATATGAATACACCTTAATAAAATGGGAATAGTTTCCTGAATACAGTTTCCTGAAAAGTGGATTGGTCGTCGTGGGCCAATTGAATGGCCATCAAGGTCTCCCGATCTGACCCCCTTAGACTTTTATCTTTGGGTTCATCTGAAGGCAATTGTCTATGTAATTTATTAAGGTGTATCCATATAAATGGCCCACCCTATAGTATGAATTCGTACAAAATAGCCACTAATCTGACAAAACATAAAATAGGTATGTTTCCTCCTGAAATCAGGCTGGTATGTCTTAGGTTAAGTATGTATAGCATATATGCTCCGGTATGTCAGTTATGTATAGGTTTAAATAGCTCTTTCATCCAGTGTTGGGTTCATATTTATGATTATGTTTATTTATGTAGTGCTGTGTTCCTGTGAGACATGACATTTCATGCCACTGCATGTCCACATGTAGCATAATGACAATAAAGCTCAACTTGAACTTGATATCTTGGCAAATGATGACAGAATAAGTGAGCAAACAACAACTTACCATGCATTAAAGGCACATCTCTGCTTTTGTGTCAAACATTTCAAATCCTTTAACACATGACAGTCCATTGATTATCTCTTAAAAACACACTTCAATATGTTCAATTTAATCTGTTACTTACATAAGTTTGTTAAGTATCACAATTCTGACTTTTTCTCAGAATTGTAACTTTGCATCTAAGCAAACTTTGCATTTTGAGCTTTAAAGTTAACAAATTTGCAACAATTGCAGATTTATGTCACAATACTGAAAAAAGTCTCAGTTGTGAAAATCATTTGCCATGATGAAACTCATCAGTAAAGAGTTATAACAGGCAGAAAGAGCGAGGTGATGCATGCCAAGCTGAATCAAATGCCTCCCAATATGTGTATCTGTGCAGAATGTTTAGAGGTGAGAGAGCTGGACAAAAACAAGGAGAACGTATAGAGGAAAATAAACGATTTGCTTTCCCATCTGTAGCTTTGAAAGAGCTGACGAAATCGGAATGCAAACACAGTTCAGTCTGTTTTGGACAGGATTTATCATTACGGTGTTGGTAAGATGGCAAACTGAACGTTTTCCGATTCTGTCTCATAAAATTAAAGCAGAATTGGAAAAAGAACAGCAAAAATAACAGGACTGTTGCTTAGTATGTTGAGTGTGGGTTTTCAACGGGCTCAAAATGTTGGTAACACTTTATTTTGATGGTCCATTTGAGTATTAGTAGACTGTCTACTTAATATCTGTTGACATTGACATTTAACAGTCCTTCAACAGACATTTAACTGACTATAAGAAACTTTGCAATTACATGTTAACTTACACTAACCCTAAGCCCAACCCCAACCCTAACCTCAACCTAACAGTCTACTTAAAATCTAATGATAATTAGTTGCAATGTAACTTAAATTCAACAAACGGACCGTCAAAATAAAGTGTGACTAAAATGTTTGGCAGTTAGACTTTATGTATAAGTTCATGTTTACCATGTTTAGATAACATACATCTTACTTTTTAAAGCATAATAGCTTAAATAAACAAACAAAGCCCTGGGAATACATTTACAACTAATTCTAAATCCATTTTATAAAAATAAATTGCATTTATTAAGTCTCTCAGCCTGGAGTACTTTAGTATAATAAAAATGGACACTATATTAATGGAACTACACAGTTCAATGAGTTGAATTATGGCTGCAACTAACTGAACTGAGACATAATTTCACAATAAAAAAATCCTTATATTATAAACTCTAATAGAAAAACAGCAATAATAAAAGCAATATGTGCATTCACATGCCCCAAAAATCAGACCAGCTCTGCTTTATAGAAAAAAGAGGGAAATTAATGGTCAACTTAAGCTAAAATTGCGTTTTTTAAAATGATTTTTATTTCCCCCCCAAAAGTAGCACATGCATAATGATGAGTACAATACAGACTCCATTAGAGGCAGATATGGAATTATGCATCTTTTAATGCGACAGCCCAGTGTAAGGGAAAATCACGTAGGCAGCAGAATAACAATGCAATTAACTGCACATCTGAAGGGGAAAATACATAGAGATCAACACAGCTCTAATGACGAAGGCCAATGGATAATATGAAGATAAGCCTCTACACTACAGAAAAGCCACGGAGAGTCAACAACAAGACATAAAGAACATTAATGGAATTATAAGTCCCCAAATCCTTCCCAGAGGAGAACAACTGATCCCAGATCAACTTTAATACGCTGGTCTGATAAACTATGGCACAGCTAATGATGTAAATGCTAGCCAGATTGTGAAGTAATGCATCTCTGATTTAGAATGCATAGCCTTTTGACTACACAAAGTGAAGGAAAAACAGAAAAACAGAAAAAAGTGTCATTATTTAAAAAGAATGTAGATTTAAAATAATAACTAAATAACTTTAATTGTTTGTACAAATAAACAATTAACTTTAAAATGCTTTGCAGCTAACAAAATGGTATATTAATGATGCTTTTACATTGTTCCCATTCATTCATTCATTTTCTTGTCGGCTTTGTCCCTTGCGGGGTCGCCACAGCGGAGTGAACCGCCAACTTATCCAGCACGATTTTACGCAGCGGATGCCCTTCCAGCCGCAACCCATCTCTGGGAACTTCCACACACACATTCACACTCATACACTATGGACAATTTAGCTTACCCAATTCACCTGTACTGCATGTCTTTGGACTGTGGGGGAAACCGGAGCACCCGGAGGAAACCCACGCGAACCCAGGGAGAACATGCAAACTCCACACAGAAACGCCAACTGACCCAGCCCAGCCGAGGTTCGAACCTGCGACCCAGCAACGTTCTTGCTGTGAGGCCATTGTTCCCATATAAACTCCAATTTAAATATAATTCATGGCAATTTTTAACTGCAAATTTTATTATTTTTATTTTACATTTTTATTTATTTATAGGGTGGGATGGACATGAGAACATGAGTCCAATCCAAAAGCTAGAAGTTTATTTTTCCCTAGTAATTAAATCCAAATCACCAAACAGGTAAAGCAGGCAGATTTCAAATAATAAATAACAAAAAATCAGTCCAACCTAGTGTAAAGCTTGATTTATAATTGGCGCAGCATCGTGCAAGATTTTTAAACTGATTATTTTTATAATTTTTATAAATTATTTTAATGATTATAAAAATGTTATAACCATTCAAGATTTTTTAAATCAAACTTTGATGCATCACTTGCTTTTGTTCCTATCTCGGACAGTTCTACCTATTAAAGTTTATTAAAATATTAATGACAACAGAACATGGCAATAAACCATTATTACCAATAAAGTCTAAAAAACAGGGTATCAGTATGTTGCAAATCGATAGGTTCAAATATTCTTTTCCAGTTAGCAAATAAATAATTTGATCCTTAATTATAGTTTTGTAACTATTCAATTATTTTAATTTCAAAATGAATGGTGAAAAAACTTATTTCTGTAATTAAATAATCTGTTTTGGCTTTAACACACTTATCCCTCAGGTTTTTCCAAACTTACAAAAACTTTCCTCCTTTCCCACTGCTGTTGCAATTATTGTTCATCTGGTTATCTCTATGATCACGCATGGATGGATCATAAAGATGTCTGTACAGTCATGCCTGTTTCAGACAAAATATCTTTAAAATGATTCATTATTCAAATTAAATGAAACGCGAGCTGTTTGCTCGAGTCTCAAAAAATGTCATGCACTCCGCCAGCTGAAATCATGTCACGCGCACCCAAAGCGAACCACCAGCGATGACGTCACATTCGCCACGCACACTCAAGCGAATGCATTGACTATAAACCAGGCTTAACAGAGGCCAGCTAGTGAAGTGCTGTGCAGGTAAACATTACTTCTCTGATGCTAGAGACCATGGTCTTTAGCCTTCTTGGTAGAGCAACTGACTCCCATGCGGAAAGTATTAATATGCATGATAGCTTCGGAGACTGTTTACCTGTTACAGTGTTCAGACGACAGAGAGACGCCACGTTGTGTTGCCAAAACAAGTGAAAGAACTAGAATTTGGAGACACGGGTCATCAGTGTTGCATTTATTAATGTGCTGCAACGAAGGTTTTGTTTTCATTTTCCCTCTATGAGAGCGCAGCTGGACTCACATGTGGATTACAGTGCACGCGACACGCAACAGAAATGCGTTTGTAAGGAACATTTTTACCTGAGAGCTTCTCGCATCTGGAAATGGTGAAATCCGGATTTGCCGCTCGTCTCCTTTTAAAAAAAGACACAGTTCCTAAAAAAAGTTCCTTAAAAAAAGTTCCTTAAAAAAAGACCGATTCACAGATTGTCCTGTCTCGACAGATTTGGTAAGTGTGTGCAGTGCAGTGCCCTTTGTTTAACCCAGATGGCAAAGTTACTTTGTATTGTCAGCAGTGCTCTTTCAGTTTTTAAAGACATACCATAGTCAAAATGATTTAGTTACTAAGTTTACAGTATGATAATATTACTGCAATATTATAGTACAATATTATAGACTGAAAGATCCGCTGTAAATGCTGCTCTCCGAGTGTAAACACAATCAAATTATTCTCGTTGTGCAGGATTTTTGCTGCATTTTGTGACAGGATAGTCTATATACACACACGGCTTTCTGACGCTACCTACCGAGTGCATCTAAGTTACCGAGAAATGCGAAGGATTTTTTTCTTCCATTCGCTGTGCGGTATCAAACATACCATTAAAACTCCACTCTTCCAGCAGTTCCTCGCTTTCAATATCTCGTTTGTCACGGGCGACATGCAGGAAATGTTCCTGAATAAAAAGTTAAAGTGCCAAACTGCAGTTAAAGTCAACAAAATAATAATTTGGCAAGTAATTCGATTACTGATGTCCATGTAAACACAGTCACTCTCTTTCTCCCCTGCGTCTGCGTGCCTAAACGGAAACTCCCATATTTGCAAATCCTTCCCTCTTTCCCTA
This sequence comes from Danio kyathit, assembly GCA_903798195.1. NCBI lineage: Eukaryota > Metazoa > Chordata > Actinopteri > Cypriniformes > Danionidae > Danio > Danio kyathit. Next base: position 27,773,093 of record LR812528.1, read on the forward strand.
CCCCGACACTCCCACCTAAACAAAGCTGGACACGCCCACTTTCCTGACTTTTTCCAAACTAGAGGTTTGAAAACACCCTGCTAAGACAAGGGGGTTTCATGGCCCTTTAAAGGTGCTCTAGAGGCCATGGTCTTTAGCCTCCTTGGTAGAGCAACCAACTCCCATGCGGAAAGTCGCCGGTTTGATCCCAGCTCGGAGTAGGTTGGGTAGTGTAGAACTGGAGGAGATTACATTGGTGCCATGACCTGGATGGAAGTGAGCTAGTGAAGTGCTGTGCAGGTAAACCTCACTCCTTTGACCTGTAAAGGTGCTCTAGCGACAAACGCTAGAGGACATGGTCTTTAGCCTCCTTAGTAGAGCAACTGACTCACATGCGGAAAGATCCCAGCTCAGAGTGGGTTGGGTAGTGTAGGACTGGCAGGGGTTACACTAGCAAACAAAGCAAAGACTTATTCATTTATATATTTCACTGTAGTTAAGATGATAGCTTCATGACAGTTCTGTATATGTATATAAATATAATATAAATACTTAATTTTTTACTTAACTAAAAATATTTTATGTATTTTACAAGACAACAACATCTGTCATCAAACAGAACTGTCATCTAAACTAAACTAAACTAAACTAAACTAAACTAAACTAAACTAAACTAAAAGGACCAGTGAAACGGTTGAGCTGGTGAGCTGTGATGTCCTGCTGAGGCTACTGTAATGACCAGTCAGTGAGAGATCAGTGTTAATGTTGACAGAGCAGACGGAGACATATCAGAGACTCCACAAAGCCCAAAATGACTGGAGCTGTCTCAGTGCCAAAACACACATCCACACTTCCACACACTACTGTTGCTTGGTTGCATCGCGAGAGATTGTGATCCCAGCTTGCCGTCTTATGGCTGTGGGATATTTTTTCTTCATTAAGCAACTGAAACCGATAACAGTGAGACAAATACAGAACCATTATCAGCTCTATCACAGGACGACACTTCTCAGTCAGTTTGGTGCTCAGATGTGTCAAATGCTTCAGGCCATCTTCTACTATCATATATACCTGCGATTTTTCTTCTGCTAATGAGACAAAATCAACACTTTGCTGTAACAGCTTTTGCAAGCACTGTACACTAGCAGTCAATCATTTGAACACATTGTTTTATGTGACTAAGTACTTCTATACTAAACTATATTAGTTTAAAGCTGATATTAATGACTAAAATTGTTTGAAAATTGATTGAAAACATTTAATATAAATACACATTTATACAAATATAACAAATTAACAATATATACAGTTGAAGTCAGAATTATTAGCCCCTCTTTGAATTTTTTTTTTTTTTTTTTTTTAATATTTCCCAAATTATGTTCAACAGTGCAAGGAAATTTTCAAAGTATGTCTGATAATATTTTTTTCTTCTGAAGAAAGTCTTATTTGTTTTATTTCAACTGGAATAAAAGCAGTTTTTAATTTTTTAAAAACCATTTTAAGGTCAAAATTTAAGCTATATTTTTTTCTATAGTCTACAGAACAAACCATCGTTATACAATAACTTGCCTAATTACCCTAACCTGCCAAGTTAATCTAATTAACCTAGTTAAGCCTTTAAATGTCACTTTAAGCTGTATAGAAGTGTCTTGAAAAATATCTAGTAAAATGTCATTTATTGTCAAGAAAATAAATCCATTATTAGTAATGAGTTATTAAAACTATTATGTCCGTTAAACAGAAATTGTGAAAAAAAAATAAACAGGGGGGCTAATACTTCTGACTTCAACTGTATGTATATATATATATATATATATATATATATATATATATATATATATATAAATTATTTTAATTGATTTAACTTATTGTTTCATGAGGATTGTTCTTCAAAACTGTGTAAAGGTTCCCACCCACACTTTGCATAATCTGATATTGCATATTTATTTACATATTTATTTATATAAAATAATAATTTAATGCAACATCAAAATACAAATTTGGTAACACTCTATTATGTGTTTATAAGACAAGGTCATGAAACCCTTATAATTATGATGTGACACTAGTTATGACTGTGAATTAGATTTTATGCATTCTTATGACAACAAAACTTGTCATAATTCTGTCATAAACATAATTGAAATTAGGTTATTAAAATAGTGCCATGATTTTTATAACAGCGTCATTACAATTCTTCTTGTAGACTACAGTGGTACAAACTACAGTGGGTCAAATTAAATTTGTCATTAAATTGTCATTTTAATTTATGCCAAAAATGATGGGCACCACGGTGGCTCAGTGGTTGGCATTATCTCCTCACAGCAAGAAGGTCGCTGTTTCAAGTCCCATCTGAGTCAGTTGCCATTTCTGTGTTCTGTGTACGCGTGTGTTTCCTCCGGGTGCTCCGGTTTCGCTCACAGTCCACAGACACGCGGTATAAGTGAATTGAATAAACTAAATTGGCCGTAGTGTATGTGTGTAAATGAGTGTGTATGGAGTACACACTCCCCAGTACTGGGTTGCAGCTGAAAGGGCATCCGCTGTGTAAAACATATGCTGGATAAGTTGGCGATTCATTCTGCTGTGGTGACCCCTGATGAATAAAGGGACAAAGCTGAAGATAAACAAATGACTGAATGTTTATGGCACAGTTATAATGGCCTTATGGAAATCATGTTTATGACAAATTTTAACAAGTTATGTTGTCTTGGTAATGTCAAGTTGTCATAACAAGGAAAAAAATACTGAGCAAATGACACTTAATGACAGTTGTCATAAGCATGCATAAAATCTGCATCATATTTATGACATGTTATATCATGATTATAACAACCCAGGCTCATTCTGAAAACCTAGTCCTGTGGATGTTTCTGGACACCGCGAAATACATCGCGGGAGGTACTTATTTTTGCAGTTTTTTGTTTTGCAAAATCCACTAGAGGCCGCTGTGTGTGCTTTTTCATATCTCAAATTTTTCTCGCGAGTGCCGTTCGCGCCCGCTGTTCTCACGTAAACCCACCAGAGGTCGCTGTCGACTGACTGTCTGTCTGACTGAATGAATGACTGACTGGCCGGCTGACCAATTGATCGACCCTCCCTCCTCCTTCCCTAAAAAAACCCAATTTTACCGATTGACCCGCCAACCCACATCCCTAAACCCAACCAACGGTTTACATAAGCCGTCCAGAAAAAGAAAAGCCCTCGTCTGATTTTTACCACGTTTTCGGATTTTACTACATTCTCACCCTGTTATTCACTTGTTCATTTTATTTTTTGGATTCTGTTTTTGTCTTACCTGATTTCTGGAACCGCTCTTCACTGGACTCGAACCCCGCCGTCGTCGTGGTCAACTCCTCTCTGCGTCTCAAGTCTGCCGACGTACATGATGAGCTAACTGGACAAACTGGTTGTGGCGGAAAAGCCCTCCACACGGAGATAAAGTGGTCAGCTGGTAAGCGTGAAAAGTAAAGGCGTCATACCGCCCCGTAGCGTTCGTTTAAAAAAAATGAAATGCAGCCATAGGTACCTCCGGCTACATAATTTGCGGTCTCCAGAAATGTCCACGGGACTATGTTTTCAGAATGAGCCTGTGTTGGATTATAAAGGTGTCATGAATTCCCCCTTGAAGTAAAGTGTTAGCACAACAGTTACTTTTTCTTACATATTACATATTTTTAAAAACCGAAAGACTCACAAAGCAACTCAATATTACCCCTGCTGGTAACACTTTATAATAACTACACACTATGAACTATTTATTAAGCATTAGCAAATAGTGAATTCATTATTTTTTAAGCACTAACTCTACATTAATAAGCGTTAGTAAGCAGTTTATAACTGCAGCTACAAATGCTGTATTCTTGACGTACAACCACATTTATAATGTGCTTAATAATTGTACTTTCATACTTTACTAATGATTTATTTTTCATTACTAAATTAAGTATTGCATTATTTACAAACCAGTTGTTTAAGCATAGTTGGTGTTGTTTAAGATCATTCAGAATGAGTTAGTAAATGATTAATAAACTCCTCAAATTAACATTTATAATTCTTATTATTCAGCCATATAGTAATAGTTAATTTATATGTTAATAAATGCTTTATTAACTCGACTTCATCCAGTTTTGTGACCCAATCTAAAGTGAGGACTATTTATGCTTTATAAATCCCTTATAGATGACAATTAAAGGCTCAGTTAAATTCTAAACAGGAAAAATGAACATAAACGACATTATTCATTCCTATTCGTTTAAAGATACACAAATCAAACTGTATCAAATAAAAAATAAATCTTTGCAACCTTATCTAAAATAAAATTACTGTACAGTTTAAACATTGCATCCTACTATATTGTTCAATTATTATATTGTTGTTGTTTTTCCAATTTTGTTGTATTTTGACACTCCTGTTATTCAGCAATGCTTAAACTTTACAGTAATTTTACTTTTTAGATAAGATTGTAAAGATTATTGGTCATTTGATACTGAGCCTTTTTGTCATTTATAAGGGATTTATAAAGCATGAATAGTCCTCACTTTAGATTAGGCCACAAAACTGGATGAAGTTGAGTTAATAAAGCATTTATTAACATACATAGTAACCATTACTTAATTTAGTAATGAAAAATAAATCATTAGTAAAGTATGAAAGTGCAGTTATTAAGCACATTTTAAATGTGGTTGTAAGTCAAGAATACAGCATTTGTAGCTGCAGTTATAAACTGCTTACTAACGCTTATTAATGTAGAGTTAGTGCTTAACAAATAATGAATTCACTAGATGCTAATGCTTAGTAAATGATTCATAGTGTGTAGTTATTATAAAGTGTTACCAAACTGCTTTGTCTGTCTTCGTTTCAAGATGCTGAAAGTTTGAGTGAAATGTGAAATTTCTCTCCAGCATCCTCTTTCTTTTTCTTTCTCCTTTTCTTTCCACCACAGCGTTCGCTCTCCTGCCATTGACCAAAAAGGCCATTTGTCTTGTTCTCCAGCGATTTATTCTATCCAGATCAAGTTACGGAGCCACGTGGCCCCGTCGGCCTCCCATCTCTCCCCACAGCGCTCTTGTAAGAGCCTTATTTACAAGCCAAACAACAAGCTTCCCTTTTCGATTCCCTATAAAGCACATGACGGGACAGATAAGATGGCGAGGCACAGATAGAAAGAGAATAATAAAAGAAAAATAACGGCTGCGCTGCTCTTTTCAGGAACCTCTGAGGTCCAGCGGGGGCCAATCAGGAGGTCGGAGAGCCTTAGAAAACTTTCCACAAGCACTAAAAAGAGAAAGATCAGAACTCTGCGCGCAGCTTTATTCTGTAGCTTTTATCTGACGACCCCAATCTGCCGGGGTCGAAGGTTAATCAGGGTCATTTGCTTTTCTAATTACAGATACAGAACTCATCTGCCCAGACGCACAACACAGGCCAGAGGTGCCACGCACACGCAGGTACACACACACACTCGCTTCATTGGCACCTCTAGATGCTCGGGTATTACTGGAATGGAAAATGCATCCTGTTCTTTTATTTTTGCTCTGATCTGCATTCATTTACATTTGCAAATGAGCTTCTGTCTTTCATCACCTGTTAGTAGTGTTGCATTTGCCTCGCAAGCCCAGAGTGCATCTTTCGCACATGGGGGCACTGTGTAATAAGCTGTGCACAGGATAAGATCAACTTTTTTTATTATGAAGTTATAATTTTTTTATGTTTTTTTAATAGAAACGTACATGTAAAAATTGGTGTATAATAATATAATATAATATAATATAATATAATATAATATAATATAATATAATATAATATAATATAATATAATATAATATAATATAATACTGTATAATATAATACTGTATAATATAATATAATATAATATAATATAATATAATATAATATAATATAATATAATATAATATAATATAATATAATATAATATAATATAATATATATATTTTTTTTAGGAACAGTAAAAGTGCTGGTTTATTATAATTATAATTATTACATAATTATATATAATTATTATAACGTATTGTGGGGATCATATTTTAAAATTTTAAATAACACTTTTTAACCCAATGGTTGGATTTGTCCATATCGGATGATACTTTGTGGTACAATTAATGACAGATTAGACTTTTAGACATGTTAGACATTTCTTTAAAATAAATGTTTTTTTCTTTGAACTTTCTATTTCTCAAAGAATTCTAACCACAACAACAAAAAGAAGATCAAGTGCAACTAAACAACACTTGGAAATTTAGTATTGCCATCAGAAAAATAACATTTTAAAATATATTCATTAAAAAGCGACTTAATAAAAATATATTTTGTACACTGTAAACCCCAAAAAGTTAAGGTAACTTAAACAATTTGAGGATACAGATTGCAACAAACCATTTAAGTTCAAAAACGAATCCTATTGAGTACTGTGAACATAATTCATTTGAGTAAAAGAAACAATTTGAGCACAGTAAAAGCCAATAAGGCAACTCAAACCATTTGAGGAAACCGATTACAATCATTTGAGTTAAAAAGGAATCTATAAGAGTACTGTAAACTTACTCTATTTAAGTTAAAGTAATGAGGTATTTTATTAACTCATTACCTTCAACACTGAGTTCAAAACTCTTTTCAAATGAGTAGAATTAACTTTCAGTCAATTTTGAGTTAACTACACTCATTTAATTTGGTAAAGTTGACTGTTGGGTTTCACAGTGTAGTAATATTATATTATGCAACTTTTTTATCAAACAAAGGCAAATTTGGTGAGATTACAATTCTCATTTATTTTTTAAAGCTTAATTATTGAAGGTCAATCTATATAAACCATAAATTAGGGAACTATCATAACTTAATAAGTCCTAATAAATATTAAATAATAAAATACACACCAAACAAAATGTTTCTGTTCTGAAAAAAGGCAAAAAAAAAATATTTTTTACTTAACCTAAATAAACTTTATCTAACGTTCTTACAACAACAACATGTAATTGCAAAACATTTTTTTTTTATAAAACTCTATAATACTCTCAAAACCAACATAAATTCACAAATTAATATTAATACTTCTGATTAGATGGAAAAATATGTCAAGATTTTATTTACACTAAAAAAATTAGAATATAAAAGCCAAGTAGTGTGCATGTGTATGTTGCTATTGAAATAGGCTCATGTTTGAAGTATTTAAATGATCACACAAAGTTTTGTAATAAAAAAGCTTGACAGTTGTCTTTCAGCTTGAGCACATTTGTCTGCAGGCATAATGTTTCTTAATTATGAACTTCATTAGTGTTAAACGTTTCACTGAATAGCTCTCTGATTAATGTCTTAGTAAATTGTGCTGTTAAACAGACCTGAAGGCTGAGACTTGCAAATGCATGGACATGATGCATGAGTCCACGTTCAAATCTTCAATTTTTTAAAACATTCTAATGTAAAAAAGTACTGCAATCACAAAGTCAAAACCCAGAAGAGATATTTACAAATACAATCTGTCATAAATATAACTTTACCTTACTTTTACATTTTATATTTTGATATAAAATGTTTTAAAGCAACTGCGCACACTCACAGCCCAAACATTCCCATGCAGTAAACAAATATGCAGTAACTTATTCCAAACATAAAACAACAAAAAATAATGGCAAAAATTTGGGGGAATTTATAGCAGAGCACATTTTATAGCAGAAACACAAACATGCAAGGGTTTGTTTATAAGAGTATACGCAGTTTAAATTAAAGTGTAAATTATAGTTTTGTTGTTAGGGGTGTCAAAATTAATTGTTTCTTCGGTGCACCGCGATGCAGACGTGGACAATTTGGTATCGGTTCAGTAATAATCATAACCGGTTACTCTGTACTGACGTCATTTATCTCCTATGCGCTATGTCGCGGTAGCTTACTATGGCGAGGGAGGCGAGCGCGAGTGTTTACAATGCTTCGCCTACTTGACGCACAAACTATGCACAATTTCACTGCGTGTGTGTTTTCTGGACACTCTTTCACTGACACTTACAGCAGAAGCCCCTATTTCACTGCGATTGAAAGAATGAAAGTAAACTCCATTACTCACTCTCTCGCTGTGGCCCATTTGACCTGCTGGCGTGACTTTTTCTCTCCTCTCGGCTGATACGGCGATACTTCTGGATAGAGGTCTGCATTCCCGCGGGTGTAAAGCGGGAGCCGCTGGACCAGATTTCTTGCGGCGCGGAAATAAATTTCCGAATAAAGCGTGGGAGCGGTCGGTAACTCTGTAGTAAGTTGAACCGGAGCGGGCGGTCTAACAATGTCGACCCCGAGCAAGCACGTGTGTGTGTGTGTTTATGTGTGTGAATGAGAGAGAGTGATCCTGTATGTTGCTGTCTATGTTTGTGTGTGCCTGTAAGTGTGTGAATGAGAGGGCGTGATGCTCTGTGTCGCTTGCTTGGTGCTGTGTGTCTATGTGTGTGTGTGTGTGTGTTTATACAGACAGCCCCAAATATAAAACTGTGTTTGGGGAAAGCATCGACAATGCACCGTGATGCACCGAGATATCGAATTGAACCGAATCGATGGCATGATAATCGTAACCGAACCGAACCGTGAGACCAATGTAGGTTCACACCTCTATGTTTTATCAAGACATTTTTAGGCAGTAAATGTGAATCTTTAAGATAAATTTGAGAAGTGTTGGTCTGGTTTTGGTCTAAAACCTTCAAAGTCTTGGTCTTGATGTGGTCTAGGTTTACAAGGTCTCGACTACAACACTAAATAAAATAAAAATCTTAGATTCAGGAGTTTTAACATAACGGCCAAGTTTGTTCTGACAATGGCAATTTCTAATACATTTCTATAATGTAACCGTATGTTAGCTATAACCGTAACCGAATGCCGAATACAATGGTGTGTGTGCAAGCAGCTTATGAAGGCCCATAAATATCTTTAAAGTTAAGTTTGTGTGTGCTGTCATGAAAATAAGTATATGACCAGAATGGATGTCCCGATCAGTTTTTTTTTTTTTTTTGATTCTGAGTATCTATCTGAGTCATTTGATTTTGAGTATCTACCAATATCGAAACCCGATCCGATACTTCTATAATACATAAAAAAGAATAAAGAAAGAAAAGCGAAAAAACAGATCCAGGATGTTCCTTATTTTTTATTTCAATTCACCTTATTTTAACATTCAACAACTCTGTTAACAAACTGAGCTCGTCTGTGAGGTAGCTTGAACAAACATGTAATAAACTTGCACCTTTGGACTTTAGTGAAACAGTAAATATAAAAAAAAAAAAATCTAATATAAAAACAAACAGCACCTCAACTTAAAATACCCGGCAGGTAATCCCAAGTTTACATATCTCACAGTTTGCTATAGCAATGTTGTCGTCATCAACTTTATAATACCTCCAGACTGCAGACATACTCCCACTTTCCACTTCAAACTGCTTCCATGTTCTACTTTGCCGGCATTTAACTAAAAGTGTCTCTGCATGTTCATATAAATGCAAAATGTGAACTTTTTAAGTCCTTTACCAACAATATTTTCTGTTTCTAGCTCACAAAAGGCTTTTTAACACCATTTAGAGTCTATTTAACTTGCACATTTTACATTACTTTCCTTGAATCAAAACAACAAATGCTACTACAATGCAGTATTTTACTAATCAAGCTACACAAATCCTGAATTGTTGCATAACATGAAAGGGCACAATACATTATGTCCTATCCATGATAAGAGCACTATTTTAGTATACGTTCCAATGGGTCATATTTTAGGAAAGTGACAAACGACCTACAGTCAAAGGCGAAAATATTAACCTCCTTTGAAATTGTTGCTCTTTTTAAAAAAAAAAAATAAAAAAAATGAGGAGATGTATAAGGAAGCAAGGACATTTTCACAGTACATTACATTACATTTTTTTTTATTATTCTGAAAAAAAGTCTTATTTATTTTAGTTTGACTGGAATAAAAGAGTCAATATTAAGGTCAATATTATTAACCCCTTTAAGAACAAACCAACCACTGTTATCCAATAACTTGCCTAATTAACCAAGAGTAGCTTGCCTACTTACCGAATAAGCTAAGCCTTTAAATGAAACTTTAAGTTGAATATCTAGTAATATAATATTTAGTAATATCCAGCTAAATAAAGCTAGTGATAGATTATTTACTGTCATCATGACAATTAGTCATTAGAAATGAGTTTTTAACTATTATGTTTAAAAATATGTCTGTACATAAGACTTAAAACTAATGTGTTCAAAATATGTTGAAAACAATGTTCCCACCATTAAAAAATATTTATAAATTCAACAAGAAGGCTATTGTTTTATTTCAACATATAACTTGCCAGACAAGATGCTCTGAAGCTATATTTCTCTGCATTTATTTTTATGTTTTGGCCAAATTAAAGGTTACACATAAACCTCTGTGAAAGTATTCTCGGGTGAAATCAGATGTTTTATAGTAATTGCCTTCCTCTCAGGGATCAGTATGTATTGCTGGCGGCAGTGAATCCGAACTCTTTGTTTACTGCTCAGCGCCTTTCTTGACCGGGTCTAAAGATCAGCAGACCTCGCAGAGATTTACTGCTCACCTCAAACTCAAAACACTCCCGTCTCACATCCGTAATCTCACTCTCAGACACTACAAAAGACAATCTGATTATTGCAGAAAGCCTTGAGCGCCACAGGAAGTAGGCAAATCAAATGTAGTGGCCCAGCGCTCTTTTTCTGATTCATGACAGCCGTAAAAGAGGCGAGTGAGTGTGTATGTAATCATTTTTTTTTTTTTTTTGCCTTATGCAGCTCTCATATCAGGCCAGCTCAGAGGCAGGAGACATCAAGCAGGAGAGCACAAAAGAGAGAAGGGGGAAAAAAGAATATCATAGAGCGTAGTGGTTTCAAGATATCTGAAAATGAAATGAAAATCCTGCCATTTGAAATCACTGAAAAGGGTTTAACAAAAATGGGAGATGCTACAGTAATCATGCATTTGTTGTTTTACATGTCCATTATTCTGTTTTGTCACTGACGCTCAAAAAATACTTTTGCTGCTTGTTCAAACTACTTATTTAATATGAGTTGAATCAACTCAATTTTATAATGTTTTTTAAAGACAACTTAATTGTTTTATGTTCAATTCACTTACATTTGTAAAAATAAAAACAATTATGTTAACCGATTCATGTTGGAACAAGTTGAGAAAATTGTATGGAACCCTGCATTTATTACAGTGTAGTCTTGCTGGCTGAGATACATGAGGTTTGGACAGATTGAGGAGGAAATTAAACTAGAAATCAATAATGTTTTGTGCTGTATGTTATTGTTTTTCAGCAAATTATGCTGATGAATTTAACATTAATGCATTCAGGCCATTTTCGAATGGGAAGATATCAATGAAGGCATTTAATTAAACTGCATTCCTTCAAGATAAACCAGCATTTCAGAAGTTATAAGTTCTATAACTGAGAAATGAGAAATACAATTATTCATCACCAATATTGAGCAAGACTGCATAGTAATGATTGTGTGTTCTTGTGTAATTTGAACTTTCAAGAAAAAAAAAATTATATAATCTTAAAATCAAAATATTCTTCTATATATTCAAGAATTATTAGCCCCCTGAATTATTAGCCCCTCTGTTTATTTTTTCCCCAATTTCTGTTTAACGGAGAGAAACATTTCTAAACATAAAAGTTTTATTAACTCATTTTTAATAACTGATTTATTTTATCTTTGCCATGATGACAGTAAATGATATTTGACTAGATATTTTTTTTTACTTCTATACAGCTTAAAGTGACATTTAAAGGCTTAACTAGGTTAATTAGGTTAACTAGGCAGGTTAGGGTAATTAGTCAAGTTATTGTATATTGATGGTTTGTTCTGTAGACAGTCGGAAAAAAATAGCTGAAAGGGGCTAATAATTTTGACGTTGAAATTGTGTTTAAATAATTAAAAACTGCTTTTAATAGCCAAGATAAAACAAATAAGACTTTCTCCAGAAGAAAAAATATTATCAGACATACTGTGAAAATTTCCTTGCTCTGTTAAACATCATTTGGGAAATATATATATATATATATATATATAAAACAATTCAAATAAATAAATATTAATTCTAATAATTCTGACTTCAACTGTGTGTGTGTGTGTGTGTGTGTGTGTGTGTGTGTGTGTGTGTGTGTGTGTGTGTGTGTGTGTGTGTGTGTGTGTGTGTGTGTGTGTGTGTGTGTGTGTGCGTGTGTGTGTGTGTGTGTGTGTGTGTGTATACACTGGTTCTGGAATATGATTGGCTGATAGCTGTGCGATATTCTGCAAATAACAGCACTCGTCCAGTCTCTTCACCCTTCACCCTTGTGTATTACTCTGCCCACATACAGCAAAAAACAGAGGATATTGTGCAGTTTGACAAATAATGCTGCTGTTTGACAAAATAATGTACTTTTGAGGCTTTTTTAGTCGAGAATGTAGTCGTTTAGATTGCAACTATGCAGTTTATTTATAAGGATTGTGACTATTTTAAATATTTATAATTTCGGAGAGACAGGCCATCAGCCTGTCATTGAGCAGACCAAAGACAATTGACGTTTTCCATCCACAAGATGATGACAGAGGCAGCATAACGCTTAGAAGAGAATATTATTATACTGGTAAGTATCATTCTAAGTCGATCTTACTCTTTTGTATGTTGTAGTGCTGTATTTGTACCATATAATTGGAGTGTATTGAGTGTAAAATGGGACTCACATATCAGGAATGTATGTATTTTGTGTTGGCCACTCTTTGTATAACCCTGAGTTACTTTTTGGTTGGTCATCTGTTTGTTTTTAATCAGTCTCCTGTTTTCGTTACTGCAGACTAGTTCAGTAAACAGAAAGAAAGAAGAAATGCCCGCATGTGTGAAGCGTTTTTTACATATCGCAAACACAACAGTAATCTGGTAGTGATTGCGCTGCTTAGGCTCTTCAGTTATTGTGATCTCCCGATTGCAACAGAGAAATACTGGGAAATCTCTGTAGACTGATGGCATTTCATGCCATTCAGCCTTATAATCTTAAAATGTCAGCAAAATCACCTGTTTTGTCATCACCTTAGACATTACGCTAGAGAATCATTCAAATACTAGCTCTAAAGTGGCGTTGGTGAAGTAGCAATGGTTTTTCCTGTTCTGACGTTAGCTGCAGATGTGAATGAATGGCGGAAGAAAGTAGTTCCTCTTACAAAAGTATTTTGAGACTCTCTGTGTTTGATTTTCTTTTTTTATATACACGATTATGCTGTCAAACTGTTTTATAAACGCAATATCACACTCATAGCAGTGCAATATGGCTGTATATCGTCACTGGTGGGACACGCACGCCTCCCACCAGTGCTGATATACAGCCATATCACACTGCTACTTTTTAAATAATATATACTGTTATTTTGTTTTAACTAAACAAAACAACAACTTTTTTCTATATTCGTTCATTAATAAATTGTTGCTGTTCAGATATAATATGGCTTCAATATTGAAGTAGAATTATTAACATATTGAACATAACTAAAATACATTAAATTATGATGAAATAATGCAATTATCAATAATAACATTGAATAATTCTCTGGAAAGAAATAAGAAACCACTTGCAAAAAACTATAAATACATTTATAGATAGACAGACAGTAAGACAGACAGAGAAACAGACAGAAAGACAGATAAACAAAATTAACAAAAAGCAAAAAGAGACAAAAATAACACTTTCTCTTTGTTGCAACAAAATGAGAGTAAATAAAGTACACTTAAGCTCTTAAAAATCCCTCTGCATCCATCCATTCAAGAGCAGAAGAAGCTTAAAAAAAGAAATAAATAACCTGCTCCATCTTTTACAGGCTCAGCATCTGAATCCCCATGGGGTTAAGAACACACAGCAATGAACATCTCATCTGCAGCAGAGAGTGGAGTTCACAGCCAAAACACCAGACACACAAACCACAGCATCCACATCTCACTCTCTCCCTAGATCTGAACACCTCCACTGGGACACTGACGCTCTTACGGGCCACGTCTGGCTCCAAGCACTCCTGGAGGACAAGACCGCGAGCCTCTTCACCGTAATAACCCACTGACAGAGAGAACTAGCAAGACTTTTCCTCTATAAGCACATCTGAGCATCTTCGGGGCCCAGGATTTCTAGTGTTTTCTGTTTTTTTTTTCCAGCAGAAGGTGAAATCGGGCTCCCGAGTGCTATAAATCTCAACCCCGCGGAGCAGGAGGTCACCGCTAACGCTGTTATTGCCTGTTTCAGACCGAGGAACCATTTTGTGCTGTTGTTTACTGGCTGAGGAGTAGTTTAGCTTCCTGCTGATGGAAGCACTTTAAAAACACAGCACTTAAAGACCAACAAAGCTCAGGTGCAGAAGAGAGGAAAAGACGGGGAGGCTCATTACTCATAATGCTCAAAGGTGCCGTGTCACGGTCAATGATGCTCTTTCTTCATATTTGTATTATTTGAAACATGTTAAAGGTAGATTTCAAAACATTTTTACTTAAAAAAATACTTTGAAATTGTTTGTTAATGATTATTAATAGTAAATGCAAATTTATATAAAAAAACATATTTAGAAAAATTAATTAACCAATTATTCATTCATTCATTTTCTTTTCAGCTTAGTCCCTTTAATAAACTGAGGTCGCCACAGAGGAATGAACCGCCAACTTATCCAGCATATGTTTTACGCAGTAGATGCCCTTCAAGCTGCAACCCAACACTGGGAAACACCCATACACTTCCATTCACACATATACACTACGGACAATTTAGCTTACCCAATTCACCTATAGCACATGTCTTTGGACTTGTGGGGGAAACCAGAGCACCCGGAGGAAACGTACACGAACAAGGGGAGAACATGAAAACTCCCCACAGAAATGCCAACTGACCCAGCTGAGGCTTAAACCAGTGACCTTCTTGCTGCAGGCTTAACTAGGTTAATTAGGTTAATTAGGCAGGTTAGGATAATTAGCCAAGTTATTATATAATGATGGTTTGTTCTGTAGACTAGAGAAAAAAATATATAGCTACATAACTATTTATCTTGAAAAATGAATTAAAAATAGAACTATTTAAAGACAATTAAGACATTCACTGTATTCAAGATGTGATGAAAATATATTAGTATTATATAAACTCTGAATTACACTTATACAATTAAATTAATTGTTTTTTTACTTGATATATGCACATTTTATTTAAAATATGAATTTATTTAAAATTGTGATTTTTAAATAAGATGTGTACACATTTTCAAGCCCTGCTGTATTCTTAAAAAGGGTTATAAAATAAATATAAAACATGTACATTATATAAAATAATGTGCATAATTTTTAATGAATTATAAAGCAAAATATGTATACCGACATGTATAAGATATGTCATAGCTCCTATTATTTATTCAATAATAGTATTCAAACTGAATGCACTTTATACTATTACACAGTTAGTAGTACATAGTTATACATTTGTTTAAAAATGCAAATGATGTGCTAAACCACATTAAAAGTTTTTTTTTTTAAATAATTGTTCATATTTTTTTTTTTATTAATATTTGAAACACGCATTTATTGTTTGTTTATTTAATCATGGACACTTTGATACACAGCAAACTCATCATCCCTAGCCAAATAACACAATAAGATCACAAACAAGCATTCACGTTTCAAATATTTACACACTACATGACTGAAGTGCTTTATGTACACAGACAACCTTCACAAACCTCAGGGCACTGACATTTACAGAAGAAATGTATGGCACATCATAATCAGAATTCCCTACAGACACTGAGAGTTTGGGGATTACAGCCTTTGAACCATCAAAAATCAACAGCTGAAAATACCTGATGTTATTTCTATTTGCTTACTGACATTTGTAGAAACTGATCTTTTCTGCATTGGAAATATCTGATTAGTATCCCGGCTAGTTGAATTAGCTGAACGTTGTTAATTATTAACGCACAATGCAAAAACTCACGAAGGTCATGCAAAGTCGTGCGTTTGACTGTACTTTGCGTTGCATATTCCGCTCCTCCACGTTCGCTGCCCGTAGACATCAATCAAATTCGGCAGTTTCAATTATCCAGCAAATGGAAACCCATTTCTTTCATCATTTCTGATCCTGCCAACGGAATATCAGAGAACACACGTTCAAGGTGCTAATCAAACCCCAGACTGAGAAAATGAGCACCTCTTGGATTTGACGTAAAGGTGCGTTTTCATAAAGCTTTACATTACGGACGTCAGTGCATACTAAATCTGATGAATGTCGTCCTGAAGGAGCTTGAGGGACGGATAGTTTGTATAGGGAATGATAAATGAGAAAAAGAGGTTATGAAAGCATTTGAGGACATTTTCTGTTGTTGTCCGAACAAAACATTTCATATCACAGTGACCTCTACTAATATTGGTAAATATGATGAAAGAAGGCTTTAAAAGAATGTCTTATTTTTTACCTTATTGATATTTTACTCAAAATCAAAACGTATGAGATCAATTAATTTTGAGTTGAATTTCACACGTAAGTTTGAAATACTCCTGCTATTTTAAATTTGGCTGTTTTTCAGAACATGTCACTTTAAAGTTTCTATGTCAATGCATTGTTTATCATGTGACACACCAGAGCCCGATGACTTCATATACAGTTGAAGTCAGAATTATTAGCCCCCCTGAATATATTAGCACCCCTGTTTATTTTTGTCCCCAATTTCTGTTTAACAGAGAGCAGATTTTCTCAACACATTTCTAAACATAATAGTTTTAATAACTAATTTCTAATAACTGATTTATTTTATCTTTGCCATGATGGCAGTTAAAAATATTTGACTAGATATTTTTCAAGACACTTCTATACAGCTTAAAGTGACATTTAAAGGCTTAACTAGGTTCATTAGGTTAACTAGGCAGGATAGGATAATTAGTCAAGTTATTGTATAGCGATGGTTTGTTCTGTAGACTATCAAAAAAAAAAAAATTGCTTAAAAGGGCTAATAATTTTGACCTTAAAATGGCTTTTAAAAAATTAAAAACTGCTTTTATTCTAGCCGAAATAAAAAAATAAGACTTTCTTCAGAAGAAGAAAACATTATCAGACATACTGTGAAAATTTCCCTTCTCTGTTAAACATCATTTGGGAAATATAAAAAAAAAAAAAAAAATCAAAAGGGGGCTAATAATTCTGACTTCAACTGTATCATTGTTTACTTTTCCCTTTTTTGCAAATATTGCCAAATGCCCTAATTACATTGTAAAATACCTGCTTTTGGGATTCTCAAATATGTGTAAGAATGTATTTATTTGTTTAAATACCTTAATAATGATCATGTTTATCACGTTTTTTGGAAGGGAAATGAGCGAGGACTCAATTGCAGCAAATAATATGGGTTTTTTATTATAAAAGAAAACAAAAATCATTAAAACATTAACCAATACAGACTTGACTGGGCTGGCAAGGGAGAACAAAATAAGGAAGGACAAGACAGGAACGTCTCATGAAGTCTCAATGAACAACGACAAACTGGCACAGGACAGCAGATGAGGGCGATATAAGGAAAGTGAATTAAGAAACAAACAGGTGAACAGAACTAAAGCTGCGGTCACACTAGAGTTTGAGCTTGCAAAATTCTGTCGTACGGCTTTGCGAAAAGGGGCGAAATTAAACAAGATGATTAGACATTAAATAAGCGAGCGATTGGTCCATGTTTAAAATTTCTGTTCAGAAAGATCATGTTTTGATCCTCAAATTGGTCTCACGCAGTCAAGTGATGCGATTTCGCAGGTTACAGTTCACCAAGCTTGAACTTTGCACCGTTGCAACCTACGAAACTTGACCTTGCGTTTCCGGTCTGGCGCATTCGTGTGCGTATGAATGGAAGTCTGTGGGGAGAAAAGTGCAGTGTGACCGCAGCTTAACTCATGATGGGTTAACAATATGGGTGGGACTAGACAATAGACAGGAGAGCACATGACCCAAAGAGACAACACAAGCCATGTGCTACCATGAAACAGGACTAGAACACGCAGCCAGTAGGAGAACTCATTAATCACATGTTCAGATGAAACAAAAAACTATAGGTGGGCATAGATTAATTTTTTTAATCTAGATTAATCTAGATTAATTTCGAAATTAATCTAGATTAATCTAGATTAAAATGGCTCATTTGAATTCTGCCGAAGGTATTCAGAATATGTGTGTTACCCAAATAATAAGTCTTTGACAACAGGTTTCTCAAGCCATTAGACATTAGACCAGGGTCTCATCTCCAAAATGTTTCCAAAATGCATCACAAACAGCTTGAGAAACTGTTCTACTATGATAATTAGTGATGAAAATAAATGATGTTAAGATGTACTTGTGTTTACTAACTGTTTATTCAGTTAAACATGAATGTTGAACTGTAGGCCTACATAAGCTTCAAACAGCGAATTCTGATGAGCCTAATCTGACTAAAGTCATCACTGAACTAAACAGAAATGGAATTAAGATGTGGAGTATGCAGATATTAGTGGCATTATAGAAGTCAACACCGCGGTCTTTAGGACCTTTCGCCATATTTTCCGACAGGGTCCACACGCGGCTGTCAGAAAGGACTGCACACACACATACACAAACACACACACACACATCGTGAAATGCGGAAGTTTTCTTACCATTTGGCATGCGTCATTAAATTCCATAACTCTCTCTCCTGTCCTTACTCCGTATTTGCGTCTAATACCCCAGTTTGTCACGAAGGAATAAATGAAAAGTGAAACTGCCAAGCTGCAGTTAGAGTCTCTGCTGATTTGATTCAAAAGAGCAGACGGCTCACCAGTCAGGTATACATCCGCGGTAATATATCAAGGTGAAAGCCATCATAGCTTGCGTAAAATAGACCCAGCTCCCAACCCAACTTTGAGAATAGATTAACGGCGATATTTTTTTTTATCGCGCGATAACAGTCTCGCGTAAACGCAGCACGTTAACGCCGTTAACGGCCCAGCACTACAAAAAACTAAAGCATGCAGCCACACTGTAAACATGAAGACATGCTTACATAAACCCAACAGAAGACACTAGTACATGATATATTTAACACATGTCATGTTCTGATCCCAGCCAATCAAAACAGAAACCAACTTGACTGAAGCGATAAGAACGAAACAGCACACCGTGAACAAACAACACGCACCAGGACAAGTAAGCATGCGTGAGACCAAGCCTCCTCAGGAGCACGTGTGTGCTCGCTACAAAAACAAGAACATGCAGCTCACTCGAGACAAGACATGATCAGTGCCCGGACTCTGCCACAAAAAACAACAAATAACAAGACCAAAGTGGCAGAGTCCTGACAATGTTAGCCTGTGCAGTGAATAGATCAGAGCTGCTGGATTTACATTGCGTTGTAGAAGTCCATCTATTAGCCTAATGATGAAACTAACAGCATGGTTAAATGCATGTAAGCCTTTTCTAGTGCTTCTGAAAAGAAATGTGTTATTTATTTGAATTTATTTATATTTGTTTTTCAGCTCTGAATTTAATCTGACTCCAATTTTAAGCGATCGTAAAATTTAGACTATTACTAATTGCAAGAACAGATCACATTCATCATTTATGACTTAATTTAGAGTTTTGATTTATATTTGGTCCTATACTCTTCAGTTATTCGTTCATTAGGGACCAAACGCCGCACAGAGTTTCACGCCCCGGGTTTGCGTGTCTTCTCACGGACAGTATGTCGACACTCTACAAGTTAGCCAGAGGATGTAGGGTTAGATCCTAAATAGTCTGGTTGCAAACTGCTCACTCATCCTAAAAAGTAGTAGATTTAGCCACTTCCAAACAAACTTGCTAATTTCGGCGATTAGATGATTAAAGATCTCCATGCTGCTGTGGCACACTTCTCCGTACAGTCAAATGTGTCTTTAGAATCAAAAGTCTAATAATCTCAAATCATAAGACTGGTTACTCACTGAAGCTAAGCAGGGCTGAGCCTGGTCAGTACCTGGATGGGAGACCACATAGGAAAACTAGGTTGCTGTTGGAAGTGGTGTTAGAGAGGCCAGCAGGGGGCGCTCAACCTGCGGCCTGTGTGAGTCCTAATGCCGCTATATAAATACACATTACATTACATTACATAAGGGTAGCGCAGACTCCACTTAATCTACTGGATAAAAAAAATAAATTCAGGAGAATTCAGAAAGAATCAAAACTTAACATTTTATTTGTCAGGTAACATTGTATTATACCAATTACATAATAAAACAATCAGAAAGCCAATTCAGAGATGATACTGTAAAAATACAATATCCATTACTCAAAGATAAATCAAAGAGTTAGAGATGCATACCTGACCCGAGAAATAGCTACGTTGCAGCATATAAATCTCAGAGACTCACGTGCTGCAACGGGGTGTCTTGGCTACAAGATCCCAATGATATTTGTCCACATTTCCTTTAAATACTCAACTCAGAACAAAGAACCATAAATTAAAGATAATAAAAGCTTCACCAAGACCTCTGCCTGGTCATATGTTAACCTAAAATCTAATCACCACATGGAGTAAAAAGTTCATAATTGATAGACAATTTCACACTTCAGTAGGACTTTTCCCGAACTCAGACAATAATTATCATAATACAAGTGACTACTGCAAAATCACATTTACCAATCACACAGAGACATTTAAAATCATTCCAAACACGCAAGTTAAAGTTATAGATTCACAAGATACACCATATGAAGATTGGCTGTGGAATGTCAGTGACCTGAGCTCTGAGTGAAAGTGAAGGGGGTGGCAGAGAGAGGGCACATAATGGATAACTGAGGCAGTGGAAAAACTTGCTCTTTTGCAGGTCTGCTACTCAGACTAGAAAGTTTATTGTTTTATTGCATAGCAATTCTTGTGGTCTTGTCTCATGAAATTCCGTAATGCTGCATTCACACTAGACGCGGAAGAAGCGGCAAGCGCGAGTGATTTACATGTTAAGTCAATGCAAACGCGCGAATAGGCATCCTGCGGCGTGATATGCGCGAATGGCGCGGCACGAATTACGCAAATTGCGCAAATGGCGCAGGAGCTTGCTCTTGTGGGGGCATGATTGTGACGTAGCATTAAAAGTGACATTAAAAGGCTTAACTAGGTTAATTAGGTTAACTAGGCAGGTTAGGGTAATTAGGGAAGTTATTGTATAATAATGGTTAGTTCTGTAACTATGACTATGGAAAAAAAAAATATAGCTTAAAGGGGCTAATAATTTTGACCTTAAAACGGCTTTTAAAAAATTTAAAACTGCTTTTAGCCGAAATAAAACAAATAAGACTTTCTCCAGAAGAAAAATTAGTATCAGACATACTGTGAAAATTTCCTTGCTCTGTTAAACATAATTTGGGAAATATTTAAAAAAGGAAGAAAAATTCAAAGGGGGCTAATAATTCTGACCTCAACTGTATATATATTGTATAGTAGTAAATACATTATAGTGAGGTGCACAAATAATTACAATTTATTACTTTATTTTACATAATTTTAAATTACCCAGGAAAAAACACTGTAAACAATACGGCAATTGTATTGTATAAAACAGACAAATTGCTGTAATTTGTCATTAATTGTATAACACATAAAATAACAGTCAAGCTGTTAATTTACAGATATTGTGTGTAATTTTTACGGAGTTTTGAAAGTAATTTAAAATAACAGAAAAAATACTGTATAAATAATACACTAATTTCCTTGCATAAAAACAAAAATGTCAGTAATTTGTCTTTAATGATAAAGTACCTAAATTTAAAAAGTCAAACTGTTAATTTAGAGAGATTGTTTGTCATTTTACTAAGTTTTGAATATAATTTTTTTTTTAAATTACAGTAAAAAGTTTAGAGACATCTTCTGTAAAATCAGGGTTTTTTTATACAGTGTAACATGATCTAATACAGCCTCATAGTAAAGTGTTTCTCTCTCTCTTTATACAGTATATGTATGTATGTATAGGCACACACAACAACCTTTTGCTCCAAATCACAAATGTTTTTGGTCTTCCCAATTGTGATGAATGAGTGAGTTTGGCCTTTGTGTGACCTCATATTTATAGCTCCTTGAAACAAAAGATCATGGTTGAACAATTTCCTGTTCCTTTTCACCCCATTGTACTAAACATCAATAATACATACTATATTGCTCATAGGAGTTCATATTACTGCCAATAATTGTGCCACACACACAAACATATATATATATATATATATATATATATATATATATATATATATATATATATATATATATATATATATATATATATATATATATATATATATATTACAAAGATCTGTTTTATTAACCTGTTTGCGACTGTTGTTTTCAATGAGAACAGAGGTTTTTGAGCAAAAGATCGAAAGGTTAAGCAATAAGGACATTTTATAAATTGCTCCTATATACCAAGGATGCCAATATTAGTGCAGGGCACTGTAAAATTTATTTGGCATCTCATCTCAGTGCCAATAAGAAAGCGAGAGGGCTGGTGCGAGTGTGTGGCCGTTTTGCTGTTCTCCTGATAAAATGGGTCGTGCTGAGCGATGCCTTCAGTGGTGCTGACAGTTTCTCTAATCAGACATAACGGTATTATATCATATGCTGAGGACGGAGTCTATAATTAGAGAGCGTCTCTGTAATGGTTCTACACCACTGTCTCTCTGACATGCTTTATAACAAGCTCTGACACAGTAGCTGCTGCTGCTGCCGCCAAGAGAGAGGCTTCATCTTTACTGCCATTACAAAGGATGTTTGGTCAAGACATCTCATACAGTGCTCAAAGAGATAGCAATAATAATAAGCAAACACATTAGCTGAGGCATGGCTGAATTCTCTTAGATAAGAGACAGGGATTCATTATTATACAGCATTTGTTTACAAGTGTTTCGTGGGGAAGCACTTGAACTTGAGCTGATGTTTGGGCCCAGGTTACTTCAAAATCAAAGTTTAGAGTTAATATTATTGAGTATCATACAGGATCCATAAGCTGTCTCGGTTGTGGATCAAAACATTAATTTCATATCATAGATTAACAGTATTGTCATACAGTTGAAGTCAAAATTAGTAGCCCTCCTGTGATTTCCCAAATGCTGTTTAACAGAGCAAGGAATGTTTCACAGTATTTCATATAATATTTTTTTTTCTACTGGAGAATGTCATATCTGTTTCATTGCGTCTAGAATAAAAGCAGTTTTTACTTTTTTTAATAACATTTTGAGGTCAATATTCATAAGGTCCAAATGAAAATAAATCAACAACAAAATCCATCTTCAAAATGTCATATAATGTATGCCGCTCAGAATTGGCATGACTGTATTTACACTGCAATTCTAATTTGCATGAATTATGTTAAGAGGGTAATGATTTATATTAGGGCTGTGCGATTTCAATTTGATTTGAGATTTCGATTTGATTTGCAATTTAATTTTGTAGTCAAGCTTCTGCTCATTAATCTGTATTGTAGCTTCTTACTGCTAAAATGGAGTGAGCGTTAGTTAAAAAAGAAACTTAAAAGATATTAACTTGTATTAGCAAACAATTCTGAACTTGTACTTTGCTGTTGCTTGCTACTAGATTGAGTGTCCCTAGCAGTACTTTTAGTTGAATTTTTAGCAAGACGTTCCTCATGTAGCCGCCTGTAGTGCTTTTTTAGGTGCTGGTTGTTGTATTTCCTCGTGCTGTGGCAACAATTCTGTGACAGCTCTTACAAATGACCTGGTTTTGTTTGGTGTCTGTGTCTTTGAAATCAAGATATTCCCATATTACCGACATGCTGTTTTTCTTTGATATTAATTAGCCCATTAATGCTTCTGAAGCGGCAGATGCCAACATTCCACTTGTTTGCGCTTTCTTGTTTGTTCGTTTTTTATTGTGGGTGTTCCGCATAGTTCGGTTGCACATTTCTGATTGGGCAGAACAAAAGTGTGCTCACTTAATTGGCTAGTAAGACACATAGACGGCAGTCACGCATTTGCTCTGAGTGGAGGAAGTTAAATAATATTTATTTCATAACGCAGCCTCTTGCGATTAGCTAATTACAATGTTTCAAATCACGATTGTGATGGATTTCGATTAATCGCACAGCCCTAATTTAAATGATATTTTTAATGTATAAATGTTAATAATTCTTTATTGAAATGATAGCTTTTATTCATTAAGTTTCCATTCATCCCATTTGTCTAAAATGCTTACTTATTTAACATAGTTTTGATGATTAATGTACTAGGAAGTGCACAAAACGAAGAGCCCCCATTATGAGTTTTTGAAAATGACCTTCCATGCAGCTTTAAGTGAATAAAAACATCCAGCTGAGGTTTAAATCTGAAAGTGCGTCGTGTTTAAAACTGTTGATTCTTTAATGAAATAGACGACTCAGAGTCAAATAAATTCATTGAGTTGGTTTTGGATCTTTTGCTTGAACGTGTCGACGTTAATACGGTACATCACCAAATATGTAGTTCCAGATTCGGTAAATTGTGAACATATAAATATTTTCCTTCAGACAGTAGTGGAGGCGAAGATGACGATCACTGACAGATGGAGATTCAGCTGTGGGGAATAAAGGGTTAAAGTTTATTATCACAACAACACCACAGTATAGCCAACTGCGTGCAGTGTTTGCTCCTGTCATTTTTCTGATTTTTGATACAACAACATTGGCTGCATCGCAGGATTTGCTGGCCGTTTGATATTAAAGCAAAGAGCAGCAGAGACTATTATGTATGGGACTTTGTCAGACTTTGACAGGGACTTTGTCAGTAACTATTGCAGTTCACATGGACCAGTTTCTTCTTCCTCTTGATCATAACATGTAGGTGTAATTAAAAGTGTTGCCTCATTTTCTGTAGTTTGTAAAACATGTGTTTAATCAACTGACCCAGCCGAGGCTCGAACCAGCGACCTTCTTGCTGTGAGGCGACAGCACTACCTACTGCGCCACTTCGTCGCCCCTACTACTACTATTAGTACTACTTATTATTAATGTGCTCAATCAATCAATCAATCAATCAATCAATCAATCAATCAATCAATCAATCAATCAATCAATCAATCAATCAATCCATCAATCAATCGCAGTTCAAGGTTGAGTTTAATTTCTGCAACAGCGTATACTTCTCCTGATAACACCGAAACGAACTTAAATGACACTTTTATTTTTTATCAGCCTGTTGTTGGAGACCCACAAAACCAAAATATGACCTTTTATAATGCAAAATAGGGGCTCTTTAAATTGAATGGACAATTAATATAACTAATCAATCTCTGTAAATAAAAGATGCATGCATCCAGTATGTAAGAATTATTTAGAAAACAAAATGTATCAAAAACCTTAGTGAAGCTGTTTAAAATAGCCAAGTGATCAGAAATAAACTGAACCCGATGTGATTAATATGCATGTCTTTCTTCTGTGTGGAATAATGATAAGTACCAAATTACAGCGATTGATTATGGCCTCAAAACTCACAGTTGGAGATTATTAGTGCAGGGTGGCCCATTTATAGCTTTTGTTCGCACTGGCCTGGAAGTAAACATGTGGCTAATAGTTTCTGAATGGGAGATATTAAATTCAACAAACATAAACATCTACAAATACGCACTGGAGTGTTTGCAATATCTGCTCCACCAATATAGACATATTACAGCTTCAACTGGCGGTGCTCTTGCATTCACTTGAGGGTGAGTCATAGAATATAGCTTGAATTTACTAGGCTTTTTCTCTGTTTTCTTCCGTACATCGGGTCTGACTCATATTGCACATATTTCATCCCAGGCTCTTCCCTGATAATGTTGGCACGCTGGTAAACAAGCACATTTTCAGAGAAAGAAAGGGATAAAAAAGGTAATGTTGTGGCATAAAATGATACTACAAAATGCTGATGATAGCATTACTACTACAAGTGCTGCCGGTGCTACTATTACTATTTTTATTATTATTATTACTATTACTACTACTACTACTATTCATTCATTCATTCATTTTCTTTTCGGCTTAGTCCCTTTATTAATACAGGGTCGCCACAGCGGCATGAACCGCTAACTTATCCAGCACGTTTTTACGCATCGGCTGCCCTTCCAGCTGCAACCCATCACTGGGAAACATCCACACACACTCATTCACACTCATACACTACGAACAATTTAGTTTACCCAATTCACCTGTACCGCATGTCTTTGGACTGTGGGGGAAACCGGAGCACCCGGAGGAAACCCACGCGAACGCAGGGAGAACATGCAAACTCCACACAGAAAGGCCAACTGACCAAGCCGAGGCTCGAACCAGCGACCTTTTTGCTGTAAGGCGACAGCACTACCTACTGAGCCACTTCGTCGCCCCTACTACTACTATTAGTACTACTTATTATTAATGTGCTCAATCAATCAATCAATCAATCAATCAATCAATCAATCAATCAATCAATCAATCAATCAATCAATCGCAGTTCAAGGTTGAGTTTAATTTCTGCAACAGCGTATACTTCTCCTGATAACGCCGAAACGAACTTAAATGACACTTTTAGTTTTTATCGTACAGATAAGACCAATACATCAATCGAATCTGTTATGCCGAGTTCAGACTGCATGATTATAGCCTTGATTTTGACTCGGCGACAAGTTTTGATAAATCGCAGACAAATGCCTGAAATCACAGGCAAATCGGTGCTCGTTCATGTGAGTGACAATCACACAATGTGAACTATCAAGGACGTGATCTGAGAGAGTCACCAATGAGTCGCCAACACCTGTGAGATATTTTGCATGCTAAATATCTGGAGCAGTTGGCGATTCAAGTCATGCTGTGTGAAATGTGTTCTGATTGAAAATAACATCAGTGATCACCTACAGCCAATGAGAGCGCAGCATTCACTAGTACGGGTACCTGCAGGCCAGCGGGAGGCTGGGGGAGAAGTTAAAAGCGCTCATTTTCAGTTTATTTGGACCCAAGAAATGGAGGAAAAATTTGTGTAAATTTGGCAGGAGCACTGTGTCTGTTTGACGTGTCATCTGAGCAATATCACAATCAGGTCAAAAAGTAAAAAAAGTTGAGGAGAGATTGCTAATTTTCTTCAAAAGCCAGATGAGCAGCACACGTTTCTAAAGCTAAAGCCTTCTTTTATCCATTATGTAGTTAATAACGAAAGATATATTACGTGACCTCATGTTGTTTCCATGTCACTTCTCGTGTTTGTTTGGTTGTGAGATGTAGTTTGAACAAAGTTGTCTGTGATTCTTCCTATTTTATAGTCATGCAGTGTGAACTCTCCTGTCGCGATCCATCCTACAGTGTAAACACAGCACCGACAGAACGCTAACCCAGATAGTCGTGCAGTGTGAAAACATCCGTGACACGACTACTTTGAAAATCATGCAGTCTGAACTCGGCATTAGGTGTCTACTTTTTTGTGTACACTCACAATAACAACAAAAGTGTGCTCTTGCAAAATAAGGAAAATAAACAGTGTGCGCATTCTTTCTTTTGTTTCTCTGCAAACTGTTTTTAGAAACGTGTCAATAAACTGAAATTCTGCGAAAACAAAACACAAAGACATGAGACATATCATCACCTTGGAATTATAAGGTTCTTATAAGTTTTTGCATTCCATAACAAACAGTACATGTGTAACATTTGTTTTTTAAATAAAAAAGTCTTAAAATGTAAACAACTGATAAAAAAAAAACATGCCATAATGTAAATAAGTTGTCATTCAATAAAAACATGTCAATAACTCAATTTTGACAAAAATGTCAAATAGAACCTTATAATTCTAAGGTGACGATAAATCTATAAAAAGCTTAAATTGTCTACTTTTAAATGCAGTGAGTGCAGGTTGAAAACAAATATTGTTTGATAAAATAATCAATATGAAACCAACACTATGTCTAGCTTCTCAATCCAATGTCAGGTAGTGATTTTGTTGGTATGTTCACTTTTCTCATCATGGGTAAAAATTGCTTGGGTATGAATGCTGAAAAATGTCTTGAAAAACGATGATGAGAAGCACGAGCAAATATCACCATATGAAAAAATGAAGCTACAACTGAGGAAAAATTGTAATTAATGACCATTTTAAGTACAGTCGAAGTCAGATATATTAACCCCCCTTTGAATATCTTTTATTTTTTTTAATAATTCCCAATTGATGTTAAGCAGAGCAAGGAAATTTTCACAGTATGTCCAATATTATCTTTTCTTCTGGGGAATATCCTATTTGTTTTATTTCGGCTAGAATAAAAGCAGTTTTTAATTTTTTTATAAACATTTTAAGGTGAAAATTATTAGCCCCTTCAAGCTATATATTTTTTTTTTCAATTGTCTACAGAACAAACCATCGTTACACAATGATTTTCCTAATTACTCTAACTTGCTAGTTAACATATTTAACCCAGTTAAGCCTTTAAATGTCACTTTAAGCTGATAACTAGTGTCTTGAAAAATATCTAGTAAAATATTATGCACTGTCATCATGGCAAAGATAAAATAATTATCTTAATATAAATCAGTTATTAAGACTATTATGTTTAGAAATGTTAGAGATCAAATAACATCAGATAAAAAATATTTTCTCCGTTAACAGAAAATGGGGGGGGGGATTAACAGGGGGGCTAATAATTCAGGGGGGCTAATAATTCTGACTTCAACTGTATATTTAGGGTATGAAATAAACTGGGATTAGTGAACAGTTTACATTGTTGATGATAATATTAATACTACAACAACTATTACTACTACTAATTATTATTGTGGAAAATCGTTCAATCAATTGATTAATTATTTATGGAAAAAGGATTTTTAAACAACATAAAACTTTAGTATTTAATTATACATGAGCTCTTTATAGGATTGCACTCTCACACTAATTTTCTCTGATTTGTGGTTAAACCACAAAGGCCAAGAACCAAGACTAAACGAAAAAAGCACAGTAAAAAAAGTTTGAGATGATAAAACTACCTACAGTATAGCTGAAGTAACACCATTACATGAATCTGACATCTTTGGCTCAGCAGTCTCAAGGAACATTACGCACAGGCTGATTCCAAGGTGCTGAGCAGGTCATACCTGCTTTATCACAGGACAGCTGCCCATCCATCTCCAGACTGCACTAAACAGATTAGCTGGCAATTGGGACTGAGGCCAGACACCTGCAGTGGTGGATCTCTGAGATAGCAGTCGGCACTTCCCACCACGTTTCAAATGGAGCTTCTCTAAATCATAATGGCCTGACTCATCAGAGCTGAAAGTTTGGCTGGGAATCATACAAGAATTATTCTGGTTTAACCAGATGGTTGCTGGCCTCTCTCTGTTAAGGCTTTGCTACTGTATGTGGATATTTATTTATTGTCATATGCAGTTGTGTTGCCCATAGATATATGAATGTACATGCCTCATTAGTGGCTGTTTCTTTATGGTTTTAAATGCTACTTTAGGGCTGCACAATATATCATTTCACCATTAATATCGCAATGTGCACATCTGCAATATTCAGAACATGAGATGTTGAGTAAGATTATAGTTGACCAGGAGTCACTGCAAAGTTTAATCATAATAGAGTGAAAGTTTATTATTAACATATGTTTTGTTAAGAACTGTAATTGTGTAAGAATTTCAAGTTTAA
Organism: Danio kyathit; assembly: GCA_903798195.1. Classification (NCBI taxonomy): domain Eukaryota; kingdom Metazoa; phylum Chordata; class Actinopteri; order Cypriniformes; family Danionidae; genus Danio; species Danio kyathit. Next base: position 27,802,720 of record LR812528.1, read on the forward strand.
GGCATGCACAATAAATTGCACCATTTCTAACTTTAATAAAGACTAAATTAAATTGTGCATGCAATGAAAACTATGCAGTGTTATTTTACATTTGATTATACAATTTCTGCACTTGAATACTGTTTGACTTCCCCAGAACACCATAAAACACAGTTAATTTCACTTTTATCTTTGCTCTATTTTATTTAGCCTGCAGCCTAGTGCCAACGCATGCCTCCCACCAGTGCCATTATATAGCCACATCGTACTGCTACTCATGTGATATTGTGTTTATACAACAGTTTGATGGCATAATCGTGTATATAAAAAAGAAAATCAAACTTGAAGTCTAAAAATCCTTTTGTCTGAGGAACTACTTTCTTCCGCCATTCATTTACATCTGCAGCTAACGTCAGAACAGCAGAAACCATTGCCAGTTCACCAACATCACTTTAGAGCTAGTATTTGAATGATTCTCTAGCGTAATGTCTAAGGTGATGACAAAACAAGTGATTTTGCTGACATATTAAGATTATAAGGCTGAACGGCATGAAATGCCATCAGTCTACAGAGATTTCCCAGTATTTCTCTGTTGTAATCAGAATATGACAATTATTAACCCCAAAAAAGCCAAAGCAAACACTACCTGTTTCTGTGGCATAAATACAGCACTACAAAATACAAAAGAGAGAGATCGACTTAGAATGTCACTTACCAGTTTTATAATGATTTGTTCAGCTGTCGTTTGAAACTTAAGCTAAAAAAAATGTCGTTGTTTTTTACCTAAGGCCTTATTATGTGGTCTCTGTCGCCATCTTGTGGCAGAACGTCAACTGTCACTTTCTTTGGTCTGCTCAGACAGGCTGATGGCAGCCGATGCACTGAATCCAATGCTCAGAAATTATAAATATTTTAAAATAGGCAAAATTCTTTTAAACAAACTGCATAGTTGCAATCTAAACAACTACATTCTCGACTAAAAAAGCCTCAAAAGTACATTATGTTGTCCAACAGCAGCAATATTTGTCGAACTGTAGAACGTCCTTTGCTTTATGCTGTATGTGGGCGGAGTAATACACACGGATGAAGAGGCAGTACGAGTGTTGTTATTTGCTAAATATCACATGGCTATCAGCCAATCAGATATAAGGACCAGACAGTTGTATAAAATACAAAAAAAATAAATATTGCAATGTTAGATTTTTTCCAATATCGTACAGCTCTACTATATGTAAGTCATCATCAGTAATAGTAATAAGCATATAAGAAAATTGGTGTCAGATTTGTACTTTATAAGTCTTTTCAATAGATTTAAGCAAATGATTTTCCAGAACACAATGCAACAAGAAGGTAACCTAACACAACATTAAAACTGACCATAATTTAGAACCCTGTAATATTAAGTTAAAACATATAAAAACACAAACCGAGACATTTCCTTCAAGGAAAACATATATTTTTACTGTGAGACCAAGATAGAAAACGATGTTGATGTGTCTTCAGATGGACAGAAACTGACCCACTGGCACATCGTCTGCTCTTGCCTCAGTCTATTTCTAGACTTTGTAAAGCAGAGTATGTATCCTGCTGTGCAGAGTCCTGATTCACATCAAAGACAAGAGCAGACCCCCCAGGACTGAGTGCCCTGGTGTGCCCTAATCCCTAAAAGACCTCACAGTCCAGCCGGTGTCCTGAATTTACGTCATACGCTCCATCTCAACAGGACCTCATGGAGAACAACCAAATGCTATGCTGGCTAACAGAAACAAGATTAGAAAATTGTTAGTGTGTAACTCATGCAGTAGTGCTACGGATATGAAGGATACTTGTGAAGCTTATTAAGTGATCAGACCCCCACCAATATACCATCAACCACCTGCCTAGTAACTGCATGAGAATGCATTGAAAGTACTCGCCTTTAGCAACCACATATGCATGCTCTGTCAACCTCCTACAAACAACCTATTAGGACATTGTAGCAACAGGTTAATACACTTAATAAACATAACATAGCAACCCCACAACATCATCTTAGTATATTAGCAACAAATATTAGCAACAACATATCAATGTGCTGGTAACTACCACACACAACTTACTTAGTGATTGTAGCAGTCATTAAAACACTCAGATATCCTTTTCATTAACATGTATCACAAATGTAAATCTCTCCATAAATCTGTCACAACATCACAGCAATAAGGAATAGGGAATACTGCATGGTTAGGTTAGGTGCATTTTATGTTTCTCTCCTCCTCGTGTAATCTTCTAGAAGCTTATAACCACCATTAAAAATAAATAGATAAATCAAACAAAAACATATCTGCCTTGTGTTAAAAAACTAATCAGCCAATGAGATTGGCACTTTTGTTTTTGTGCCTGGATGGTGAATTTACAGTCACCATGACTTGGTCTAGATGTACACACATTTCCCAATAACGAAGAAGATGCGCCGAGGCAAGATGAATATGAAGCTACTCATTTTCATTGGTGTCTGAACACTAAGAGCTGTATGATAATGTGACAGCGACTACAAAAATGTCAACAAGAGGGGGTTGTTATGAGAAGAATTACAGATTAAATAGATCCCAATAGTGATTTCTCAGTTCACTTATTTTTCTTTCTCGACTTGTAAGTTCATTTAGTGCCATCTAACAGATTTTGCACCTTCACTCTGTTCATCGTCAATGAAAAACACTAGAGTATGAATGCCAGAAAATAATAAGCATGAGTGAAAATTGTGCATGAGCCTTAAGCATCCACACATAAACATCTTAGCAACCAAATAGCAACCACAATAATATGGTCACCCTATGGTCACCTTGGCAACTATATAAAATTCTTCTGGCAATCACCCACATATAAGTTGATAAGATTATAGCAAGTAGGTCTGCGATTATTTTGCTGTGATTTATATTGCGATATGAATACAATTTCGGCAGATGAATTGAATAGCTCTATTTGGAATAAAATCATTAACTTTAAATTGCAACAATCTTGTAGAGCAGTGAATCAAAGAAATTGCAAAAATAAATGAATAAGATAAAAGTGAAATAAGTAGTCAAATATTCAGGTACAGTACTACAATACGATATTATCGTGATATTTTGCCCCCGATAATGATAGATTACAATATCAGCGATATATTACAAGAAAACCATTTACAATATATCATGATATTTGTAAATGAAGAGGGAAAAATGCATCAAAAAGTTATAAGATGTACAGTTGAAACCAGAAGTTTACATACACTCTAAACTCTAAATACAATTTTGAAAAAATGTCTGATGGTAAATCATACTAAACGTTTACTATTTTAGGTCCATTAGGATTACCTAAATGATTTATATTTGCTAAATGCCAGAATAATGAGATACATTTTTTTTTGAGAATTTTTTATTAATTTCTAGCCAGTCAAAAGTTTACATACATTTACTTGGTATTTTTTTAGCTTTGCTTTAAAACTGTATAACTTTGGTCAAATGTTTTGGGTATCCTTCCACAAGCTTCTCACAATAGTTTGAAGGAATTTTGGCCCATTCCTCCTGACAGAATTGGTGTAACTGAGTCAGATTTGTTGGCTGTCTTGCTCGCACAAGCTTTTTCAACTCTGGCCACAAATTTTCTATAGGATTGAGCTCAGGGCTTTGTGATGGCCACTCCAAAACATTCACTCTGTTGTCCTTAAAGCACATTTTGACTAATTTGGCAGTATGCTTAGGGTCATGGTCTGTTTGGAAGACCCATTTGTGGCCAAGTTTTAATTTCCTGACTGATGTCTTGAGATGTTGCTTCAGTATTTCTACATAATGTTCTTTCTTCATGATGCAATCTATGCTGTGAAGTGGACCAGTCCCTCCTGTAGCAAAACAGCCCCACAACAAGATGCTGCCACCCCCATACTTCACAGTTGGGATGGTGTTCCTAGGCTTGTAAGCTTTCCCCTTTGTCCTCCAAATGTAACACTGGTCATTATGGCCAAACAGTTCAATCTTAGTTCCATCAGACCACAGGACATGTCTCCAAAAATTAGTATTTTTCCCAGTGTAATTTAGCAAATTGTAATCTGGCTTTTTTGTTGATTCTGGCTTGTTGATTTTCCCATGTTGTCACACAAGGAAGCAGCGTGGTTGAAATTTTCCTAGATACTATTCTACAGTTGTGCCTCCAATTAACTCAAATGTTGTCAGTTAGCCAATCAGAAACTTCTAAAACCTTGACATTATCATCTGAGCTTTTTTAGTCATAATATTCTTATTGTATGTAAACTTGACTTTCAAGAAAAGTTATAACTATTTCTCAAAAAATATTTCTCTCATTGATCTGCTATTAAGCACAACAGAAACTAATTTGATAATCCTAACTTACCTAAAAGAGAAAAAGTTTAGTCACATTAACATCTGACTTTGTTTTAAATGGTTATGTGTCTTTTTATACATTGTGTGTAAACTTCTGGTTTCAACTGTATTTCTTTCATTAACAGCACATATATTTCTTAGAATTGCAACAGGGAAATGTTCGATACAAAATTATAATTTTATCCTGCCCCTATTATTGAATAATCAAATGTAATATAAAATGTAAACACTATATTTTTCATTGCTGATCAACTATAATAATCCCAACTCCACATTGCAGGTGTTGCGATGTGATCATTGTGAATGCACATATTGCAATTTCGGTGCTGACACAATATATTGAGCAGCACTGATAGCAAGATATAAAAAAAATGCTGAGGTAACCTTAATAGCCACATAAGACCACCTTAGCAACCACATATCAAGGCTCTGATGGCCACCAATCTACTTTAGCAACACATTAGCAGCAGCCAGATAACCACAGTAACATCTTAGCAACCACATATCAGTGCTCATGCAACTACATTTACATTATCAGTTAAAAAACAACAACAACATAACCTTAGCAACAACACATGCAGCAACCCTATTGTGGTACACATTGCAGTACACTAAAAGCAAAGTCCCTTTAAGTTAAATAATTACACTTGGCGGCCATCTTTGCAAGATCATCCTCTCTGGCAGTATGCTCAGGCATTCTGTCTGAATAGGAAAACATCCAATTCTTCAAAATCTTGTTTGCCAAGATTATGATTACATTACATATTTGGAATCACCAATAAAGTTAAACAACAACTGTCTCATAAGTTTCCATTCTAAATGTTTGAATCAAACAAAATTGGCATATTTTCAGGTTGTCCAAGCTAATGCGCACTCAAAAGGAAGGAGATCATGACACCAACCTCATGTATGACCCTGTTACACAATATCATCCTCTGCATAATGCTTAGCCTGATCCACAACTTGGTCTTGATGGTGAATCTCCTCCAAAAATGACTGCGACTCTTTGTTTAAAAGTTTGTGGGTGTTTTAGTAATTGCTGTCATGTGATGTGTGTTTGACAGGATGGACTTTACCTCGCATTCATATCATGCAAATTCCAAAACCAAAAAAAAAATTTTGTTATCAAGTGCACTTGGTTCATTTAAAAGTACAGATTTCAAGCTTTAACTTGATATATTTCTTGTCTGTGAAGCAGTGTGTTTGTTGACCACCAAAGTGTCGTAAAAGTACACGTCTGATCCGAGCTTCTCCCAGGAGAAACGTCAGTCTATAGCAATCGCTGATTGGCTCCTGTACTAGTAGGCGGGGCTTAATTCACCATATTGACTGTTACACTTTTCCCCATTCAAAACTATACGAGTGTCATGTCTTGTGTATTTTATAGTCTTTGCTAAAAGCCACCCATACTCATACTAACTAATACAGCAATACTCCAGAGCCAGGAAATAAACAAACAAACCCATATACACTAACAACATATGCTAAAACCACTAAGATAATCTTACCAACCACATGGCAACACCTTAGCAACTACTGACAAACCAAAGTGTATACCAGGGCCAGAGTGGGACTCAGCCCTGGAGTTTCAAGCCTTAGACCGGCCCACCTCAGTTTACGACTGACTATATTAAAATAATGTCATTTCCACTTCAGTTTCTAATGACACTATCACATCTTTTTCAAGGAAACAGCTGCTTTAGAACTTAAAATGTTTTTCATAAATATGAGAACATTAAAGGGTAGCTATATCTCACTATTCTTTAAAACATCACAATGTCCTTTCCTGCAATATCTGAATATATATATATAATATGTGCAAAATTCTTTATAGATATCCAGTCCTTTGTAACGGTGGTAACACAAAAATAAAAATAAAATATGTACACCTACATAAGTAACCCAAACAGTATTATACGTCTTAAAACTAAAAAAAAAAAATAATAATAATTTCTCAGGTGAGGATTGAACTCGGGTGGCGGCGTCGTAATGCAATTATTATTGTTATAATTATTGTTATCTGCAAGACTCTTATAACCGCAGTATTACTTTCTATTGATGGCTTAATCTTTTTCTCCCCTTTGTAGATTTCTGATCAAGTTATGTCAGATTTATTAATGTAGTGAATCATCTGATTTTCATTGAGCAGGTGTAATATTCATTAATATTAATTATTCAAATTTTTATATTCCCTAAAGTGCCACTGTTTGGGGTCGAATAATAGTTTTGTCATCATTAACCTGCAGGCTGCATTTTACTCACGGGGCTGCGAGAAAATAAATAAAAAGAGCAGAGCTGCGGCAAATTAATGAATAAAAAGAGTGAGGCTATGGTCAAATAAATAAATAAATGAAAAAAGTGCGACTGCTAAGAGTGCAAGCAGCTAGGGACAACGGCCCTTGTGGCCGAAAAAACGGACCGGCCCACCAGGAATTCTCCCGGTCCTCCTGATTAGCCAATCCGGGCCTGGTGTATACCAACACATTAAAAACATATCAGAAAACCACATGATAACTCCCTATTGACTGTTCACCAAACAGTCCAGCACAGTACCATACCCACTCCATAGTGGTTAACCCTGGCAACCAGTCAAGTATTTCTTCAGAAAACAAAAAGGTCTATCCCTTGCATTGCAGCGTTTAATGTGAAATCACACCCATTTACAAAGCTGCTGGATGTGCCACCCATGTGTCTAATGATAATTACCTGAGTAAATACATCTGTAGCGAGGGTCTCTCCTCTCCCACCCTGTAGATTTGTAAACCAATTTGTCGCATGCAAATGCATCTAAGAGTCTCAAAAGGGAAAGCGTACAGGGATCCCCACCCGAACGTAAACACACCCCCCGATTAAAAGACTTCACCGTTCATTGGAACAGATGTCATCCTGCGCACACAAGAAGATCTCAATCAATTATCAGCCAAACGGCGTCTGCGAGCGAACATCATCAATTTCCTATTACGACATGCCACCGCGCTGTCAATCAAGACAAATTACTGCAGGAAATCACACATCCCACCCAGAACACCTTTCATATCCCATTCCTCCCTATCGCTTGATCCCTCTTTTTTTTCTCTCTTTCCTATCTGTCACTAGTAATCGCAACAGCAATACATGGATCTCTCACACACGTAACGCTGTTTTTCTGAGGCAGAACCCCCTTGACACCGTTTCAAATTGCAGTTCTACATTACTGCGTGACATAAACATAACCTTATTGTGACAGAGCAAGCAAAGCTCAGCGGCTCCCACTAGACGTTTGACTCTGACAGCAAATGACACGGGCTCCTCAGAAAAAGGGGCGGGGTCTCTTGGGCAGATATTAAAAGCTGTCATTAGGTCTCAATATGCAACATTGTTTATAGACAGTAATAAACAGCAGGGGTATAATCAGATGAAAATGAGCGTTTCCTGCTGTGGTCGATGTCACATTGAAAATGACAAGTACAAATTTGGGGAAGCAATACCCTGAAGGCTTGGCGTTCCACATGATGTGAGCCGTCAAATATCTTCCCCCTCATTAATTAAAGCCTCTCATGCACAAATAAACTTTTCTTGAAAGGAAAATATGCGAGGAACAAAAGGGAGACAACATTCAGAGGGCCGAGCTGTCATAAAGAGCACAAAGGTTGGATTGAATATTGATACCAATTATATATAATGATATACAAGTTTGCGTGTGTTTGTTTGTGTGTGGGATTGACAAATAGGCTTCATTCACATGATCTTGAATGGGGTCCTTCAAATAATTAGTTATTATTTCTTCATAATAAAAGTTTTTGTGATCTGCCTGATGTAAAATTAGTATACAGTATCAATCCATGTCACACAATGTCACACCATGTGAAGTTCCTGGGCCCTATCATACACCCCGCGCAATAAGGTGCAAGACGTGCTTGGCATGATTTGTTGCTATTTTCAGACCAGTGCAACCCTAATTTTCACATTTTGAACCACGCTGTTTAATTCTCAAATCCATTTGCACTACTTTGTGGACTCATGGGTGTTCCGGTCTACAAAGGAGGTGTGTTAAGGCACATTGTTGGCGAGTTGCTATTTTAAGGAACTGAAATAGACTGTGCCATTGACCAACTGAAAGCTGGTCTAAAGTCCAGCACAGAGATTGTTAGTTATGTGCCAATGCAGGTCCAAAACACTTACATTCTTTAATACAGAGGATGTACAGCAACACACAAATATCTTTACATATGTATAAAATTGAAGGATTAAAATGTTACAAAGATTATTATTTTCTACATAAATATAAAAACCACTACCTCCAAGCAGCTTTGTATAATGTATAATGCATTTGTATAATGTTATTAAAATTAGCAGTATTATCTATTATTGCATATTTATATTTGTTTTAATAAAATCCAGCTTAGATTAGTCCACCTGTTCGGTTTTGGAGACGAATGCATCACTATACGGGGCATAAGAATAAGATGTGTGTTTGGATATAACCACATTTCATTATTATTGTTCATTTATTAATTTGCTGGAAATTAGAACTGAATTTAGAAATAGTTTTGAAACAATCTTTGCACTTAACAAACAAAATTAAATATGTTGGCTAATGGATGTCTACAGTGGGGTGAGTTTCCATCGTTGCCTTATCCACGAAAGTAAAAGAGTAGAGTAAAAGTAAAATAAAGAGAAAGTGAAGAGACCGAATGGAAGAGGCTCGTTCTTTATCCTGACGCTGCAGATAGTTTGTTTAACTCGTTTGTTTTCTCACTAGTGAAGTGTTCAGATTTTCCTCTAACAAAGTCTGTCATGTAAATAGCAAATGCACCATGGCGCAATGCAACTCTTAAAGGTAATTTGAGACGAGGCTCTGATTGGTTTAATGCACGTTTTGCTCAAAACACACATAACTCATTAAGAGAATAAGCAAACCCTGTTAGACCATTCACAGAGGGTGTAAAGTGTATTTTTTCATCCTTAAAATAACAAAAGTGGATTCGGACACGCCCTTAATACATTTGCGCCATGCACTTTAGACTTTGCACCTAGATCATTAAAATAGAGCCCCCTGTGTTTTTACAAATATGTGGATAAGAAATAATAAAAAGTGAAGAAAAGAAAGAAAGAAAAAAAAGAAATATTATCTTTCATTTCATTAAACTATCACTGTCCTCATAAAGCATATGGATTTTAGAACAGCTGATTTTTTGACAGCAATTAATATAAAGTTTATTATTGAAGCCAGTAGAAAAACAGGATATGTTTAGAATACATTGCACAGAAAGTCTTAATATCCTGTCAGAAAAAAAAAAAAAAACTTTTTGAAGAAAAGTTGAGCCTCTGAAACCATCTGTTGTAAAAGACAAATTACAAAAATCAGTCAACGTCCTAATGTTTGCAGAACTAAACCACCAGTTAGCAGGATAGCAACTCACTGAACATACCAAACCACACAGCAATAAGTTCTGCAGTTGCAAGGACCACATATATTTTCATCAGAAAAATTCTGCTTTAGCTTTCAGGTCAGAGGTAAAAAAAAGGGCTGAAAACAAACGCAGCATGCAAGATGAACATAACCTGATACACACAACAGTTCTTCAAAAAAGCCAATAGCTGATATAATACCAGGGCTTTATGACATTACCAAGGTGGAAAAAAACAAAAAGAAAAAAAAATGGCAACTGAAATGTGGATAAGGAGCTTGTGTTGTTATTTTGCACACCATTTTAGAGAAAATACTGCTGTGAGAGTCAATAACAGCCTTGCTTGCCTTACAGATATAATATATAATATATGTTATATAAGATACAGTATGCGAGTTAAATGGTTTGCTTCAATAATATGACTTAAAAAAAAATCTAAAGTAATTGAGAAAAATCTCTTCAAACTAGTAAAATAATTAATAAATAGTAGGCTTAGTTTTTAATGTCAAAATAAATGGCCAGATTATTGTTCACTAACTACACAATACAGTTGTTACTCATGGGTTTACATTGCCTCTAAAGTGTAAATGTTAAGTGTATGTTTACAAAACACCAATGAAAAAGTTTTTTTTTTATAAAATGAGAATTCATTTTCAAAAAAAAAATGTAATTAAATAAAAATAGGTGAATTTTGTCATTTTTAAAAATAAACTGATGTCACTGTTTTTACAAAGTTACAATTCTGTATTTTACACAGAGACAATGATGGTATCACTTTCAAAAACTTGCAATTTCATACCCACAAAAATGTTTTCATGTGTAAATAAATAAATAAATAAATAAAATAAAGGTGTCACGATGGCACAGTAGAGCTGAATTAAATTGAATTGAATTGGGTAGAATTGCCTTACAGCAGGAAGGTTGCTCGTTCGAGCCCCGGCGGTCAGTTGACGTTTCTGTGTGGAGTTTGCATGTTCTCCCTGTGTTCGCATGGGTTTCCTCCGGGTGCTCAGGTTTTCCCTGAGACATGCGGTACAAGTGAATTGAATAAGCTAAATTGGCTGTAGTGTTTGTGAATGCAAGAGTGTATGGGTGTCTCCCAGTACTGGGTTGCAGCTGAAAGGGCATCTGCTGCGTAAAACATATGCTGGATAACGGGTTCATTCCACTGCGGTGACCCCTGATTAATAAAGCGACTAAGCCGTAAATAAATTAAATTAAATTAAATTAAATTAAAAATAATAAATAAAATTAAATTAAATTAATAAAATAAATAAAATATAAAATAAAATAAAATAAAATAAAATAAAATAAAATAAAATAAAATAAAATAAAATAAACAACCAATAGCAAAGTTTGTGAAAGGCTGAGCCAGAGAGTGTTTAGCCGGTGGGACCATCATTGCTAATGCATTACATAGCATAATACATTTTGTTTTGCAAACCAGAATCTGAAGAATTGTCAAAATATCCAGAGACTGGACATGAGGAAAAATAAGTATAAACACTGATGATTCTTTGCATGCTTTGCTAAGATGGAATGAATGTTGGGGTTAGGGTTGCCATATAGTACATGTTACCTCTTTACTGCCAAGCACCATTAGTAAAATAAATATAAGGCTAGTATCTTAAAGGGATGGTTTACCCCCAAAAAAAGATATATCACTGTTCATTAATTAATCACCAAGGACACCACAGTTTCAGCTAAAAACCTTCTTGTTGACCTTAGCCTGAAGGTGAGTAAATTAGCATTTTTAAGCTGAACTATCCCTTTAAGAAACGGTGTGGTGAGCATTTTAAAAACATCAAAATATGCAACTCCACATTATTACATTGGTAGCTTCAAAGCATGATTTTGTACTTCTGAAAGCTAACGCTAATAGTGCAGAAACTGTATACGTCTTCTTTTAGCTGCTTTCTCAATAAAGAACTAAGCCAAATAGCAACAAATCCAACTTAAATCCCACTAAAATCCATTCATATACATTATAAGTGCATTGCACGAAGCACAAGTTAAGCCTAGTTGTACAAAATGAAGGTGCACAGGCTCTCTGTGAAACACCATCTGTTCTGATTTGACTTCTGAGAGCTCTTCTCTTTCATGTAGGTGTCTGCCTGGGCATAACAGCTCAGCCTGCTTCACACCATCTGCGCACACACATACAGAGAGACAGGTAATTATAAGTAAGCAACGAGGAAGCTTTTGTAGATCACAAGTGAAATGAGAAGTGAAATCAGCATGCACTTCCTCAGCGATGTCTCATTTGGCCACCCACTCCCTCTCTAAGGCTGCAAACCAACGCAGCGGCTCTGCGGAGGAGGAGAGGCCACGGAAAAAAGAAAAAAAAAATAATTTAGACTTTTGTCTTCATATACTGTTTACACTCCAGATAAACCACTTAAGCATTGGAAAGCATGCTCCATTATTGTGCAAAAGTCAATATATATGGACAAATGTTTTTTTTTTTTTTTTTTTTTTGATGAGAATCTAGGTCAGCATCACTGAAATGTTCATTTTGACAGTAAATATTGTAGGCACTGAGACATTCTGATATGCATTAATTGGTGATTAATTGATACAAAGCAGCTTTTTTATTTTTAATTTATTTAAAATTTATTTTTATAATTTATTTTTGTCAATATATTTATTTATATATAAAGGTTGTAAAATTTGGAGGTATGTAAAATGTAAAAAAAAAATCTAACATTCAAAATGTTGAAAACAAACAAACAAACAAACAAACAAACAAACAAATAAATAAAAATCATAACTAAATATTGCAATAAATAACGTTTTACACACATTAATCCGGATTCAGTGATTATATTACTTAATACCTTATGATGATGTCGTTTTAAGTATCTATTTTATGTTTGTGAAGCACTTGAGTTGCATTCTATGTAAAAAGTACTATGCAAATCAAATCAGTGATGTATTAAACTGATTCAAAACAACAACAAAAAATGTATATAATCTCATTGCTTTATGTTAGTGAGGATCCCAAAGTGAGAAGTTTATAAAATTTCAGCAGACGAATTCAAATCACAACAAATCTGTAAAGAACAGTTTAGCAACATGTGACATCACTCTATTCAAAGTACATTAAATACGTTAACACCGGCACTATGGCTTGGTAGCTCTGACCAGTGTGGGCGGGACCGAGAGCTGAATGAACCCGTTGGAGCGATTGTTTACAAAAGTCGAGTCCTGTGAAGAAGATCCAGATGGAAACTTTTGTTTTGTGTTTACCTTATGAATAAAGTTGTTGCACGTCCACCGGTTCCTGCCTCTGAATGAGCAGGTTTAAGCTACTTTTACATTAAGGTAGCAATGAAACACGGCACTGAGGGACATAAAAACCTCACTGCCAGCGAGCGATTCGGAAGTGTTATTGCAGAGCAACACAAACAACATGCATGAGTATAAATGCACGACTACGAGCAAGGCAGGCGCTGTGGGTCACACCGATCACTTTACTTAATGACAGTAACCAGCTGCCACCAAAAAGCAGTGATTACCAATTCATTCATTCATTCATTTTCTTGTCGGCTTTGTCCCTTGCGGGGTCGCCACAGCGGAATGAACCGCCAACTTATCCAGCACGATTTTTACGCAGCGGATGCCCTTCCAGCCGCAACCCATCTCTGGGAACTTCCACACACACATTCACACTCATACACTATGGACAATTTAGCTTACCCAATTCACCTGTACTGCATGTCTTTGGACTGTGGGGGAAACCGGAGCACCCGGAGGAAACCCACGCGAACCCAGGGAGAACATGCAAACTTCACACAGAAACGCCAACTGACCCAGCCCAGCCGAGGTTCGAACCTGCGACCCAGCGACGTTCTTGCTGTGAGGCAACAGCACTACCTACTGCGCCACTGGGTTGCCGTGATTACCAATAATAATTAAAAATTTATTTAATAAATATTTGTAATGTTATAATTACAAAATTATATTTATATTTTATAACCCCAACATTTATATTTACTCATTATTTACTCACTTTTCACTTGTTCCAAACCAGTTTGAGATTCTTTTCTGCTGTTGAACATAAAAGCAGATATCTTTTTAAGAAAGCCAAAAACAGGTTACCATTGACATCCATAGTAGGAAATACAAATACTATGGAAGTCAATGGTTACAGGTTTTCAGCTTTCTTCAAAATATCTTTTTTTGTGTTTAGGTAAGTTAAAGATGCAGTAAGTAAGTTTGACACCCAGTTGTTGAACTAGGTATTGCTTTCCTGGATCAAAACAAACGCAAGTGCAGGTTGCCAGATTGAAGACCAGCACGGCTGATTTAAATCATGTTCTACCTAAAAGCAACAGCATGTGATAGAAGGAATATTTTATTATTAAAATGAGTTTTTGTTCTAACTAACTCCTCGAATTGATATATTAGAAACGGCTTCTGTTTCTTGCAGCTGAACAATAGGATAAACTGACAATGATCACCTCAGGTACACCTCATATGCTTTATTCAGTGTTAAATGCTAACAATGGAGTTTGAATGCCATTTTACATAACATTTATTGCCATACTACTAGAAGCAGCCGCAGATTGTTCAACTCAGATCTTGAAAATAAAAATAAACCATTTGAAATGGAACTTTAGAACTGTGACTCAGAACCAGAAGTGATTCAGCATGTACATTAAATAATGTTAAAGAAGTTTAATATGTATTGATTAGATTATAAACCTTACCATTTCGTAAGTGAGAGCAAATTCTGTGCTTCTGAATGGCTGTATTTAAATTTCTGTCTTGTTTCGTCTGGTGCAAACAGCCAAATTGTTTATCACTGCAAATCTCGTCATATAGCATGTTGTTAGAACACGAGGTTTACAATGTAAGCTGCTCACCTAATGTTTAGGTTATTAATATTAATATTATTTGCTAATTAATAGCCTGTTGTGGAACTCTGAATCTGCCTCTAATTTCGGAGTCTGCTACTGTCCACTGGAGGTCGCATTTCGGTCATGAGTACATGCTTTGAGAGCCTTTCTGAATGAACGAATGAAATATGCGATTTTCCAACAAGGCAACCCGGGGTGCTGAAATATAATTGGCTAAACTGGCAGTGGGCGGGTTGAAAGAACCAAAATAAGGACAGCATTCTGGCACGGAAAACACATTTTCAAAGCTAAATAACTGACTTTAGCATTGTTTTTCAGATAAACAAGTATGTTCACTTGCCATGTTTCTTACATATCTGCAAACATATTATGGTATTTTTATGCTTTAGAAGAATTAAGATGCTTTAAGTAAATTTGTGTTGAGTAAATTAAAACAGAATTTTAAATTTTGGGTGAACAATCCCTTTAACGTACTGGTATTTTTGAGGGGAGATTTAGGTGCTTTTGGAGGCTTCAAAATAAAAGCCACTACCCAACACCGTTATACAGCATGAAAGTGCCAGGATACAATTATAAACTACTCTGTCTGTGTTCTGGCAGAAAAAAAAAGTTAGATACCTCGAGGATGCCATTGTTGGGTAAACGATTCCTTTAAATTGGGCTTGAAATCCTGTAATGTGCATTAGGCATTAATAAGGCAGGCAGGTTTAAAATACACAGTCAACTCTACCTAACGCTAGGCAAAGATGACAATCCAAAAGGCAGTGGTTAGAATAAGCAGTGGTCACACAACAAAATAACAACAACAAAGCAAGCATGACTGAAATAGGCTACCAAACAGGAAGTAACCAACAGTAGTAGTCAGAATTCAGCAGAGGGCTCCCTCTAGTGGCTGGATGAATGGCTAACAGTGCTATTCACTACAGCTGTACTGTGTTATGTGCTATACTGCATTCACTGAATCAGAAACATCTTATGTATTATTAAGGTTAACAATTAAGCGAGTAATTGATTTCTAATTCAGGCGACGAACGATCACGAGAGTTTGTGGAAACTGACATCCCTAGATTAGACAGTTGAGCGTTCTTGTGGAAAATGCCTATTATGTAACTGCCACATCCATGTCATCTTCCATCCCTCCAGCCGTCCTTTCTCCAGTACTGGAAGGTCACGGCAGATCTCCTGACGGCACGTCTTGTCACATTACTGCACATACTCACTCATCACAACACTTCAAATGTGAATCATTATCTAAAGATGCACGCTAATTATTACTAAGGAGGTGTTATTTTTAGCCGCTAATTAGCCACTTGTCCTAGCGAGCGCCCAGCGTGATGCTTATCTATCAAGGTGGAGGAGAAATTACTATCATTGGATGAAGAAGTGTCAAAACAGCATCATGTCAAACTTACAATGTTGCTTACTGATGCTCAACACATACACACAAAAGCACATGGATGGTTGTTTTATGAGCTTAAGTAAGAAATGACTATGTTAAACCCCATTAAAGCAATTATGCGATCATGTGGAGCATTTATCAGCTGTACTGTGAATGTGTCTGGATGGATCAGCTGTATCCCCGCTATTTTTAGAGATGACTGAAGGAATGCTGCAGAATGAACACTGATTCGACTTTATGAATGTGTGTGTGTGTGTGTGTGTGTGTGTGTGTGTGTGTGTGTGTGTGTGTGTGTGTGTGTGTGTGTGTGTGTGTGTGTGTGTGTGTGTGCGTGCGTGCGTGCGTGTGTGTGTGTGTGTGATAATCACGCAGAAGTGTGTTGTTTGTACTAGCATGTCTATTTGTGAAGATGTCAGAGGCTGTGAGGATAGACATGCTGTTTTTATGATTTCCAGTCATGAAAGCATAAGTCAGAGGATAACTTGTGCTCTGACGAGTTTTCTTCTTCTTCTTCTTCTTCTTCTTCTTCTTCTTCTTCTTCTTCTTCTTCTTCTTACTATTATTATTATTATTATTATTATTAAAAGCTTGGTGCCCCAAAGACTAATGCATATGCTACTACTACTAATACTACTACTACTACTACTACTATTTATTTATTTATTTATTTATTTATTTATTTATTTATTTATTTATTTATTTATTTATTTATTTATATTACTGCTAACAACAACAACAATAATAAAAAAAATATTATAATAATTGTTGTTGTTGTTGTTAAATAATAATAGTAATAATAATAATAATAATAATAATAATAATAATAATAATAATAATAATAATAATAATAATAAAATGTGTATTAAAATATTAATATTATTTGCCTTTTTATCAGTATTATTTATTTATTTATTTTTTATTATTTATTTAATTCAAATGCTTGATTTCCCATGAGTAAATTTATTATTATTATTATTACTATTACTACTGCTAATAATAATAACAATAATAATAATGTAGATAATAATAATAATAATAATAATAATAATAATAATAATAATAATAATAATAATAATAATAATAGTTGTTGTTGTTATTATTATCATTAGCTATTATTATTTTTTTTACAAACGTTTGGTGTCCCAAAGAATAAATTTACTGCTACTACTACAACTACTACTACTACTAGTACTACTACTATTACTACTAATAATAATGATATAATAATAATAATAACAATAACAATAATAATAATAATAAATGTGCATTCAAATATTATTATTATTTGCATTATTATCAGTATTTATTTATTTATTTAAAATGTTATTAAAAAAAACAGATACATTAAAGTATATATTTTTGTCATTTTCCCAATTGTAGCTAAATCTTTAGACCAACAAAAATGCATTAGTGGATATTTGTTTGTTTACATGGATGAATGGATCGATTTAACAATAAATGATTTAATTAAATTACAATACAGAATGTCATGAAGTAGTCATTAAGAAACTACCAACAAATATCTTCCAACCTACTAAAAACACATCAGACTCTAAAGCAGAGCATGAGGGTGAAGTAAATTAACACAAGCACCTGTAGAGTAAGTCTCCAGCATCTCTCAGGGTGATGGTCTGGCCTAAGCAGTGGGCAACAGGGGCATTTCTCTGGGTTTAACAGAGGCTTCCCCAAAAAAACTCTGTGTGTTTACATGCTGTTCTTCAGCAAGCAGCAGCAAGAGGCTCAGGGTTCCTTTCCAATTAAACCAGCACAAAAACACTCAACACTGATGCTGGAGGTTAACATGCCTTTTGACGAATGAATGTCATGTTCAGCTTTTGTTGAAAACACAGACTGACGAAGCCAAAGAATAAGAGAGACGGATGTGAAGCTGAAATTGGTGGTCAAGGGCGGGTGTGAAAGACATAAGTCGTGTTGACTTAGATGACTTTTGTATACTATATTATTGTATATTTTTAAGATTCTTAAGATTTAATCTTTAATATTTAAGATTTTTAAGGTATAATATATTTTTAACCTTTCATTTAGTTAATTATTTAGTTATTAATATTATTATTATTATTGTTGTTGTTGTTGTTGTTATTATTATTATTATTATTATTATTATTATTTATAATAGTAATAATTTGGTTATTAATATAATAATAATAATAATAATAATAATAATAATAATAATAATAATAATAATAATAATATTGTATTTATTTGTACAATTATTATTATTATTATTAAATTATTATTAATCACAATATTATTAATATGGATAATACTACTACTACTACTAATAATAATAATAATAATAATAATAATAATAATAATAATAATAAATGTACAAATAAATACAATATCATCATTATCTATTTTTGCAATAAACAAAATAATGATGTAACGAACAAACAAATAAATAAATAAATAAATAAATAAATAAATAAATAAATAAATAAATAAATCCATTAGATGAAGTACCATTTGCTAATTGTTTTTGATACTTTTTAAGCAATAAATATAGCGTGATATTTGTAAATTAATGTGGAATATGAGGAATATTTGATTAGCTTTAGAAAGGAAAGTCAGCTACATCTTGGATAGACAGAGGTGAAGATGAATTTGAGTGTGAAGAGCAGGTGGAGCAGACAGGACTTATGTTGAAGGACATGACTTTCACCGAATCATGAATACGTGTGCTTGTGTGTGTGTGTTCTGAACACTGATAAGTGAAAACACACCACATTAATATGCCATACACTCATAAAGCATTCACACAGGGGCAAGAAGCTCCGCTCAGACTAACTCCACTTTATATTGGAGAAGAAAAGGATTAATTAGAGCTAGATTGAGTCTTAAATCAGCAACACAGCTGCCATTTGAAGGTGCATGGATGTCATGCCGTGCATAAAAAGTCCAATCTGACCTGAAAAAACACTGTGAGCTCCTCTAAATGGATTTTTTCTACTTTACTTATGAATTAAACAGAAAGTTAAATAGTGCTTATGCATGATGGTCTGTAGTGTACTTGATTATATGATCTATTTATTATTATTTTTATGCTTTTAAATTATTATTATTATTATTATTATTATTATTATTATTATTATTGTTATTATTACATTTAGTTTAATTTATTTTAGTTTACACTTTTATTTTGTCACAGCTTTATTTCTTTAAAAAAAATAAAATGTAATTTTTTTAAATATTTATAAAATAATAAATAAAAATATATAATTAATAATGAATTTATTATTAATTACTAAGTAGTTAAAAATTTTAAATTAACACTGCAACAACAACAACAACAAAAATAATAATAACTTATTTAAAACATTGCGTGGGTGTTTTAAATAAGCACCGGGTGCTCCGGTTTCAGGTCCAAAGACGTGGTATAGGTGAATTAGGTATGCTAAAATTGACCATAGTGTATGTGTGTGAATGAGTGTGTATGGATGTTTCCCAGTGATGGGCTGCAGCTGGAAGGGCATCTGCTGCGTAAAACATATGATGGATAAGTTGGCAGTTCATTCCGCTGTGGCGACTGCAGATTAATAAAGGAACTATGCCAAAAAGAAAATGAATGAACGAATGAATGAATGAACAAATTTGAACAACCTAGGCGCAAAGTCTAAAGCTCACGGCGCAAAGGCATTAAGGGCGTGTCTGAATCCATTTTTGCTATTTTTAGGACGGAAAAAAAACGCTTTTGCTGCCTTTTTTGGTCTAAAAGGGTTGTGCTTTTTGTCTTAATGAGTTATGGGTGTGTTTTGAGTATAACTTGCATTAAACCAATCAGAGTATCATCCCTCATGCCCTTTAAAAGCCAATTGTGTCCCGGCATGGCGCATTTGCTATTTACATTGCAGACTTTGTAACTGGAAAAACTGAACGCTTCACTAGCGAGAAAACAGTTAAACAGACCATCTACGCTATGAAAAGAAAGGAGCCTCCTCCATTCAGCCTTTTGACTTTCTCTTTACTTTACTTTTACTCTTTACTTAACTTATTTAATTTCGTGGAGTAAGGAAACGGTATTGTACGCACTACACTGAAGACATCCATTAGCCTACGTATTTCATTTAGTTTGTTAAGCGCAAAGATTTGTTTGAAAACTATTTCTAAATTCAGTTCTAATTTCCAGTAAATTAATAAATGAACAATAATAATGAAGTGTGGTCAGAAAACTGAGTAAAATCCAAACACACGTCCTATTCTTATGCCCCATATGGTGATGCATGCTATCTATCTCCAAAACCCGACAGGTGGACAAATCTAAACTTGCTTTTATTAAAACAAAAATAAATATGCATGTAATAAATATTACTGCTAATAATAATAACATTATACAGATGCAAATTGTCATGAATAAACTATAAAAAGGCATGGAGGCATGAAGAAGGTATGGAGGCAGTGGTTTTTATATTTATGTGAAAAATAACAATTTTTGTAACATTTTAATCCTTTATTTTTTCATATGTAAAGATATTTGTGTATTGCTGTACATTCTGTCAGTATTAAGCAATGTGTAAGTGTTTGGACCTGCATAACGCACTCTGCGCTGGACTTTAGACCAGCTTTTAGTTGGTGAATGGCGCGGCCTATTTCAGTTTCTCAAAATAGCAACGCACCAACAATGCGCCTTAACGCACCTTCTTTCTAAACTGGAACACCCATTAGTTCACAAAGTGGCGTAAATGGATTTGCTATTTAAACAATGTGGTGCAAAATGTGAAAATTATAGGGTTGCGCTGGTCTGAAAATAGTAACGAATCCCGCCATGCATGTTTTGCGCCGGGTGTGTGATAGGAACCACACACACTGTTTTCCTCAGTGTTACACACTTCTAAAAAAAAAATAATCAGGACAAATTTCACAAAAAATGCCCACATAAACTAGCTACAAGTCCGCTCCCTATACACACCGCCATCCATAAAAAGGGGTCAGAGAGAGATTAAGAATAATTCAGCATAATTTAATTTAACAACAAAAGAACAATAAATAAATCATTTCAAAATCCTTCAAAGATCGTCCAGGAGTGTGTAGGTCGAGTCGATGGAGTCACATCACTCATAGTTTTGCTACTAAACAAAAAAACCTCTTCCCGGTTCACGCCTCACCTCAAAACTCTTTAAATATTTGAAATGTAATTTGTCACACGTGGATAAAACCATTCTTGTGTCTTAAAGCTGTACCAGCAAAAGGGCAGAGAACAGATAATTGTTAACAAATGTGACTTGCGCGGAGTGTGTTTTTCCTGGCCCGCTGCGTTCGTGTGCCCGTCTCCACAAAATCTGTCTATGCTTTGGCAGTCGCCCCAGAGCAAGCATCTGTCAAAACAAATGCTTCTCATGTTGGCGATAAATAAATGAAAGAATAAATGAATAACTGAATAGATAACACGAGCAGAGAAGACAGACACATCGGAGACGGAAAGAGAAAGAGTGAGCTAATGTCATCATTTAGTCGAGGAATTAAGAAACGGTGCTGTCAAGTTGAGTGCGATCGTGGTGTTAATTCAACAAATGCGTTATAATGACAATGTGTATGAATACAGACTGATAAATGCATAGAATATCAAGCAAAGTTGTAGTGATAATTAGTTGATTATTAGGTTGTGCTACATTGTAAAAGAGGTGATTGGTTAAATGTAAGAAGTGCAGAGGTCTTGATGTTGAACTAATATTCTTAGCTATGAAGATATGTTGTTTTTAAGTAAACTTGAAAAATGTAAAATTATGAAGTATACATTCTCAGAAGGATGACACGGTGACTCAGTGGTTAGCACTGTCATTCACAGCAAGAAGGTCGCTAGTTCGAGCCTTGGCTGTGTCAGTTGGCGTTTCTGTGTGGAGTTTGCATGTTCTCCCCGTGTTGGCGTGGGTTTTCTCCGGGTGCTCCGGTTTTCCCCACAGTCCAAAGACATGCGTTATAGGTGAATTGAATGAACTAAACTAACTAACTAATTAACTAACTAAGCCGAAGCAAAACGAATGAATGAATGAATGAATGAACATTCTCAGAAATTAAGGTACAAAACCTGTCATTGGGCAGTTCTTTTTGCCACTTGGGCAAAGCAACATCTTTTTTTTTTTTTTACTTCTGAGTTCTTGAACTTTTTGTTGAGTGAGGTAAAACTTGGTAAATAATTTAGCAGGAAAAACTGATTTGAAAAAATACCTGTCAAAGTGTTGATTGTTGTTGTTAATATTTTTACGGAAAAAAAACAAGAGTGTTAGATTGATTTTTTTTTTTTTATAAAACCATGGAAGATCCAATATCTTTTGAAATGATTTGGTTTTTGATGGGAATGTAAGGTTTTCTCTAAAATAATTTTTAAATAAGTTTTTGTATGTATATAGTCATAAAATAAAAAGTTATTAAAGCATTTTTTACCTAACAGATCCACATTTGTACCTTAAAGGTATATATCAACATCTAAAAAGTACAAATCTATGAATTTGAGGTACCAACGTGCACCTGTAAAACACAAAAGACACAAGTGTCTCTTTCAAACAATTTAAAAAGGCAGTGACATGTTTTGTGCTCTTATTTCTGAGAGTGCACTTAAATTTTAAATCAGCATCTAAAATGGCTTATGTTGAAAACTGAAAAACAAATGCAACCATTAAAAATTGGAGATGGAAAATAGTGAACTTAAAAATATGAGGGACTAGTTATTAAATAATAAGTAGATTGTCACGATCACCAGCGATCTAGCCTGTGCAGATGATTCCTCCTGATTGCACAAACACAGCTGGAAGCTCAGGATGGACTAATCAGATGGAGCATAAAAACAGCACGCACAGACACATCATTGCTCAGTCTTGAAAGCCTTGCCTTGTTTATTGTTTTCTGTTGTCTTTTTGCCTGTTCTGACTATTCGCCTGTACTTTCACTACACTTTTGGATTTTCTGCATGCTCCTGTTTGTCCCTGTTTGACAATTGCCTCCCTGACAATTCTGTTTAATAAAGCTGCACATGGATCCTCACCTCTATTTGAGTCTCCAACTCATTACATTGATGAAGCTGCTTGAAACTTTTTACAGTCTTGTTTATATTCATGCAAATTTACAGGTATATGCTCAGACCATTTTTTATGTTAAAAAAAGTAGTTTAACAAAGTGAGCTTAATTTGAAATATTGTTTATGAAGAAAATATATATATTGTATATACAAATAAATTCATAAAATAACAGTACTGGCAACTCATTGCTGTTTTTCATGACAAATCCAAACATATTCAAAACAACTAAAAATGTCAATACAAATCACTTTGTTCAAACACAAATTGTTACATGTTAGTAAAGTTAAACAAATACAGTGATGTAAAAAAAAACTGCTACTTTGCAGATTTATTTGTTACTAATACACTACTAAAATTGTTCACACTACTAAAATTATCCAAAATAAATTTCCAATTAATCCAATCTAATCCAATCAGAGCTAAAAGGTAAGTAAGTAAATACGTATATAAATGTGCTTCAGATCAGGGGTCTGTTCTTTGTAGCTCACTTAAATGATCTAGGATGATTTGACAGATCTTGGATCTGTTAATCTTGATAACCAATCGCTGGCTAATTTGGTTTGTTCAAACAAGTTTGCAAATCAGATTAAAATGTCTGGATGAACTGATCTGAGATCGCTGCATGTGTTGTAAAGGACAGATCTATGGATCCTCGAAATCATGATCAGCAATGCAACGATTGGCTGACAGCACAGCAGCGTAATGACATCATCTGATTAGTATTCAATTATTCAACCGAGCAAAAATACTTAAAAATTCATTTCAGAGCGCTTTTTTTATTATTATTAGAGTAGCCTAGGCCTATTCAAGTTTCTTAATCAGCGAAAGGAATAACTGGAATAATTTTGCATCAAAAAAGCGTTTTGATATCGGTGAAGGTGTCTGCAACTTTTGCGAGGCATCAAATCACTGTGATATTAGCCCTCAAAATGTGCATGACTACATAGATTATAATTCCTTTTTTAAAAATATATTGTGCATATCTATTATCATACACAAATTATACTAAAGCTGGTACCTTAAAATAGTATGCATTTGTATCTAAAAAGTCCATATTAATAAATGTTCTCTATCCTGTGACAGTCTTTGTACTTTAATTTCATAGTACAGATTGCATGCGTTTTATTTCTATATTTTCTAAACTTTACTACCAGAACTGGTGCTTTGACAAAAAATCTTGAATGAGTTTTGGAGAATGAAACAATCGTGTAAAATCGTCAATAACCAAATCCAGCTAATTTAGTAATCCATGTACGAAGAACGGACCCCAGGTCATCAGGTCAACAGTTGTCAATAATGGGATTGTTTATTCACTATTTATCAGGCAAGTTTAGAAAGGTAAACAAACAAATAAGACATCATTTTACACAACCACAGCCAGGCTAGTAAAACGAAAATCTCTTCAAAAGCTTTTCTTTTTTCCCAGAGCAAATTTAAAGCTTGCAACCATCTTAGTGAATAATGCATTAAGCTATTGGAGACCCCTTTACAGCTCTGGACTCCTCTGAGTCATTACACAGATCCTCTTTTGATCCAGTCAGAAATTGTATAAAACACATTGGTTATTATTATTCATTTGTCTGTCCGAAGTCTGCCGCTTGAAGAAGAGTTAGCATTTCATGACTGTTAGAAAAACTGGGAACACATGTGGTTTCAAATTGGGAGTATAGCATTCAGATGTATTATTTATACATGGCAGATTGACCCAAATGAGGAGCTTATACACACAAAACACACACACGTACACACACATACAGTGTCACACTTTTTAGGTACTGAGGTGACAGTTCAGAAAAACACAAAAAGGTTCTGCTTCAGGCAACCAGTTTAAGGCCTAGTTTTGCTGCAAATGGCTAGATATTTACATTCATGATGCCTTTAGGCCATGTCAGCTTGGTAAGGAAATGTGCTCTGCTATTTTTGAATGCAGTATAGATTTAGCCTAATGTTAAATCTAATTGACTGAATACAGCCAATTCACTTCACTGTACATCTGCTGTTTTCATCCTAAAAGCTCCTACCTTCTTAATGAAGCTCCACTTACTTATATGTCATTGCTGAAATTGTGTACTTGATTTCAGATGTAAAAAAAAAAAAAGATGATTTGAACAAAGCAGTTTCTATTTGAGTGGGTCAAGCTGAGGGTTTGTATGTCATTGTGACCTGGACTCAGAAATACCTGCTGGCTTCAGGAAAGCATTAGATGGAAGGAGCGGCTATGAAATGAAAAACAGATTTTGAAGTGTTTTCTGCTAGTCTGCAGGTCGATAACAACCAAGGAGGTAAAAGATGATGAAAAGGAAAAAAGAAATACTAAAAACTTTAGAATGCTTACATCAAGTCTATCTATCTATCTATCTATCTATCTATCTATCTATCTATCTATCTATCTATCTATCTATCTATCTATCTATCTATCTATCTATCTATCTATCTATCTATCTATCTATCTATCTATCTATCTATCTATCTATCTATCTATGTACATCTATTAATGAAAATATGTTGTTTTATATGTGCTGGAAGTTTAAAGTGGAACAGAAATCAATTAATCAATCAATCAATCAATCAATCAATCAATCAATCAATCAATCAATCAATCAATCAACCAACAATTAGGGCTGCACAATATATTATTTCAGCATCAATTTTGTCATGTGCAAATCTGGAAACATCACATCACAGGATGACAAGCAATTTCGAATGAATTTAAACCATTTGGTCACCAGAAATTGTAAACAAAAACTTTAACAAAAATATTAATTGTGTTTATTTATGTATACAATGAAGACTATAAAGTGTTTATTTACATTTGATTATTGAATTGCTGTACCTCAATACTGTTAGACTCCAACAACAAAAAATCTCTTTGTTCTATTGTTTTATGTGTGCTTTAAATCATTTTATTTTGTGTGTGTATATATATATATATATATATATATATATATATATATATATATATATATATATATATATATATATATATATATATATATACATTTTTTTTTTATCTATAATTTTGTAAATTTTATGCAGATGCACTGCAGTAAAAAATCCTCCCTATTAATGTAAAATTATGAATTATTTTCACATAGTTATGCTGTGAAATTATAATCATATCACAATATATATTGCATGAAAATCTATCTATCTATCTATCTATCTATCTATCTATCTATCTATCTATCTATCTATCTATCTATCTATCTATCTATCTATCTATCTATCTATCTATCTATCTAGTTCACAAAATCATGTCGGTATGTTACATTATAAAAATAATAGATAATATACACATATATTTTAACAGTTTTATGACAGTTATACCACTGTGTGATTTTACTTCCCACAAATGAAGTCTAATTCAGAAACCTGAAGCACATTTGCTAAATATAATAGACAATAATAATAATAATAGACAAAGTAGCTTATTTATTGACTGGTAGTTCCATCACACATACTCATTTGTTTGTTGACTTTGCAACAAGGGTCATCAACTTTTAGAATGTCTGCCAATCCCCCAATAAGAATAAAACAAATATACAAAAAAAAAAAAAAAAAAAACTGTTGATCAGGGCAAAAATCAGTTTGTTATCTCGAACTTGTTAGCAGAACTTGACCTGACCTTACAAAACTATGCAAATCAATCAAGTTCAAGAGTTCAAATCAGCTCAAGGAGGTCAGAGGGCACAATCATACCAGCTTCTTACTGCTCAAATGGTTAAAAGTGGAAACTTTTCAGCATATTTCAATAAAAAAATCCCTAGCAACATCTTCCATCAATGCTCTAAAAGCATTTCTCACCAGCATCCCATGCATTCACCAACACACAACAGAGCAAATGCATCCATAAAACACTACATACATACTTTAACCATCAGGCAGTTCAGCAAAGGGCAGCTCTTACCTAAAACAGAAAAAAAAACAGAAGAATTAGTGCATGAAATTCAGACACCACACTTTATCTGTACAATATAAGACACAGAAGAACAACGGAGACAGTGTGAAACATCTCCTCTTAATTATGAGTCCATCAGACCCAAAGACCCGTTTGACACGTAGCAGAAAAAAAAGAGGATTAAAGATAAATGAATCTCGCTGATCATTTCCCTGACCGGGAGCGTGACGCGTGTTAATAAATGTGGACTCCTGAGAGGCGACGGCCCCAGTGCCACTCTGAACGTGAGAGGTCATTCCTCCGTTTCATACTCATTCGTCACGTCTCGCCAGCGGCTCAGGTGTGCAGATGTCTGCTGAGTAAGACTGATATCAGAGATTCGCCAGTCAGCTGGCTGTGAAGTAGAATACGCCGGGACAGCAGGTCGGGGACGCAAGCGCGACGGGACATGATTAAGGCGGAGGTGAGAGGTGTAAGGGTCTGCTGGACTCCAATGATAGATAGAGACCGCAGGAGTGTGACGGCAACATAGAGGTTGGAGTCCTGAATACTCTGTTTTAAAAGAACACTCCACTTTTTTGTGCAGTTGTTGAGTTTTAGCTTAGCTTAGCATACATCATTGAATCATATTAGACCATTAGCTTCATTAACATGTTGTTATTTTTCCTATTTGAAGCTTGACTCTTCTATAGTTGTGTTACACCGTAAAAAAAAAAAATTATAAATTGTAAGGCAACTTTCTCAGAGCCTGATAAGCAGTGTTGGGGAAAGTTACTTTTGAAAGTAATGCGCTACAATATTAAGTTACTCCCCAAAAAAGTAACTCGTTGCGTTACTTAGTAACTTGGTATGTATGGTAAGTAACGCGTTATGTTACTTTTGAGTTACTTTTGCGGTACTTTTATTACCTGGCTGAGGTTTGATCTCTCTCAGAACTTGTTTTTTTTTCTTTCTTTTTTAATAAAGGAGCTCTGCAATTAGCAACGCACATAGCCTTCATTTATTATTAAAAAACACATCAAAAAATAATATTTAAGGATAATGTTATCTGAGAACTTCCTGAGCCCAGAGCTATACATGCCGTATATATTTATATTATTGCAAGTTTGAAGCAATGCATGTGCTACTTTTGTACTATTTGTTTTAAGTAAAATCACTGTCCATTGAGACAATCCCCTTTTCCTTTTCTTTGATGCGTTCAAAATAATAAACACATTCTTTCATTGACTTCGTGATTTATTGTGACCACTTTAATTTTACTTAAGCAATTTATTTTTTTTAAAAACTAACTAATTAAACTAAAATGTAACACATTACATTTTCAAAAACGTAACTCAAATATTATTATCTATTTTTTAAAAGTATTGTGTTACTTGTTACTTAGAAAAGTAATATTATTACGTAACTTGCATTACTTGTAATGCATTACCCCCAACACTGTTTATTAGTTGACTCAATTGGTTAAGTTGTCATTTACAATTATTAAGGAACATTTATGAACACAGTTATCTCTTGATTTCTAACAAATCTCAAAAAAATTAATCAAATTTGAAGGCAAGCCATTAATTGTGTTTACAACAGGACGTTTTACATTTGAATCACAGTAATGAGGTTAACAAATAAATGTAACAATGCTAACAAATTGGTGATACCCCCAGTTGTGGTATTGAAATGCATTCTTATTAATCTGAAATCTTCAAAACATTTTCTTTAAAGTGGCCTCTGGGCCAATACCAGTCTCAATACTACAGCACTAATACTAATGTTCAAAAGTGACACCAGCAGGGGTGTCCAACCTGTGGTCTGTGTAGGAACTAATGCCCCAGTATATTGATGGGGACTCTATACTGCTCAGTGAGCGCTGTCATTCGGATGAGACGTTTAACTGAGGTCCTGACTCTCTGTGGTTGTTAAAAGTCCCAGGATGTCTTTCGAAAAGAAGTAGGGGTTTACCTTTGACATCCTGACCAAATTTGCCCACTGGCCTCTGTCCATTATGGTCTCCTAACCATCCCCATATCATTATTGGCTTCATCACTCTGTCTCCTCTCCACCAACCAGCTGGTGTGTGGTGTGCAGTCTGGCACAATATGGCTGACGTCGCGTCATCCAGATGGATGCTACACACTGGTGGTGGGTGAGGAGAATCCCCCACAAAAAATGTAAAGTGCTTTGAGTGTTCAGAAAAACTCTATATAATGTAAGGAATTATGAAATTATAATAATTATTATTATATGCATCCAAATTAGCCTTTTTTCAGAATGATGTGATGTTTAATGTGTTGTGATGGTTGAGGAACTGTATACATTTTTGGAATGGACTTTGCTTGCTATAAAGCTTAACCGATGGACTGAAACCCTGAAAGAAAGTGATCTTTCTAGAAGAAATTTGAACACCCCTGCAATTTTTAAAGTGGCTTTCAAACTGACAGTGACTTTGTGGGCAAGTAAGAACACGTACTAGCAAGCAACAGCACCGACTTAATGGATTTAACTCGATTTAATCGCTGTCAGTGTGAACGCCCCTTGAGAGTGTAACATTGTTCTCATCTTCTTAAGCAGCAGGTTTCAAGTAAAATGATTTACCCTCTCCGGGGTGTAAGACTCATTCTCACATTCACATCACTGATGCGTGTTCACTGCGGGAATTTCAGTGCTAGATTATAAATGGACCATTGGATGATCCATCTCTAAAACCTCTCGTTTCTTAGCCTCCAAGAGTGATGACTGATGTCTTTCGCTCTATTTGCCCCAGTAGGGTCACACAGAAAAATGACACTTTTCTAAAAAGGGCCACAGATGTTGCCTCTCTCTTTCCAACCATGTTATCGCCGGCCAAATGTAGGCCAGTGATAAAAGAGTGAGACTGCAACGCCTGTTCAGAACATAAACTTGACTGGAAGAGAGATACGTATCAGAAAGTGAAGCTTGGGTCTGTCATCTGAGATAAAATCATGGACTTTATCTTGAACATGAGACCAGCTGTCTTTATTCTCCACATATGTTTATCTTAAAGCTTTTTCAATTTCTTATTTTTCACCTAATGCTAATGCTACGGCTAATGTTGTTTTCCCTTCAAAAATAGGCATACACTCATGAGAATTAATACTGGTTTCACTGCAAATAAATTTTAAAAAGCATGTTTTTTACTACATTAAATACGGTTGAACTGTTGTTTTGTAGTAAAACTTCATAAACAATTCATTTTCTAACTTATTCAGATGTAGTACACTGACAATTACTTCATAATAGACTAATTTACAGCTAAATGCTAATGACAATAAAAGGAGAAGACTACCTTGCATATGAGACAAGTGATCTTAAATCATAAGATGTGTCATTTTTTGCCCCATAATGCTAATTTGCCCCATAATAGCTATAGCTAATATTGCTATCCTTGTAAAAATGCAAAATATATATATATGATTTTGAATTTTAAGACTTGTTAAAGGGATAGTTTACTTAAAAATTATGTTATCATTTACTCACCTTATACTTGTTTCAAACCTGTTTCAGTTTCTTTTGTCCGAACACAAAATGTTGGAACAGCCATTTAATTCCATAGTAATTTTTTATTAGTTATGGATACCAATGGCTGCTGGCTTCCAACATTATTCAGAATATCTGATAACTTACCACTTGAGTGTGAGTAAATGGTGAGGAATGTTTCATATTTGAGTGAACTATCACTTTAATGAGACTTAAAAATAGTCTATCAGCCCTTGGGAAAATTAACCATGCTTTATATACCCAATACGCAATCTCTTTCTCTTTAACAGATGTCTAAAGATAGATGTCTTGGCTAAAACAAGGCTACATTTGGGCTGTCAGTGAAAATAGTCCAAAACTGGACTAGTCATTAAAGATTGGACAATCGACACACTTCACATATGCAGTCATTCATTCTTGTGTATTTGACAACTAGCCTATTTTTGCACTTTTTTAGATGTTAGATGTCTGTTAGATTTTCACTGAAGCTCAAATGTACACTTTCAAAAAAATATCTGTTAATTAACAGGTACCATATTCATGATTCACAAGTGTTTTCTGTTTATTTACAGTAATGAATTGCATAATGGGAGTTTTATCTTTGCTCTGCTGACTTTTGATTCAACTCTGCAGTTTTAACAGAGTGATGTTTCTTGACATGTTTGTAGTTTAAGATAATATAATGTATAAGAAATAATATATAGAAAAATAAGTCTGTAAAATAATGAAAAATCTATTGGCAGCTTATTACCAGTTTTTTGTACCATAATTTACAACACCAACCCAGACAACTTATCACTTTAAAGTATTACAAATATTAATGAAAATAAATTTTTCGAACTTTTCTACATCAAAAGCTTTTGAAGGAAAATCAAGGTCCCATAATGCAATTCAAATGTTTAAATGTCAATGTTTAGATGTCTATTAGATGTCTTTTAAACACAAAATGCCTGCTGCTTGTCACAATGATTACCATATAACTACAGTTTTACATGGTAATATCATGGTTAGTGTATAGTGTATAGTGTATTCTGTATTTTCAGAAATGAGATGTTAGCCTAAATCAAAAGACTCAAACTCAATTCCTGGAGGGCCGCAGCTCTGCATAGTTTAGCTCCAATCACCTCCAACTCAAACCTGCTTAATACTGTAGTCTCTAGTAGCCTTGAACACCTTGATTAGTTGGATCAGATGTGTTTGTTTAGGGTTGAAGCAAAACTGTGCAGAGCTGCGGCCCTCCAGGAATTGAGTTTGAGACCTATGGCCTAAATGTTAAATGCAGCTAATGATGACATTTTACAATCAGTTATTTCTTTGTGTGATGTTTTTGAATTAAGTTTTTACAAAAGTAAATGTAAAAAATTTTATTTTTAGAAATAAGATGTTAGCCTAAATCAATGGACTCAAACTCAATTCCTGGAGGGCCGCAGCTCTGCATAGTTTAGCTCCAATCACTTCCAACTCAAACCTGCTTAATAGTTTCTAGTAGTCTTGAACACCTTGATTAGTTGGATCAGATGTGTTTGTTTAGGGTTGGAGCAAAACTGTGCAGAGCTGCGGCCCTCCAGGAATTGAGTTTGAGACCTATGGCCTAAATGTTAAAAGCAGCTAATGATGACATTTTACAATCAGTTATTTCTTTGTGTGATGTTTTTGAACGAAGTTTTCACAAAAGTAAATGTAAAAATTGTTATTTTTAGAAATGAGATGTTAGCCTAAATCAATGGACTCAAACTCAATTCCTGGAGGGCCGCAGCTCTGCATAGTTTAGCTCCAACCACTTCCAACTCAAACCTGCTTAATAGTCTCTAGTAGTCTTGAACCCTTTGATTAGTTAGATCAGATGTGTTTGATTAAGGTTGGAGCAAAACAGAGAAATCGAGTTTGAGACCTATGGCCTAAATGCTAAATGCAGCTAATGATGACATTTTACAATCAGTTATTTCTTTGTGCAATGTGTTTGGATGAAGTTTTCACAAAAGTAAATGTAAAAATTGTTATTTTTAGAAATGAGATGTTAGCCTAAATCAATGGACTCAAACTCAATTCCTGGAGGGCCGCAGCTCTGCATAGTTTAGCTCCAACCACTTCCAACTCAAACCTGCTTTATAGTCTCTAGTAGTCTTGAACACTTTGATTAGTTGGATCAGATGTGTTTGATTAAGGTTGGAGCAAAACAGAGAAATCGAGTTTGAGACCTATGGCCTAAATGCTAAATGCAGCTAATGATGACATTTTACAATCAGTTATTTCTTTGTGCAATGTGTTTGGATGAAGTTTTCACAAAAGTGAATGTAAAAATGTTCAAAAGGCTGTCGAAACTACTGAGATCAGCCCACGCCTGCCTCCTCCGACAACACTAATTCGAGCAAAATCCTAGTTTATTCCCAGCTCCAGAAGCGTGCCGTTGAGCGTCCCAACGTTTCGATTTTGTATGCAAGGTCATGCCTGCCATCTCCCCCTCCTGCCGTTTTACACCTGCCATACTTTATTTGCTCCCACATTAACTTTGCCTCCGAATTTCCCTTCCCATCTAAAACGCATTTACAGGTGGGAGAAACATAAACAGGCTGGAGCTGCCTCATTAAACAACGGCACACACTCCCGCCACCCAAACAAACCAACTTTTATTCCCCAATCACCCCCTCATTCACTCGCCTCACGAACTTGTTTGTCCTCCATCCTTACATCCGCATGACCTTTCAGAACAGCTCTGTAGGTTAAGCCGTGGGCTGATTCAGATATAGCGAACATAGATACATGTGAAGCGCATCTCGTTCGACCGCCATCCCCCATCCTGAAATATAGGGACAGCATTCTGACCAGATAACCTTCCCTTTTGCCAGCCAATACTTCTAAGGATAATTGTGTTCATGTCTTCTGAAAGCCCACAGAGAGTGTGGACATTACAGACAAATCACAATATAGCATCTGCACTTTAAAAAGAGAGCCTTTTAGGTTGAGCCCCCTCTATAATTTGCACACTGTCCTTAACGCAAGTGACTATCTGCTTGTGTGCGTACATAAGTGTGTCTATACATTCCTATCTGGAGTGCGAGAGGCTGATTTAAGTGTATTTTAATGGCAGTACGATACAACGTTGGCTGAAGGAGTCTGTGTGTTGTGCAGTAGAGATGCGAAAGAGAGGCACATAAGGAGCTTTAATGGTCTGTGACAGCCCCCAAACCCCTCCACTATATTTCTCTTTCTCACTTGCACCCAGATCCTCAGCTCTGCAGAGTCTTTTACCCCCTTTTTCTTTCTCTGACAGAAATCTGTAGGCCTGTCTCAGTTTTAGTAAAGGTGCCGACTATAAAGCCCCTGAGCACCTTATCTGCCCCCTGTGTCTGTCAGCAGGGATTTCTCATCGGTTTCTTCTCACACTTTAGAGCAGCTCAAAGCCACTTCATCTCTTTGGCTGAGAAAAACAGGCCTCAAACCTTCACACTGAGAGCAAGACCCCTCTTTTTAGGCTCCAAAAGCCAAATTAAGCCTCCTTGTGCCTTTCGCTCAGATGCTGGTATGTGTGTTTATATACTGAAAAGTTCCTCAGAAGTCTAAGAAGTCGGTTTGTCCATCCATCTGTCCGCACATCTGTTCACCCATACAATGAGATTCACCCACTACACTCGGTCTACTGCCTGAGCTTTTAGGCTGTCTGTTTGATAGTGCACTCCAAAAGTTTAAGTACAAAAGTACATTCCATTTTAGCAGATGCACAATCCTTTTCACTTCTGGGAAAATCGAGCAGACATTTTGATGACTCATCCTGCACTAAACAAAATGTTTTCCAATCCAAAGGTCTCTAGGATAGGATTTTCCCACTCCCTATACCAGTGGTTCTCAACTCCAGTCCTCGGGCCCCCCTGCCCTGCACATTTTGTATGTCTTCCTTACTTAACACACCTGATTCAGATCATCAGCTCATTAACAGCGAGATCCATGAACTGATCCTTGTGAGTCAGATAAGAGAGACATAAAATGTGCAAGGCGGGGGGGCCCGAGGACTGGAGTTGAGAACCACTGCCCTATACTATCTGCATATACAGTAACTTAACTTATAGTAGATGCATGCGTTTTTTCTTAGCCCAAATACACTTCTTGCTTTATTGCTGTCAGTCACAATGAATATGTTTACATAGACACCAATAATCCAATTTTAATACGATTAAGACACAACTCTGATTAAGAGTAGCAATGGGTACCGAAACTTGGTAACTTTGGTGCTAAATTATAAAAGACCAAAGTATCGATAAGCTCTGATGTTAACGGTTCTGATATCGGTACTGGAGAATTATTGCTGAATAAACATTACTTACAGTTGCATAATTTAACTGACCAACCTTTTCTAATTCCATATTCGTCTGCACAGTTGGCAATCTCACATGAGAAATGCTCGTGTTTCCCGCAAGCGCATCAAGTATAAAAGCCTTCACAGATCTCGGTTATGCGCATGCACTCAGCAGAGGCTCGCACTAAGCGCACACACATAGCTCGTGACACAGACTTGCGCAAACACAGCTTGTAAGCTTGCGGAGTGAACAAAATGGGTTGTATTTTCCGAGTGAACAGCGACAATGCCTGTTGCAACTAACGCAACAAGTTGTTTTCTTGTATAAGCGGAAACACAAGCAACCTGGCTAAGTGAAAGTATCTTTCAAAAGTGCCTTAACTGCAGAAAGACAAATTAAAAGTTTTTGACTGCCTAGATACTAACAGTAACGTTACATCATCCACATGGTTATGCCAGCAGTCAATCACCTAATTTTGTATAATATTAATAGTTAAATAAACACACACATTTGGTTACAATGAAAACAGTATTTTTTTCTTAAGTAGCCTAAATAAATCTTGAACATTAAAAATGCTTTTACATCAGTTGTATTTACAAATATAGCATATGAATAGCCTAATAATAAACTATGCTTATTAAGAAATTATATAAAAAAAAAATATTTTTTACATTGCTAGATGCTGCAACACCGTATTAAAAACAGTTAACTCCCAAAACACTGTTAACTCATTTATGCGAATGTGTTAATAAAAAATCACAAACATTATCTCATTTAACTGCATTTTGCAACTCAAAGAGGGTATTTTCAACTGCAGAGAGCACAATAAACCAAGAAAGGTCCCGACTTCGGCCAGAACAGTCAAACGTGTTGATTTTTCTCCAGAAGAATGGTTCAAAACTGAGAGTCATTTTCCTTTAAACCATTGCACATTCTTTTACAGGAAAAAAAAAATATTTATTTCTTTTACAATTATTGGTTTCGTTTTATTTTACATTAAAAATGTAATAATAAAACAAAATGTTGTTAATTCTGTTTAATTTGTTTGTTTTTATAAAAAAAAAAAAACACTACAAAAAGTACCGATAAGAGAACCGTGATGCTGTGTTCACACCAGATGCGGAACGCACGGCTAAATCGCGATACTCACGTGTAAATAAACGCGTGAACATTTAAGTTTACTTGCTTCATTCGCGCGTCACACTCCGCTTCATTCGCACGTCAAACTCCGCTTCATTTGCGCGTTAAATTCACTTCAGAACAGACGCGGATTCACGTCATGGGCCGGGCTTCTGTCTGCCCAGTGACTGTAGCTTCGTTGCTAAATGGCTAACGTGGATTTTGTTGAGAAAATAACTGTGTTTATATGCTTTATTAAGGCTGTAAAACAGCGTCGATACGTTTAGAGCTGTGTCTGAGTCCACTACACACTTTCAGAGGTGCACCCAGCTCTGTGAGCTCATAAACTCCTCCAGAAACTTAACCTGGATGACGGAGGCTTTCAGCGGTGCTTCAGACTGAGCCAAGCCCAGTTTGATGAACTGTTGTCGGTGTCGGCTGGAGGATTTCCCCCTGGATACCAACAGCAGGTGCTACATCACAATCATGCCCCCACAAGAGCAAGCTCCTGATTGGTTAACGCGGCGCGAATGTCAGCAGAAGTTCATATTTTTGAACTCGAGCGTTTTGCGCGTTAAGCGCGTCAAACGCGCAAAACGCTAATATCGCGCCCACGCCATTCGCGCAATTCGCGTCATTCACGCCGCGCCATTTGCGCGTTTGCATTGACTTAACATGTAAATCACTCGCGCTTGACGCTTCTTCCACGTCTGGTGTGAACGCAGCATTAAAGTACCGAACAGATAAGTGGTATCGATAAAAGTAGAAATACTATTAAAAACTTAATGATACCCATCCCTAATTAAGAGTCGAACATGTAAACAGCTATTTTCTTATTAATTTAATCCAATAACAGTCATAATCAAACTGAACAGGAATGGAATTAAGACATGTGGAGTATGCCGATTTTACTCAATGAACATGCATGAAACGTTCCTGAATGAAAGTGAAAGTGCCAAACTGCAGTTAAAGTCAACAAGTTAAAAATGAAACACCCAAAATTACACAAAACTCTGGAGGAAGTGTGGATAGCATGGGTGATGCAATGACGTTAATCGAATTATGTGCTATAACATGTAAAGGACATTTAAAAAGCTACTCATGTAAACACCTTAATCATATTATTGTCTTATGCATCTCATTTTCATCTGATTTCCGGGGCCGGGTCACAGGGCAGCAGTCTTAGGAGAGAACCCCAGACTTCCTTCTCCCCAGACACTTCCTCCAGCTCCTCTGGGGGGATCCTGAGGCATTCCCAGGCCAGCCGAGAGACATAGTCACTCCAGCATGTCCTGGGTCTTTCCCGAGGCCTCCTCCTGGAGGGACATGCCTGGAACACCTCCCTAGGTAGGCGTTTAGGAGGCAACCAAAACAGATGCCCAAGCCACCTCAGCTGACTTCTCTCGATGTGGAGGAGCAGAGGCTCTACTCCGAGCTCCCGGATGACAGAGCTCCTCACCCTATCTATAAGGGTGTGCATTGCCACCATGCAAAGGAAACTCATTTCGGTCGACTCATTTCCACTGCTGCCGCTGCACCAATCCACCTGTCAAATTCACGTTCCATCCTTCCCTCACTCGTAAACAAAACCCCAAGATACTTGAACTCCTCCACCTGGGGTAAGGACTTTCCTCCAACCTGGAGATAGCAAACCACTTTTTTTCCGGTGGAGCACCATGGCCTCGGACTTAGAGATGCTGATTCTCATCCCAGCCGTATCACACTCTGCAGCAAACCACCCAAATGAAGCCAACAGAACAACATCGTCTGCAGTAATTGATGCAGTTTATATGTGAAAGTTGAATCACATTAAATCTTAAACTCAGTATTATCCATAAAACCTAACAGCAATGATTTGTTGACAAGAACCATGTTTCAGGACCTTCAAACAATCAAAGAGTTAAATTCTGTTTTAATTAATCCACCCTCATGTCCTAAACATGCATACTTTCTATAGTTTGAGGAAAATAACATTTTGGCAAGTGTTTCTTTAACTGTGGTCAATACTCACTCATCTTTTGTGTTTTGCATAGACCAGGGGTGTCCAAACTCAGTCCTTGAGGGTCTGTGTCCTACATAGCTCCAACTACCTTCAACACACCTGCCTAGAAGTTTCTAGCATACCCAGAAAAAGCCTGATTAGCTGGTTCAGGTGTGTTTAATTTGGCTTGGAACTAAAATATGCAGGACACCAGTCGTCCAGAACCAAGTTTTGGCACCATTGGCATAGACAGACATTCGAAAAGTTTACAAACAACATGGACTTTTTTTGTGTGAACAAACCCTTTTAAACTATCACAATTTGCTTCCATCTATGTTTTTAACTATTCAATTTCTCTGACTTAATTCTAGTTCGTTTCAGGCTGATGGACTTGTCAGATATTTCCAGGAGAGCAGCATTCAAATCAACAAATTCCTGACAGACTTGTAAACTCGCACGGTTGGTGGTCTAATCTGAATCCCACCACAAATTGAATCCTAATATATTCCCCCTGAGGTCTGTATTTTTTTTTTGTTTGCTTGTTTGCTTTTGGAAAACCACTTGATTAGACGAGTGCAACAGACAGATAAGAACTCATGAATAAATGGATATTAATGTCCGTGGTCTTGCAATCTATAACAATTTCAAATTTCAGGCTGCCTTGTTTTTCGCTGCCAGATGAAAACAGGGTTGACTCTGTGCCATTCATATTAATTCAACCTTAAATCTTAATTTAATTCAGAGATGACCACCGAAACAGGGGCACGATTTGATTTTATCATTCAGGAATAAAAATTTCAAGTTTGTTTTAGATGAACATTGTACAATCTTTCAGATTAAATCACTCCATTTAACTAAAAAGACATCACAATTCTCCAGTTCAGAAATCTACTCATTTAAATGGCTGAACTTTAAACTTTTGTATAATAAAAAACAGATGTTTAACCACCAGACTGTTTTCACCCTTTAAACAAGAATTTTCCCCTAGATCCCTTGCATTGGAGTCTCTGAACATGAAGAACACAAGCGTTTGTGTGATGTCCATCACCAGTGAGTGGGCCGCTCTGGTCTAGATGACCCTATTGAGAGGGAGAGCTTTTATTCGAATGAGAGTCCACCCTCTCCCAGGCCCTGCCGAACAAATAGAGACTCTCGACAAAGGCTTTCTGCTTTTCCCCCAAGTGTGTTGGTGAGAAATAATCAGCCCCTCATCCTCAGAGCATCTTCAACTCTGCGAGGCAGGAAAAGAAGTCTTGTAAGATGAATTACGTACGGTGAAAAAAAAAATCTGGAGAGAGAATGTGCTTCTTTTTCTCAGAAAGCTTTTCTCCGAGATAAGAAGTGGCCTATCCTGACAGCTCTCAAATCAGCCATTCTTGTTTCCCTGGACACTGTTACCATGTCAACCGCAGGAGTGCTCTGACCTTGCACTGGTGTTTACAGACACCAATTAAAAGTAGACATAACGACTGAGGACCGAGGTGGACACGTCAACTTGCAGAGTCAGCACAACACAAGTGCAAGAAGAAAGAAATAAACAATGTGAAGCATTAGTCATAAGTTGATATGTGGTCACTAGAGACTCGTATTTCACAAAGAGTGCCAAATCAACATCGGGAACGTACACAAATTGATTTTGAGGGTTACACGGAAACAGAAGTTTTACACAATAATGTTTGGAGTGGAGCTTGTTGTGCTTGATATTAGGAACTTGATTTGTGTTTACTTGGTTATTGTGCAGGTTTGTTTCCAAACTTCCCAGCAGGCACACAACATCATAAGATGTTAATATTGGGTTAGATTTAGGTCGTGACATCAGGTGACCAAAATTCAATGTCTAGCCAGCGTCTAAGCACAACATTATTTTGATGTCCAATAACGACGTCAAATGACATTGATATTTAGTTGATTTTAGGTTAGAAAATATCCAAAATTCAACATCGAGCCAACATCTTAAACCAACGTCGATGGGGTACTACATCAATCTGACTATATTAATCTGAGGTCATGTTGATGCCTTGTGCCTGTGGGGTTGTACCAGAAACTGCATCCTAAGTCCACATAATAACACATAAATACTGATCAAAGACAACAACTGGAACCAATCCTTAGAAATAAAGGTATGACATTTGTCAATGGGGAGGAATCTTTTCAAAAGATACGTTTCTATATTTCAGAAGGGTGCACATGGGTCTCCCGTATTCACACCCTCAACACGCAGGATTGCCAAGACTATACTGAGGTAAACAGTGTAAGTATTTCCACTCAATTACATTTTATCACCCAAAAACTGTGGATTCAGAAAATGGCCATGGGTTCAGAGTCCCAACTGGAATCTGACCTTCCTTGTTTTGCTGGTGTTTGTTCCT
This sequence comes from Danio kyathit, assembly GCA_903798195.1. Lineage (NCBI taxonomy): Eukaryota > Metazoa > Chordata > Actinopteri > Cypriniformes > Danionidae > Danio > Danio kyathit. The sequence goes on from LR812528.1 coordinate 27,842,887, forward strand.
GTTTCCTTTGTTCTTATTTCTAGTTAATTTTAGTTTTTTTTTTACAGGTACTCATTGGTTCATTGATTGTTCACCTGTATCTTGTTTAGTTGTACATTAGCCGTAATGTTTAGTTCAGCTTACTGGTTCTTGAAATTATATTGTGTAAGACCAATTTTGCAGTTTCATTCTCCTAGTCTACCGCATATACAGATGGCCAAACTTCATTCATTCATTCGTTTTCTTTTCGGCTTAGTCCCTTTATTAATCCGGGGTCGCAACAGCGGAAAGAACCACCCCAAACCTTTGTTTTATTATTTTTATTAACTCGTTTTATTACTTTATTAACTCTTTCCCCCCATTGATGAGATAACTCACAATATTCTTTCATTCTTTCATTCATTTTCTTTCCAGCTTAGTATTTTTATTAATCAGGGGTCGCCACAGTGGAATGAACCGCCAACTTATCCAGCATATGTTTTATGCAGTGGATGCCCTTCCAGCCGCAGCCCATCACTGGGAAGCACCTATACACTCTCATTCACACACATACACTACCGGCCAACTTAGCTTATTCAATTTCCCTATACAGCATGTCTTGTCTACAGCAGGTGGGAGAAACCAGAGCACCCGGAGGAAACCCATGCAAACATGCAAACTCCACACAGAAATGCCAACTGACTCAGCCGGGGCTCAAACCAGCGACGTTCTTGATGTGAGACAATTGTGCTACCCACTGCAGCACCGTGACACCCCTAACTCACAATATGACAACTCACAATATGAGATAATTCACAATATTAATGCTTAATTGATGAGCTAACTCACCAATTAAGGGAAAACGATTCCCTGCCATTGATTGAGTTTTTTAGGCAATCCATGGCTGCGTCCGAAATCGCCTACTACTCAGTAGTTACTGCATTTTAATTTAAACTTACTACTCAACCGTTAGAAAAGTACGTTCTATACAGTATGAATGTAAGTAGTATGAATGGAACTCGGATGTACTTAATCCGCCATTTCGTCATGATCACGTGACCTACCCACGTCAGTTGCGTTGCTTTTATGAATTCTCTCATGGAGCATCATGGGGTAGCTTAGCATGCATAGAATGCACACTTCAGAATCTTGTTTACAGTAGTAGGTCATCCAAGTACTTCTCGCATACTGTTATCAAATTCTATGAATTTGGACATACTACTTGGCTCGCATACTGATTTTAGCGTATAGTATGGAAGTATGCGATTCTGGATGCAGCCCATGTTTTAGGTATATTAGGCTCTAACGCATGTCCTGAGTGAGGACTTCATTGTTAGAAAAATAAATATTAAATTAGTTTGAGAAAAAAATATTTTAATTTAATAATTATTTTATAATATTGATGTTTTTTTTCTGGATTTTTATGCAGCCTTGCTGAACATAAGAATGTAAGAAATCCAGCACTTGAGCTTGAATTTAATTACAATGGCTGCTTCCAGTATATTAAAATAAATGTAAACAAAATATAAAGTAAATGTACATCTGTGAACAAAACAAAAGTAAATATTCAGTTTATTTCAAACAGAATATCGAGAGAAATGGAGAGAAGGGACATTTGCATTCAAGAGAATTTTTGATTGTTTAAAATATGCATAAATTATGGAACAAAATTTAGCCAAAAATCTTTAAACAAAACTCAATGTGGTAATGAAATTAGCATTTGTGCAACAACAAGTGCAGAATTCAGTAAAACTGCTGTATTTGAATATGTTATGTGATGGTACATTGAGATTTATGCATGCAAATGTCAGACATAATGTTATCATCGTGAAGGTTATCGCAATGGCATACTGGTACATATGCAAACGAGAGGCTCAACTTGGTCAAACTGTGCTGCCTTTCCATAGAACACCATATAAAGCAAGTCAGGTTTTCAGTCAGGTTTTGGATATAATGCATGTATAAAATGCATACCGTGCATCTGTTATGTGTGAATTGTTAATGATTAGGAGCAAACAACCATAGAGACAACCTCAAAAGTAAACCAACCACAAAATCCCATATTTGATTCCTTGTGGTCTTTAACCCATTCCAACTCCAGTGATCCATACCATGGCCATTCTGTAAAGCACTCATTAGAACATACTGATTTATTATACTTTTGGTGTGATGTGACGATCTCCCATTTCAATGCTTTGTGAGTGAGATTGATGGGTTTCTGCTGCAGCCCCTGTCAGAGAGATTTACAGCGTCTGATCAGACCCTCCTCAGTCTACTGTTACTGCCCTCAGAGGACTCTCAAAGTTTAAAATAAATTACAACAGAGATTGGTCTGCCTGTTTATGTGTGGGAGTGTGTGTATGAGAGAGAGAGAAGCAGTGTGTATTTCACACAGACCCATTATATGTACCATATATTTACCTTTCCCAGTGTTTTTGTACGTTTACGACCCATCAGTCCTTGGCTTTGTGATGCGCACCATCAGTTAGTGAGCCAAACTTACAATCCACCTGAGCACTTTCTATTCTCTCAAAGTCAGAGTGCACTGACATAACCTCCATGGAAAAACCAAACACCAAAAAAAAAAAAAACATTGAACGGCTGCCAACAGGAAGTCCTCGTGTAATGAAGCATGAATGCTCAGCCAACAAACAGAAGCTCAATTCAGACGTCATAAGATAACCTCTCTTTCTGCTTCATTATATTCACACAGTGTGCTGAGTAATTGGCATATAAGCCAAGAACGCTTCCACTTTCCCATGGAGGACTCGATACTCAAACTGACCTTGCTCTTGGACAAAACAAGCACAGCTCTCTGTATGTTCTGTTAGTTTTGCAGCTTTGTTTTTTTCACTCAATGTCTTTTCTTCCCTCAACCGATCCTCTTCAATTTCCATTAAAACTATATAACATTACTAGCCTTAGAAGATTGCATGATGTTTGTATTTGTGATGTTTGTATATATATATATATATATATATATATATATATATATATATATATATATATATATATATATATATATATATATATATAAATATATAAATATATAAATATATATATATATATATATATATATATATATATATATATATATATATATATATATATATATATACAGGTTTTTGCAACAATTTCAATAAATAATTTTTCACATTGTCATTATGGGGTATTGTGTGTAGAATGGAGGATATAAATTAATTTAATCCATTTTGGAATAAAGCTGTAACATTAAAAAAATGTGGGAAAAGTGAAGCGATATAAACACTTTCAAGATGTGCTGTATATATAAGAATTTTTAGCCCCCTTTTGATTTTTTTTTCTTTTTTAAATATTTCCAAAATTATGTTTAACAGAGCAAGGAAATTTTCACAGTATGTCTGATAATATTTTTTTCTTCTGGAGAAAGTCTCATTTGTTTTATTTCAGTTAGAATAAAAGCAGTTTTTATTAAAAAAAAAACAAAAAAACAATTTAAGGTCAAAATTTAAGCTATATTTTTTACAGATAGTCTACAGAACAAACCATCGTTATACAATAACTTTTCTAATTACCCTAACCTGCCTAGTTAACCTAATTAACTTAGTAAAGCCTTTAAATGTCACTTTAAGCTGTATAGAAGTGTCTTGAAAAATATCTATATTATTTACTCATGGCAAAGATAAAATAAATCAGTTATTAGAAATGAGTTGTTAAAACTATTATGATTAGAAATGTGTTGAAAAAATCTGTTCTCTGTTAAACAGAAATTGGGAAAAAAAAATAAACAGGGGGATAATAATTCAGAGGGGCTTATAATTCTGCCTTCAACATACTTTACTTCATACACAATATATAATAACATATAACTTAAAAAAGCACCCATGTTTTTGTATTTATTAGTTTAACTAAGTGAATGACTATTAAATACAGACATACGTGCAATAGTGAATGGCAACAGGTAAGTGCCCTGTGAAGTTGACATCCCAGAATAGCCTGCCATGAATCCAGTTCGGAAAAAAAAGCGTATTTAATGCAAAGCATGTACAAATGCGTGAGACGTGACTTCTACGCAAATCTCATATTTACAGTTAAATACGCCTTCACACTTCTGTAGTAAGCTTTGTCTCAAGATATTCTGTATAAACAGTGTAGTAGAAAAGACAAGTACAGTATGAAGTAACCCAGCAGGCACAGGATGTCAACATGATGTCAGATTGATGTTGTACCCCAACATCATAGGACGTTGCATTTTGTTCGAAAATGAAAATTGGGTTGACATCAGAAGCCAACGTCAGGTGAACGTCAATGTCCAATGTCGGACAGATGTTGCATTTTGGTTACTTTACAACGCAATCTAAAAACTACTAAATATTAATGTCTAATGATGTTACAGCTTGATGTTGTGTGGACGTTACCAATATGACATCTATCAGATGTTGGACTTTGGTTGCCATACCTGATGAATAAATGTCAGTGTTTGACATCAATATGACGTTAGTTTTAGATGTTGACTCAACTTTGGATTTTGGTCACTTCCCAACACAACCTAAAATCAACAAAATATCTCATGTCATTTCACGTCATTTTAGGATGTCAACATAACATTGTCCTTAGACGTGGGTGACTAAATCTAACCTAATATTAATGTCTTATGACATTATGTGTCTGTTGGGAAACTTCATTAGTTCATCTGGTTTCCAGTGTGCATGGGGTAGAAAGCGAGAAGGCTCTGGCTGCAGACCCGAATGCAGATGCAAGATGAGTTGCATGCTAGGCTTTTAATGCACACAACTAACCTAACCCGGCACTCTGACATCATTAGCTCCATTTAGTCCATGGTGTTTAAGGGTGCTTTCACACTAGCACTTTTGGTCCGCTCCCGAGTTCGTTTGACGTCATAGTACAGTATGTTTAGCAAGTGTGAACGTGTCTTCTGAACTCAGGTGCGCACCTGTGAATCGTACCCGAGTCCGCCTGAAAGAGGTAGTCTGGAGTACGGTTCATGCTCAACTGTACAACAAACTATCATTTTCATAATGTTCATTTGTGTGTGTGTGTGTGTGTGAGTGTCACATAGTTTACCTTTGTGACAAGCGGGACTGAGCCAGGGCAAACACAGTGATACACAGTGATGTCTGCTTGCCTCCTCCAAAAACAGCTTCTGCAGACACTGTGTAATGTTCTGAATGTTTATAATATTTTTGCGGCAGATAGACGCGAGTCGCTTTCTGTATGTCCAAAACTAAAATTCAGTAAAAGCAAATCGACCGCGATGTGCGGAAGTCTTTCCATTTTGCCGCTTTGCTTTCGTGACCATCACCTAGCAACAGCCGTAAACAAAACAGCAGCTCGATGACGCAAGCATACCGGGGTTCAGAAGGAAAAGAGACAGTGTGAACACAAACCAACTGAGAAGGTGGCAAGAGGGGACAATCGAACCTGGGTACGGTCCAGGCAATTGAACCAAGTGTGAAAGCACCCTTAGAGCACTAAAAAATTTGTAGGGAACATGTCAACTGTACCACAGTTCCTTAATAAAGCTTTCTTCAAGTGAGCTGGTTATCTAAAATAAATCAAAGTTAAAACAGAGAAACATGCAAAATGTGCAGAGCAGGGGGTCAGGAGGACCAGAACTGAGAACTGCTGATCTAGGTGCTAACATGAGTGTGATATCCATGTGAGACTAGACAAGGAGGGAAGGGCAGGTGCATATATAGGGTGGTGGTTATTTGGGGAAACAGATGAGTCCAATTACTAATCTGGGGATTGTCATATTTAGTTCTGAGAGGTGAGAGAGCCTGGTGTGTCTGTCTGAAGTGTGTGTTTCTGTTTTTGCGCAGATGCAGTGAGAGCACAAACAATCAAATCAATGGGTTTGTAGCTCTGATTCAACTGTGCGATTCTCTCATAAAAACATCAATTAATTGCTTCTCCATCCCCAATCCCAATTAATTTATTCTCCATTGCTTCTGTATACTTCATGAACACAGCACGACAAAGCTGAAATTCGGCAAGTCGAAATTCAAAGACTCACACAAATCTGAATTTGACTCAGAATCTCACAGTGTATGTCCGGCCATAATTAGTTAGGTAGTTGTTTGGTTTAATTTTATTGAATATGATGCCCAATTATTTCCAATTATGTGGGATTAAAAAATAATTCTGCAGGAAAACTCTGATCAATGTGTTGATGGAGCAAAAAGAGTGCTAGCACTTACTACACTAAGATCAGATTTCACACGAAGAACAAAGGCTTTTCAGACAGAATAAGAGTATTGCTACACCCAAAGGGAGTTGAATTACTTTGGAAATACTGTAGAAACCCACTTATTTCCATAACCTTCCATTATCTGACAGACCTGTGCAGGAGTGAGAAGGTTTTTGGATCAGCTGCGTGTTTTCAGACGCCTCCAGACAGTATTGAGAGGATTAGCTGCTTTCAAGCTGCCCAGTCATGTGGACTAACACTGTAAACACAGCAGTTTTGGGGAAGACAAAGAAATAGGATCAAAATACATGGAGATGCCATAAAACCTCTGAGACGAGGACGTGGAGGGGGGAACTACATTTTTGAGATGGATGAAAAGATTAAGCTAATGCTCTTTTGCTGTTTTTTTTTTTTATTGTGGTTTATTGTTCATGCATACTAAGCCGGGAATCAAGGCCTCTTATTTAAATCCTGATTTAAATGCAAGGGTCACACAATATATTTGTTTGGAGCTACACCTACAAATTGTTGTTGAAAGTAGTTTCCGCAACCCATTCAATGCATTTGATTATTATCTAAAACTATCATAAAATATAAAGTATATATAAATAATACAATACGTATTTCATCTAGATAGATAGATAGATAGATAGATAGATAGATAGATAGATAGATAGATAGATAGATAGATAGATAGATAGATAGATAGATAGATAGATAGATAGATAGATAGATAGATAGATAGATAGATAGATAGATAGATAGATAGATGTTGAAAGGCTTATCCATCAAGCTCTCTTAGATGTCCCTTGCCTTGTCCTGCCGTGTTTTAGACCCTTGTTTTGTTTGTTTATTCCTGTCTGCTGCCTGCCTTTTGACCATCTGCCTGTTTATTTGACTGCGACTCTGGATTGCCTGCGTACATCTGTTTGCCCCTGTGTTGATCATTGCTTACCTGACCATCTCTCTGCTAAATAAACCTACGTTTGGATCCACACCCCTCTTGTCAGCGTCACTTCACATTACAAAACCTAAGCCCATGGGCTAGGACCATAAGCTAGGACGATAAAATCGATATCGGTATTTATTGACGGAACACTGCTGAGTGTGCGCCTTGGAAGCAATGCCAATAAGCTTAGGGTGTCAGTTTGTCATATCCAATGGAGGCGTGCGCGCAACACATTTTCCAGGTATACATACCTAGTTAAAAAACATCTGAACTTTTCCGAATGCCCCGAGTGCTAGAATAAACCAATCTGCTTCACACTCTGTATGGAATTTACACATTTCAGTAATAATGGCAGACTAATTACCTCAGAAAAACACAAAGCATGGACTCACGCTTGTCACTTCAGGTCAGAATAACAACACACGTGAGGATGTCGCCAAAGTAGCTTTTTGGTTTCTTTTCTTGTGCATCTCAGCCACTAGCTCCCCATCTGAAAGATGTTTTAGCATAGCGGGTAATATAATCATTCAACTTCACAATTTGTAATGTCGCAGTAAGTTTTTGAATAATGATGGCTGCTTCATTTACTTGAAAGCTCAGATCTGATTATCATAATTAGTTTTGTTCACAAAGTTTGAGGTTTACTGTATCATTATTATTGACACCTTACAGATGTTGATCTACCTTTATCATTGCACACACTTTGTAACATTTTATTGATCAAGTTTAAGAGTCTCTTTAACACTTATGCTTATTTTATGATAAAGAGATGAGATTTTTTTTAGATTTTTGTTTAGTAATGTTGGTAAATTAAAATAAGGAGGTTAAATAAAAAAAATCCTAATATTCCTAAATGTATTGTTAAAAATATTCAATAATTATCAATATCGAATAAAATTTAACATGTTATTGTGATAATTTGGGGCAACGCAGTGGCGCAGTAGGTAGTGCTGTTGCCTCACAGCAAGAACGTCGCTGGGTCGCAGGTTCGAACCTCGGCTGGGCTGGGTCAGTTGGTGTTTCTGTGTGGAGTTTGCATGTTCTCCCTGCGTTCGCGTGGGTTTCCTCCGGGTGCTGCGGTTTCCCCCACAGTCCAAAGACATGCAGTACAGGTGAATTGGGTAAGCTAAATTGTCCGTAGTGTATGAGTGTGAATGTGTGTGTGGAAATTCCCAGAGATGGGTTGCGGCTGGAAGGGCATCCGCTGCGTAGAATCGAGCTGGATGGGTTGGTGGTTCATTCCACTGTGGCGACCCCGCAAGGGACAAAGCCGACGAGAAAATGAATGAATGTGATAATTTGTATTTTTATTTTTTTGCATTATCGCCGAGCCCTAGCCTAGGCTATGGAAAGGTCTACCTATCAGCATCAGGAATGCCGCTTCTCTGGACTGTTTTAAGAAATTTCTCAAGACTCACCTTTTTACCGTTGCTTTTAATTTAGGTTGATTATTTTTGTCAAATTAATCATTCACTTTCATTGTTCATATTTTATTGTCTTATTGTGGTGTTTTTACAGTTTTTTATTGTTCTGCTTTGTTACTGTTTGCCTTGTATGACTTGTAGCGCTTTGGGTCTGAGAAAAGCGCACTATAAATAAAATTTATTATTATTATTATTATTATTATTATTATTATTATTATTATTATTATTAATTGGTTTCTGTGCCACTTTAAGTTTCCAGCCCTTATAAAACAACACCTTTTTGTTATTTCAAAAATAATATTGTGTGTGTGCGTGTGTGTGTGTGTGTCTGGATTTGGAAAGAGTAGAGTGGATTTGGCCAAGTGTAGAATTTTAGAATGTCTGTTATCTCTATTTAATGTGGGTCAATTAAAAATAAAATAAAATAAAATAAAATAAAATAAAATATAATAAAAAAATAAAAAAATAAAATATAATAAAATAAAATAAAATAAAATAAAATAAAAAATATTTGCACACATTTTTTTGCATTGCATTGTGTTTAGGGTTAAAGGATAAACTATAAATTTTAATGATAAATTTAAGCAATATACAGTACAAACTGGCACAATATTACCAGTAACTTTTCCCATTTCATTTGCATTTTTTAAATGTATTTATGTATTATTTTATAATGTGCACTGGAAGTTTCTTTACTGGTGCAGAAATTATGCACTTTTTAATGTATGTATATTTGTGTATGCTCACCATGCATTGTGCCAGCTGGTGAATTTATTCTGGGTTATAAATATTTAACTTGGATGGGCCCTGCAACATCCTCAGTGGAACGAAGGCTATGGGCACTCAGAAAAAAAAGAAAAGAAACCCAGACAAAACCCCCACAGCTGTACATTTGTACCAGCCAAAGGTGAGAATGCTGACATGAGTCCCGGATGAACATGGGCTCAGAGAAATGGATGGAGCATTTATTAAATTATTGCTTCATTTGGCTTTGAGATTGATTGGAGGTAAAATTCAGTGAGAGAGTGGAGAACTCTCGTTTAAGTGGCCATTAGTTTACAGACACACTGTGAGTGAATCTCAGACAGTCATCGACCCTTCTGTATCTACTACATATACTTGTTTTATTACTTTTCAGGTATTCATGCAACCATCTCTTGCGAACACACAGGTCATGCATCTGGTGTACAAATTATGATCAACAAAAAGTGAACTCAAAAGCACTTGATATGTGTTTTAAACTCTCTTTTAAAACAAACTGCCTAAATAGACAGCTACATTCTAAGGGGGTCTTCAGATAACAGTTTTCAACAAAACAATTGTTTTATTTTTGTGCCATTTTATTTAATCATTTATTTATTTTATTCTTCTGTAAAGATCAGGTATTTATTTTGTGTGAACAGGTATTTATTTATTTATTTATTTATTTATTTATTTATTTATTTATTTATTTATTTATTTATTTATTTATTTATTTATTTATTTATTTATTTATTTATTTATTTATGCCTGGTCTGGCTGATTTTTACAACATTATTTTCTGTAGGACAATTCAAAAACGCAGTCCATATACAAGTGAGTGCAACAAACAACCATATAAGTCAAAAAAAAAAAAAAATGAGATAACCATGTGAACTTTGGTCAGGTTTGCCTGACCAAGAGTTTGCATTTTAAACATTAATATAGTTTCACGTGGAAAAAAAAGTTTATGTCCCTTAAGAACAGAGATGCTGCTTGCTGTCCTTTTGAGACATTAATGGCCCGTTTCCACTGAGTGGTACGGTATGGTTCGGTACACTTTTATGGCAATTTCCACTGTCAAAGGGTACCTAAAAGCAAACAGTACCGGCCAAGCAGCACAAAGGGTACCAAAAGGTGGTGCTAGACGCGCAGCTGAACGCTATTGGTTTACAGAGATACGTCACTCGCAGAAGCGAGTTTCTGTCGTACACCATGTCCACCAAAGGGGTGCCATTGGCAATGCAAGCCTGACAAAGGTGACCCGTACCGACCCGTACCGTACCAGTCAGTGGAAATGGGCCATAAAATGCAAAAAAAAGGAGAGCTGACATGAACAAATGGAAGGACAGAGTAAGGAAGGCTTTGAGAGGTGCTGGGAAACCATATTTGAATCGAAAAGAAAAACAAAAATCAGGAAAAAAACTAATACTTAAAATAAACCACATACCATATATAATAAAGTATAATAATCACTCAATTAAATCACATGCAACTATGAATGCAATATTATAATATAATAAATAATGCCCCTTCTGATTACATAACCAGTTTTACTGACAAAATCCACACAATCAACTTTGATTAAAAGCCCTACCTCATACAAAACTTCAGATTTTGTGCAAATTCGACTCTCATACAATATTCAACCATAAATGTGATTGTACAATAAGTCAATATCCTAACAATTGTAAAAAAGCAAAAACAAAACAAAATAATACAGCGACTCTCACGTTCAAATTTAAAAAAAAAATAAATAAATGTATATGTAGTTCATTTGTTTGCTTAGTAGTCTATATATTTCACTTCATTATGCAATATTTTCCTTATGCATGGAGCATACCTGTGAACCCTCCTGTTTTTCCCAGGATTCTCCCATATTTTACAGTTCTATGCTGCTATTATCCTGCAAAGGTATTTTTCCGAATTTCTCCCATATTTTCAATCTTTCTATGAAGGGTGGCAAATAAACAATTAAGAGCCGCTCCTTCCTATATGTGACCCATACCTCCGAACCACCGGGGGACGCCCGTTGCACTTAAATGTGAGTCTGTTCTGTGCTTTCGTTTTATTTAGGCAAGAAAACACTTTGAAATCAATATAAAAACTGTGCGATTCCCTTCCTTTTCATTATACTGTAGGTACCATCGCCCCTCCTATGCAATCCTCAAAACAGTCATATAGCAGTGCGTGACTGTCAGCTGACACACTCCATAGACTCCATAGACATATACACATAATTAATAATAATAACATCTAAAGATGTCGATCTTGGAGGGTTTTTTTTTCAAACACAACTAACAATTTTTTCCTAAATGAGCTTAAAAAGTTAGGAAAGCGATCGAATGCTTGCTTTATAATGTTAGATGTGTGCATTTTTAGAGCAACACCTCTGTTATTTAATGTATTCACACGAAATCATGGCATGAAGTGTCTAAAATTCATAGAAGGTTTTATAACTGAACTTATTTCCTCTAATGTACAAAGGGAATTTTGGGTACATCAACATATCTAGAGCTATGTCATGGCTCTGACCTCCAAACATATCTTTCAATACCACACTTCAACTCACAATAATGACTTTCAGCATGTAATACAGCAATAACAATGACTAGCTCTGTCTCTTTTGGGGCTTGTTAAGGAAGTACCGTCAAAGTCTGAATTGATTCATTACTACCTGAGGTCTGAACACCTTGGGCGAACAATGGGAAAATCTAGAGAAAAAAAAATCAACAAACAAACGAAAAAAAGAAGAAGTTTCCATTTGCTGAGCGCAGCGGTATGATAATTGTCATGATTCATTTCATGTCACCCAGAGAGAGGTGATGGGTCGGCCCTCAGTGTAAAACTCATGCATCTGTTCAGCGGACCATGACAGAGCCACAATTACTAAACCCACCACATTAATTTATTCAACTTGGTATGTGAGGGGACTAAATCAAAGACCCCTATTGAAAGTGTGAATTGAAAAGCTACATATGCAGGTTCAACCAAAATAAGTGCCATGCAACTCCTACTTTTTTTTTTTGTATAATGAGCTTTAGCCGTGCCGCTAACAAAAGACATTTGGCCTCCGCAGGTAATTACAGAAACACATTACATTACCAGCATGGATAGTCTCTCTAAGCTTTCAGCCCTGTCAAATTGATAAAGAAAAGCAGAGAAAAAAAGAAAAACGAGGAGGGGGGAGAAAAAAAAGCAATAAGCGCACAAATAACTCTTAGCGTGGTGTTTTGCTACCAAAGCAAATTATTTTGCCTAAGAATTATTTACTTCAGCGCAATGTCATAGCCTTGAATAAATAACATACTGTAAATTAAGATGAATGCAAATAAGACCAGAAAATAAATATTGAAAACAGCAGGACTCATTCATCTTCGGAGAGTCTGCTGTCTTGTGATTAGCGGCTGCTAGATGACTCATATACCCATGAGATGTTCATTTCCGACAACAGAAGCTTTAGGGAAGCAGAGTAGAGTGATACCAAGCACCTCAACAAACTTCTACTTCTTCGGTGACAAAGCAGGATTGACATGGTGTTACTCTGTGTGCTTTGATGAAGGACACTGTGATTGTTGCTCTTGTAGAGGGTAAATCAAGGCCATCTCCACAAGTTTCAAACTCCATGAAAAGACCAAGTCAGTGAAAATACAGTAAGACCTTTAACTGAGTCAAGGCTGAGTCCTAGACCTTACTCGATGGTCACATCTTTTTTCCGTTGCGAATAACTGCCGTAATTGGGTGTAATGGTGTAGTGTGTTGGTCTGTGTTTGCATTGGAAGTGTTTTAATTGTGTGTGTGTCACAGTATGAAGCACTTTGGCCAACATTATATTTTTAGATATGCTCCTAGTAGAGGTCTCACTTTACAGTATATTTAGGTGGTGTTAACTACTATGTACTTGCATGCTGTGTTTATAATGTATTGCAGAAGGTTTCTGGCACTGTTGAGGTAGGATATGGGTAAGGTTAGGGACAGGTTTAGTGGTATGGGCAGGTTTAAGGGTGGGTTTAAGGTCTAAGGGATTGTCAACAGTGTAATTAAAGATGCATTTACAAAAATTATTACACATGTATTTAATCAATCATAAGTATAATGTATTTACACAATAAGTACATAGTAACAAATGATTAATTTCAGTGCATATTAGGTAATGCCACCTAATATAAAGTGGGACCACATTTCATGAACTCAGCGTAGTGTGTTAGATAAGAGAAAAAAAATGCTGAGTTGTTTATAAGCAACTGTTCTAGTCCAAGCTGAATATCATTTTTACATGACTTTGGTTTTTGAAACTAGGTCAAACATAATATTTTCAGAGTCTTGGTCTCTGATTCCAAGTTAAAGATAGTAATTCAAGTATTATCACAAGCTTAGTCTTCAAGTTTGAGTTCAAGACCATATTTTTGTGCTACTGATTGTCAAATATGAGTCAAATATCATGTTTTCAAGGTCTTGATCTAGACCATATTTTCATGGCCCTACTAAAAATGAATTTTGTTGCTTGTTCAAACTCCTTCAAACTACCCAAAAATAAAATGAGTGCTTTTAAATGAATTAAAACAACACAATTTTAATTTTTTTATTTTGTTTTTGGGGGGACAACCTTTTTTTACAGTATGTCTAACCCACTTTAATTTCTGAGAATGATTATGTTAACTTAATTTGTGAAGGAGTTGTGTGGAACCCAGCATTTTTACAGTGCATGGTCCAGAAGTCTTAAGGTCTTTGCACACTGAAGTCCGAAATGTTCGTATGCGTTTTTTTTCGTATTCATATGCCAAAAATTTGTCAAAAACAAACCTTGCACACTGAATCCGATGTGTATTAATTAATCCATTCCGAAAAAAGACAAAACATTTCAGAGTCAATTCAGGAAATGATACTGTTTTCCTCTCTTCTCCAAAGAAGATAAAGAAAGAGGAATAGACTACATATTGTGTTCATCCAATACTGCACAGGGAGGAAAGAGAGTTCAGCTCATTATCAAAGAGCTGTGCTGGATTATCCCCAAATGCAAAGTTTATTTCAGGAAATCAGTGAAATTTTGATACATTGCTTGTGATACTTCACATATTCTCGTACGTAAGCAAATCCTGAAAAGAGACTGGCAGTATATTAGCACAGACATTATAATAGATGGAGGTAACGTTGACGTGTCGAAGCAACAGACTGAAAGCGGACCAAGCTTTCTTTTATAATGTCTATGGGCAGTACGTCAAATGTATGGACACACACAAACACACACACGCACGCACGCACGCACGCACGCACGCACGCACGCACGCACACACACACACACACACACACACACACACACACACACACACAACACCAAACAGCAGCAGGGCAGAGGTGCGCCAGTCACTAAATCCAGTCACAGGTTCTCAACTGTCTGCCAGCTTCTGTCTTCATTTTATGCACTGTGTTTGTCATAAAGTTATCTGTAGCTCAAATGACGACATTCTGTAATTAGCTTTTCACTTGTACTGTGGCTCTGAACTGTCAAAACACCTCTCAAAGTGCTTTTTCAGATGCGAAAAGCAGAAAAAAACAAACCTGGATCAATTTTTTTTATGACGGATGAAAGGAGGCAGTGTGTCAATACGATTCACACAACGTGAGGTCCAATTTATTTTTTAACCTACATAAATTACGGACGAAAACTTCGGATTTAGTGTGCAATAACCTTTAGTCTAAGTTTACATGAAACTCTAGCCCAAAATGTGTATGTGTATGTAGAATTTGCCATGTGTGTGCAATTTGTCTCCATTGTTGGTTGTAGTGTGAAGTAAATCCACACTTTGCAATGGGAACTACTTGACAAACCACACTACCACATACTCTGCCACTGTTGTGTAAATTCGCTTGCACTTGCCTTTAATCTACAGTTACCTAAACATGTACATATGCATGCACATGGCATCATCATTTTCAAAGACTTAAATTTTTCAACTGCTTACATGGACACAACCATGTCATAGTTTTAAAAATATATGTATGCATTTATTCATGCATTTTCAGTTTTTGTGCAAACGAACATGTACATGGCATAAAACAGTTCTCATTTTTGACTTGTTTAAACTGCCCTAAGTCTAAGATCATGTTCATAGTCCTTTAAGACCAGGGGCTCATTTTTAACAATCTAGGCACAAAGTCTAAAGCACAGGGCGCAAAAGCATTAAGGGCGTGTCCGAATCCACTTTTGCTATTTTAAGGAAGGAAAAATACGCTCTGCACCGTGGCGCATGGTCTAAAAGGGTTGTACTTATTCTCTTAATGAGTTATGGATGTATTTTGAGCATAATGTGCTTTAAACCAATCAGAGTTTCATCTCCCATTCCCTTTAAGAGTCAGTTGCATCGTGCCATTGCACATTTGCTATTTACATGACAGACTTTGCAAATGGAAAAACTGAATGCTTCACTAGCGAGAAAACAGTTAAACAGACCATCTGCAGTGCAAGGATAAAGAACGAGTCTCCTCCATTCGGCCTTTTTACCTTCTCTTTACTTTACTCGATCACATTTGTGGATAAAAAAACGGTATTGTACGCACTCCACTGAAGACATCCATTAGCATACGTATTTAATTTAGTTTGTTAAGCACAAAGATTTGTTTCAAAACTATTTCTAAATTCAGTTCTAATTTCCAGCAAATGAATAAATGAACAATAATAACGAAACGTGTTATATCCAAACACACGTCCTATTCTTATGCCCCATATGGTGTTGCATATGTCTAAAAAACCCAACAGTTGGACAAATCTAAACTTGTTTTTTTTATTAAAACAAATAGAAATATGCATTTAATAAATACTACTACTAATAACATTATACAAATGCAAATTCTCATGAATAAACTGAAAAAAGCCCCCGACATGAAGAAGGCATGCACTCAAAAAAAATGTTTTTTTTTTTGCTTGTTCAAACTACTTAATTAAAATAAGCTAAATCAACACAATTCCTGAGATTTCATTGGGACAACTTAATTTTTTTAATGTTCAATCCACATAAATTCGTTAAAAGTGTTAAGCTAACTTAATCGATTTGTGACAACATGACCGAATTGTGTGGAACCCTGCATTTTTTACAGTGTGGAGGCAATGGTTTTTATATCTACAGTATGTAGTAAATAATACTTTTTGTAACATTTTAACCTGTTACCCAGTAATTTAAACTAAATAGTAACAGTTCTTGACCCCAGTAAGCTACAAATACAAATTAGGCATCATTAGAAAGAAGACACATTGGGCTTTACTGTGGTAAAAGAGGAAGTTACATGCTCAAAAATATAAAATTTATTTTTTTATTTTTTATATGTAAAAATATGGCAACCCAGTGGCGCAGTAGGTAGTGCTGTTGCCTCACAGCAAGAACGTCGCTGGGTCGCAGGTTCGAACCTCGGCTGGGCTGGGTCAGTTGGCGTTTCTGTGTGGAGTTTGCATGTTCTCCCTGGGTTCGCGTGGGTTTCCTCCGGGTGCTCCGGTTTCCCCCACAGTCCAAAGACATGCAGTACAGGTGAATTGGGTAAGCTAAATTGTCCATAGTGTATGAGTGTGAATGTGTGTGTGGAAGTTCCCAGAGATGGGTTGCGGCTGGAAGGGCATCCGCTGCGTAAAATCGTGCTGGATAAGTTGGCGGTTCATTCCGCTGTGGCGACCCCGCAAGGGACAAAGCCGACAAGAAAATGAATGAAATGAATGAATGTAAAAATATTTGTGTATTACTGTACATCCTTTGTGAATTAAGCAATGTGTAAGTGTTTTGGACCTGCATAGGTTTGGCGCATAAGTATACTCTGCGCTGGACTTTAAACGAGCTTTCAGTTGGTCAATGGTGCGGTCTATTTCAGTTCCTCAAAATAGCAAATTGCCAACAATGCGCCTTAACACACCTCCGTTTTTGACCAGAACACCCATGAGTACACAAAGTGGCACAAATGGATTTACTATTTAAACAACATGGCGCAAATCATGAAAATTAGGGTTGTGCTGATCTGAAAATAGCAACAAATTGTGCCAAACACTTCTTGTGCCTTATTGCGCCGGGTGTATGATAGGGCCCCATGTATTGATTCATACTCAACCCTTTTCTAGTCCCATATAGACTTAGACTTAAATGAGATGGTCTTAACTATACTGACTTAGAGTAGCAACATATAATCAAATCAACCACAAATGCACTATTTAGGTGGCACATACAGTAGAGTGTCTATTCCAAACGAGATGTTTTAGAATATACTAGACGGCTAGACAGCTCACTATGTTTTGTAAAAGCACAAGATAGCCACTAATGGGCAAAATAAAAAAAATAAAATAAACCACCATGTTGCAGCTCATGGTATCCGTTGACTTTGCCTGCGGCCATAAACCTTCATCCTTCAGATATGACATGTACAGACCTGGCCTGAGTTCACTTCAACACACTCGCTTCACCTCACGTGCACACACATACACAACTTATGATTCTGAGCGAGAAACCCCAAGGTTTTTTTTTTTTTTTTTGTATTTTTCATGGCCGGTGTCACAGAGGCACCATGCTCAGCGCTTTCTGATCAGAGGCACATGGGATCGAGATGCTGCCTCCCTGCCTCCGTCTCTTCTCTCCTGTAGATGAGTGTGGCTTTCACACAGATGCCTGGAGAGAGGAAGGGATATGAATATTTTCACGGCAGACAATGCATATTTCTGACACATAGCGCTTCGGTTCTCTGACACGACTGACAAAACGGAAGAGGAGAGGAAAGATCTGCCTCAGAACTGGGCTGTAAATGAGGAGCCCGACAGCGTGCTCTGTCTTTCTCACACACATACACGCACGCACGCACACACATTCGAAAAACCTATCCTGCTCATATCAGAACACAAGTACAACTTTTTATCAACTTTCTGATGGGTAAAAGAATCTCAGGGGAATTTAATGCTCCACTCGGGTCCACTTTTACTTTCTGAATAGCACAGCGAAAAATCAGTTTCTGAATTTGAATTTCAAATGAGGGTAAAATTTTGAATGAGAAGTACAGCTCTGCTTCTCAAGTCTGATTCAATGAGGCATGATGGTGAAAAAAAAGCTGATGGTTTATCTATCCATCCATCCATCCATCCATTCTATCCTATATCTATCTTGATTTACTAAAATTGATTTGTAAAACAAAATTATTTATTCATGATTGATTAATACCAATTTTAGTGTGAACAATTACTAAATTTAACAGATTTAATGGCTTTATTTGATCCCTATTTTTGATATTATTAATGTTGAATCTATATGTAAATTTGATTTGTATATACCTGACCTCACCTTACAAAACCTATGATAAAATTAGATTTTTGGAAATTGGAGATTTATACATAATCTGGGAGCTAAGTATATGCATATGGAATTCTATTGATGTATGATTTGATAGGATTAAACTATATTTGGCTATTGGACTACTGAATTTGGAAATCTGGCGATTATGGCCAGAAGCATACCTAAAGTGCTATCCATCGTATGTTATGAGCTGTGGTTAATGCGTGTGGCTGTGGCTGCAGTTGCAGCAGACTCTGCTTTTGGGTGCAGCAACCCTTGAACTCTGGTAAAAAAAAACATTGATTACATCACACTCACCCGCCCCAAACGAGTGACGCGCAACTCCGAGGCCACACTGTCAGGTGTGTGCAAAGCACTTGATGTGCAGTTTTAATCCAATCCTGCCTCCAATCTTCAGAGCTAAATTCACCCTCAGGCTCCATCTTGATATCACAACATACAAGACAACTTTTCACCTCGACAGGAAATCTTGTCACGATTTAGTCTCGCATCTCTAGTAGTCAACATTTGAAGTGGATCAAAAAAAGCTTTTTAAAATTATCATATGATAAGAATGAGTGTTTTTCAATAGTTTTAGGACAACGTTTGATCCACTTCAAGTGTTGACTACTGTACTGCAAATAAGGATCCTTTTCACAACACTGTTATGACGCATTTAACGGTCATCATAATCTTAAAGCCTTGAAAGTTTGTAATATTTTGATTTTTAAAAAAACGTATGAACATTTATATGCATTTACGAATGTATTATATCAAATTACAAAAAAAATGATTACTGCTTATGCGAGATGTTTCTAATGCAGCGTCTATGGCAGGAGTGGGCAAACTCGGTCCTGGAGGGCCGGTGTCCTGCACAGTTTAGCTCCAACTCTAATCAAACACACCTGCTTATAGATTTCTAGTGATCTTGAAGACACTGATTAGCATGTTCAGGTGTTTTTGATTAGAGTTGGAGCTAAACTATGCAGGACACTGGCCCTCTAGGACCGAGTTTGCCCACTTCTGGTCTATGGGGTTGAGAGTAAATTTGACATTATGCCGTACTCAGTCTCGACACAATTTGTTTTTTTCCTTTTTCTGAAAGTCTTGATAATATCATCAAGAAAATTTTCTTTTATTATTTCAGCAAATGGGATTGTAAAAAATAATTTGTTGTACACTGCGCTCTAAGTTTACTCAACCAAGATGCCTTCCGCTACTGAGAAACCCGGAAATGTGAAAAGGGTCTATTGAATAAATTGCTTTTAAAGTTGTCCAAATTAAGTTCTTACCAATGCATGTTACTAATCAAAAGTTACACTAGGACATTTACAAAATGTCTTCATGGAAGATGATCATTTTAATATGCTGTTTTTAAATGTTTTTTCTTTAATAAATAAATAAAAATATGGATAATTTTGACACACAATATTATTGGGTATACAATTCCACAAATATACCTGTGCAATTTAAACTGGATTTGTGGTCCAGAATCACAAATATACGCGATACGAAATACTTTAAGAAGTTTATATTAATATTCCAAATAAGCAGAACATAATATTTCAGTATTCAAATAGTTAAATAGTTTAAGATGTTGATAAATATATACTTCAAATATATACTTCAAATATATATATATATATATATATATATATATATATATATATATATATATATATATATATATATATATATATATATAAATATATATATATATATATATATATTATATATATATAATATATATATAAAAAAAAAAAAAAAAATATATATATATATATATATATATATATATATATATATATATATATATATATATATATATATATATAACAAGTATATTAATACAATATTTAAATTATTTCATTACATTATTAAAATTTGATGTACAGCATCACAACATTAAGAATTAAGAATTCAACTATTTAAATTTAACTATGTAAATGGGTAGCGGTGGGCAGCACGATCCCCTCACAGCAAGAAGTTCACTGGTTCGAGTCCCAGCTGGGTCAGTTGGAATTTTTGTGTGGAGTTTGCATGTTCTCCCTGTGTTTCCCCCACAATCCAAAGACATGCGCTACAGGGGAATTGAATAAACTAAATTGGCCGTAGTGTATGTGTGTGAATGCAAGAGTGTATGGGTGTTTCCCAGTGTAGGGCTGTGGCTGAAAGGGCATCCGCTGCGTAAAACACATGCTGGATAAGTTGACGGTTCATTCCGCTGTGGCGATCCCTGATTAATAAAGGGACTAAGGCGAAAAGAAAATGAATGAATGAATATCTAAAATATCTATTTTCCCCAAACAGTATATCTTCTTGGAGATGCGGTGGCGCAGTGGGTAGCGCTGTCACAGCAAGAAAGTTCGAGCCTCGGCTGGGTCAGTCGGCTTTTCTGTGTGGCGTTTGCATGTTCTCCCCGTGTTCGCATGGTTATCCCCCACAGTTCAAAGGCGTATGCTACAGGTGAATTGGGGTAAACAAAATTAGCCGCAGTGTATGAGTGCATGTGAGAGTGTATGGGTGTTTCCCAGTACTGGGTTGCAGCTGGAAGGGCATCTGCTTCGTAAAAACATATGCTGGTATAGTTGGCAGTTCATTCCGCTGTGGCGACCCCGGATAAATATGAGACTAAGCCTGAGGAAAATGAATGAATGTGTATATTTTCTTTTAAATATCTACTTTTCCACTTAACAGTTTTTGTTATATTCACAAACACACACACAGAGTATACACCTCTCGCTCTTAAATTTTACAGTAATCTTCAATTACCTTCCCTCATGCAGTGACCAACCACACTGCTACTCCATTTCAGCAGCTGTCTCAACATAAAACACAGTCCTAGGATATTTCCTGCAAGACCAAAAAAAAAAAAAGGAACTTATCCAACCCTGACCGGAAAGCCAGTTTTGTTCTTTCTTTACAAGGTTTCTTGAAGCACCGAAGGGGGCACTGAAAACACAGAGCTCTGACCGTATAAGAACGAGCATAAAAAACCAAACAACCCCACACCTCACCGGGCCCAAAGCTCCATAAAACTCCTGTAAAACATCACGCTACAGAGCACAGGCAGTGTGCAGTGAGCCAGAAGACCAGAGCGTAATGCCTCTTGAGTGGAGAACAGGCCATGATCTTGGAGCACTAAATATTTAAAGCAGGCCTGATCTGCTCTAGGCTGCTCTGCTGCTGACAGAAAGGAGCAAACAGACATTAGCGGCCGTGTTATGTGTTTGTGTGGGCAAGGGCCGAGCTTTTATAAGTCCCACAGGAAAGTCTGAACGCGGTTCTGACTGACATCGCACCCTCCATCAAACAGAGAAACGGGGACATGAGACGAGAGGGCAGAGTTGTGTCAAAACTCAGAGCAACTGAGGAAAACTGCCTTATGACAAAACAGAATGATAAAGGCTTTTCGCATGACTGGCGTAAGACCTTCAAACGCACCTCTCAACACCAGAGCCACTTTGACCTCCGCATGAAAAGAGCAAGTAGATATAACGTCACGGAAGGATGATTTTTTTCTTTAAAGACTGCAAGTTGGCAAGAAAAAAAGAGGGAGGGGATTGTTAGCTGACACGATTTCATTATAAAGAACAATGAGTACTTTTACATGGACACCAATACTCAAATTTTAATATGATTAAGACAATACTCTGTAACAGAGTCTTTTTTGTAAACAGCGATTTTTGATGACCTTAATCTGACTAAAATCATTCATTCATTCATTTTTCTTTGGCTTAGTCTCTATTTCAGAGGTCACCACAGTGGAATGAACCACCAATTAATTCATTTTATTTTCAGCTTAGTCCCTATTAATCAGGGGTCGCCACAGAGTAATGAACCGTCGACTATTCTGGCTTATGTTTTACACAGCGGATGTCCTTCCAGCTGCAACCCAATACTGAGAAACACCCATACACACCCACACACATTTAGTTTATTCAATTCACTTATTGCACATGTCTTTGGACTGTGGGGAAACCGGAGCACCTGGAGGAAACCCACGGGAACACGGGGAGAACGTGCAAACTCCACACAGAAATGCCAACTGGTCCAACTGGGACTCGAACCAGCAACCTTCTTGCTGTGAGGCGACAGTGCTAACCACTAAGCCACCATCCCGCCCTTACTAAAATCATAATCAAACTTAACAGAAATGGAATTAAGACATGTGGAGTGTTTCTATATTAGTCGCATTAGTGCAGCGCATGTAAGTACATTCAAACTATTACCGCTTTGTAGTACTTTTCACTATATTTTGCATCAGGATGCACAAACGGCATTTTGAGGACAAAAGACTATGCTAAGAATTCTGGAAGAAATTCAATAATGAAGTGCCTTGACTTTCAAGTGACTTTGTCGTGGGAGTAAAAATGAAAAGTTAGTGAATGAAATGGCAGAGGTGGCCTGTTGCTTGAGAATTTTTGTATCCGCTGTCATCTGTTTGCAGAAATTTACTGCAGTTGAACTTGTTGCAAAATTAAAAACTAAACGCCCGAAATCATATATGGTGCCATGACGAACATGAACTTGTGTGAAACGGCAGAGGAAATTAGCATTGAATGATGACATAATGACATTAATCGAACTATGTACTATAACATTTAAAACGGGAACATGAAAGGAACATTCAAAAAGCAACTCATGTAAACACTTTAATCATATTATTGTCTTATTCAGACTGATGTCCAGGTAAACGTAGTCAGTGATTCAGTATGGATTTCAAGAATACTTATTTGTTTATTTTAGAGTTGCCAGATCTCATGAGGAAACTTAAATATTTTACTTATTGTCATGAAAGCGGCTAATTTGTATGAATTTGTACACTTTATAAAAACATATGAACCCCAAACCCCAGCCGTAAACTCAACCATCATTGGGGATCAGCAAAACTTATTAAAATGTATGAATGAGAATGTACAAATTCATGCAAAAAAAAAAAATAATAATATATATATATATATATATATATATATATATATATATATATATATATATATATATATATATATATATATATACATATTATACAGTTCGTTCCTCAATTATTAAAGCAGCAATAAAATAGCAAATTATGAATGAATGTAATAATTATTGCTGCTCAAAAATATCATTACAACAATATTTTATTTTAGAAATCAGAACAAAATATAAGTTAAATACATATTTACTTACCTTTTTCCCTCCTACATTTTTCTGTGTAAAACTAAACATCAAAGGGACAGTTTTTCCAAAAACTGAACATCCTGTAATATTTTTTCACCTTTGATTTGTTCCAAGCCAGTTTGACTTTCTTTCTTCTATTAAATATGAAAGAAGAAATTTTGTAGAAAGATAAAAACCTGTATCTATTGACGTCCATTGTTTTTCTTACTATGGAAGTCAATGGTTACATGTTTTTACCTTTCTCTAAAATATCTTCTTTAGTGTTTAACAAAAGAAAGAAACTCATAAAGGTTTGGACTCACTTGGAGGAGAGTACATAGTGAGTAAATATTCATTTTTGGGTGAACTATAGCTTTAATATGAGACACTAATATAATAAACGCATATTAATGACATACAAAAAAAAAGAACAAATTTTTTTTTAGTTTAGACAGATGCCCTAAAAAGAGTTTTAAAACATGGTTTACTCATAAATTGCTAGAAAAACACAGTTAATTACAGGAACAGCATGTAACCAATAATTAAACATGAAATAACTGTATGAATCAGAGTAAATTGCTAAACATATTAATGTTTGCTGCAACACACTCCAATACTCACAACTTAAAAATAACATAATGAATAAACCTACTAATAAATCCTTGTGTAACCTATTTAACAGTGTTGCTGTCTCATTACTAGACGCTTTTAAAAGAAGATCAGTAATTACACCCATGTTCAAACAGTGTCAGAAGAAAAAAATACATTTCAAAACTGTGGCCTGCGAGGACAAGAACGAAAGTCCCAATTACAGGATCAAGGAAACCAATTTAGCTCAACAAAGCCAAAACGAACACTAGAGTAACAATGATAAGTAATTAACATGGAGACGACAGGGGTCAGAGATCACAAACGGACACACACAATCCACACCAACCCAAGACACAAAACCAGGAGAAAGAGCAGAGCTGGAAAGAATAATCTTTCATTTCCGCTTTGATGAAAGACCAGAATAATTACCTTAACATGAAGGCTGAACTCATTCAAGTGGGACCTGAGAAACACGCAACTAATACCGCAACACGCCGCCGTCTCTAAATGACTGATTTACTGACACATATTGCGGATGCAAATTGAGAAGAAAAGGATGACATCTTCACTCAGCGCTTCCCATAAAAAGACATTATGGCCTAGATCCACATGTATAAATATTCGCTTGCCAAGCACATCCGTCTTAATGGAACATCTCATATGCAGAAATAAGCCATAAAAATGCATGAGAGCGAGTGGATTAACAGATCTGAGGTCTGGTGAAAGACTTGGCTTAATGTGAGCCGGCAGGTGCAGGAAGTGCATAGATCTTTCGGAGAACTTCCAGGAAATGGCTGATCGAGATGTTATGGAAAGTTTTGTTGAGTCTTTATTTTGCTCTTGATGTCTTGTTCGCATTCTGAATATAGATAGCCTTATCAAATTGCAATTACCTCAGTATTTCATGTTTATAAGTAAGATATGACACTTCAACTATTCATCTCAGTTTTTTCTGCTCTTTTCTTCCATGTTCTAAAACACAATCAACTGTTTAAAGGCCTGTTTACACAAATAATTACGTAACTGTAATTATATTAGTATCTACACCAATGATAATGTTCTTTAACAGTGTCACATTTATTTTGCCATTTACATGTAACATAAACAGGTCTTTTTTACTGTTTACATTTGTTTTAGTAAGGGAACAAAACTCTATACATACTTTAAATATAATTTTACTTTATATGACCCTTGTAAAATAAATAAGAAAATGAAAATAAAATAATATAAAATAAAAAAAATGTAAATTCAAATTAAATTAAATAAAAAATAATAATAATAAAATAAAAAAAGGAATTTTGGACCAGGTTATTTTGGTGGAGAAAATGTATATATACAGCATGAGCAATATCACACTCGTAGCAGTGCGATGTGGCTGTATATCGGCACTGGTGAGAGGTGTGCGTTAGTCTTCTTCCAATGATGATATACAGCCACATTACACTGCTATGAGTGTGATATTGCGTTTATACAACAGTTCGACAGCATAATTGTGTATATAAAAACGAAAATCAAACATGAGAAACTACTTTCCTCCGCCATTCATTCATATGTGTAGCTGATGTCAGAACAGCAGAAACCGTTGCTACTTCACCAACGTCACTTTAGAGCTAGTACTTGAATGATTCTCTAGCGTAATGTCTAAAGTGATGACAAAACAGGTTATTTTGCCAACATTTTAAGATTATAAGGCTGAACGGCATGAAATGCCATCAATCTACAGAGATTTCTCGGTATTTCTCTGTTGCAATCGGGAGATCACAATAATTAACCCTGAAAAAGCCAAAGCAAAGCAAACACTACCAGATTACTGTTGTGATTGCAATAAGAAAAAACATTGAACACATGCGGGCATTTCTTCTTTCTTTCTGTTTACTGAACTAGTCTGCAGTAACAAAAACAGGAGACTCATTAGAAACAAACAGATGGCCAACCAAAAAGTAACTCAAGGTTATACAAAGTGGCCAACACAAAATACATACATTCCTGATATGTGAGTCCCATCTCACACTCAATACAATACAATTACTACGATATAAATACAGCACTACAACATACAAAAGAGAGAGATCAACTTAAAATGTCACTTACCAGTTTAATAATGATTTGATCGGCTGTAGTTAGAAATTACAAGTTTTTCTCCTCTAAGGGCTTATTATGCGGTCTCTGTTGCCATCTTGTGGATGAACAACATCAACTCTCTTTGCTCTGCTCAATGACAGGCTAATGGCCGCCGACATGCTGTATCTTTGAAATTGAATTTTTTTTTTAAAATAGGCACTATCCTTATAAATAAACTGCATAGTTGCAATCTAAACAACTACATTCTTGACTAAAAAGCCTCAAAAGTACATTATGATGTCTAACAGCAGCAGTATTTGTCAAACTGTAGTGAGTTTATTGAGCTGCTGTCACTCTACGTGAGCGGAGTAATACACAAAGAGTAAAGAGGCTGTCCGAGTTCTGATATTGCAGAATATTGCACGGCTATCAGCCAATCAGATTCGAGAACCAGACAGAACTGTTGTATATATAAGTACTATAACTTTTTCACACAAACTTCTTAATCCAAAATTCCTAACTTAACTTGTAACAGATACTATATTGTTGTTTTACATTCAGTATCAAATCAAAAGTTCCAAACTACTATATTTTCAGGTTTGACTGTATATATACACTGTCCTCCACTACACGCTCAAGTTCTTACTGCAAGATGATGGAAACGCAATGATCTAGAACAATCCAGCCGATTGTTACAGTATACAGGTGTGAACTGAAACCATGGCCCTCCATGCTCAACATCTGTTCTGATCCCTCTGTGAAGAGCGTCTCTGCCTGAGCAGTTCATGATCAATAAACCCAGGCGCCCGTGGAATTATGATAGATTAAATATCTCTCCATCATCACTCTTTCTTCATCTATCCATCCAGCTCGCCGCCAATCCATTCATCCACAGCTCTGTGCATGTATTGATGCCAATGATGAAATGAGACGTTTCGTTCCTCTTGCATTCTAAAGCTATGGTCACATTTGCTGCTGCTCCACGTTTCATGGGTGAAATCCTGTCACACCAACATCTACATAATCTACAGCTTTGCATGAGGGAAGAAAAGTTTGATTTGACCAATGGAAAACGTCTTCATGAAGTCTTCTATGTGAGCATTGCTTCATTTGTCCCTAAACATAAATTTACTAGAGCTTTCAATAGCAGCTGCAGTGATGCAATGACTTTACTAAATAGTAATTGGCTCTTTCATTCAGAAGCCAGGGATATTGTGGTATATATTGTGTTACACTTTAGCCTTGTTCAGACTACCAGCGACTTTGTCACTGCCAGTGGGTGGTAATTTAAGTCATTAGCGGTCATTCCCCCTACTGGTTAGGACATTAGCACTGCTGGTTGCTCAGCGAGGATTAGTTTTCCTTCCATATCTCATCACTGCAATAGCCCAGAGAGGATTGGCTGTTGCTCCTGAAAGTCACGCTTCATTTGCATAAAGTTAAAGGAATGTCAAATTGTTTGACCTGCTGGCAAGCCCACATCAGGTCGCCAATGGTCATGTCACAAGAAATAACTAGCTTTCCATTGAAATGAATGGGGTCTTGTCGCTTCATTACTGTGTGTTGCTGGTCGTATGAACACAGCTTTTCTGCCATTCATAAGTGCAATGTATTTGTATGTTTGTATGATTTTGCAAATGTGATTACATCTCTGTGGTAATGCCCACTAAAAATGATAACCATAAAGAAAGGAATAGTGTTAGTTATTCCTAATATGGAGACATAGGGGATTGATACAGTTGGAATCCTTTTCAGATTATTTTCCCTTAAAACTGTAAAATGATGAAAATATTGACAACCAGCCAAAATGTAAGAATGCATAGCCAAAGGTAACCCTCATAATAAAATAAAATAATATAGTGTACATTTAAAATTTCAAACAATATATAGATGACAAAAAAGACAGTGTCTCCCGGACGAGCCCCCGATTTTTTACAACCCCTAGCTCAAGAAAAGCAACAAAACAAGGCACACACACAGCCAAAACTGAGCTCAAAAAGAAAAAAATATTTTATTAACCATAAAGTATAACATAATAAGGAAATAAAGTGTGTGTCGGGTGTTAGCATTAATATGTTATGTGCATGGGATTTAGAAATAAATGTATAAAGCAAAAGCAAAATGGAGAACAAACCAAACCAAAGACTGTTCAGCTAACAACTCGAGTAGTCTCTTTTAAAGGAGCACTCCAGCCACAGCAACATGTGCAGCCAATGATCCACCAATCAGGTTAGTACATGAGCAGAGAAATCTGAAATCACCAACTATACTGTCATTCACTGTTCCCTACATTAGTCCACTAACATAGTCCACTTGAAGTAATGAATGAAACGAGTGAGTGAATTTGAACACTGTGTTGAATTCCAACAGTGCACTGAAAAGAATGCAGTTTTGTTTGTGCTTTGCTGTTTGATAAATCCCTCAGACCGATTTGATTTTTCAAATTGGTCAGACCCTGCAATAGTTGTTTAACTCTTAGTGAGCTGTCTATTCGGAATGAAACAAAGACTTTTGATTTCTGTCATGTATATGAATACTACTTTATTAATTCATTCATTCATTTTCTTTTCGGCTTAGTCCCTTTATTAATCTGGGGTCACCTCAGCTGAATGAACCGCCAACTTATCCAGCATATATTTTTTTATGCAGCAGATGCCCTTCCAGCTGCAACCCATCACTGAGAAACATCTATACAGTACACACTCAATCACACATATACACAACTGAAAATTTAGCTCACCCAATTCACCTATACCACATGTCTTTGGACTTGTGGGGGAAACCGGAGCAATTACGCGAACACGGGGAGAACATGCAAGTTCCACACAGAAATGCCAACTGACCCAGCCAATCTCGAACCAGTGACCTTCTTGCTGTGAGGGGATCGTGCTACCCATTGTGCCACCGTGATGCCCGCCTGTTACTTTAATTAAATCATATTTTATTTTTAAACTATAAACAGATAGAATTGTGCTTTATATGCCACCTTGTGGTCAGATGAAGGAATTCATTCAGTGCGCGAACCCTCATGGTGCAGATTTTCTAGCTGTTTAGTGTACATGAGTTTTAGACTTGTTATTGCTGTGCATTGTGGGATTGATTGCACTTTGTAACATTCACTATGGTTTCAGACACCACTAAAAATGGCTGCTCTATTTGAGGGCATAGAAGGTGATTTCGGATACAGCCCTAGTGTATAGGGATAATCACCATTGGCTTAATAACCAAAATATTGGAAATATACAGTTGGTTAGTCAAGCTGTAGATAGGCATAGTCATTAGTATTAATAATTAAGTAACTTCTATTAGCAATAATGCTGATAATCTCACTTTTATAAAACAGGGTTTTTGCAGGTTTCTTCAAGTCAAATTTAAGACCTTTTAAGACCATTTCAAAACCAATATGAGTAAAATTTAAGACTTATACAGAGCTGAAAACTAAGGATTTTTTCTAATGGCCCAGTTTAGTTTTTGTATTAATGGAAGATCATGTAAAGGGATGTGTTGCTTTAGTTCTTTCCCTGATTAGGGATTTAAATTAGGACAATTTGCTGTAAAAATGTCTAACAGCTGTTGTGAATTGTATATTTTTGCAATAAAAACTTAAATATAAACAAAAAAGTTTTAAGATTGATAATAGATTGATAATAATTAAGACCGGTTTAAAATGATTTAAGCACTATATTTCAGTGAATTTAAGACCTTTTAAGGCCTAAAATTTTATTTTTTGAATTTAAGACATTTTAATACTTTTTAAGACCCCGCAGAGACCCTGTAAAATATGCCAATAAAGGCACTGGTCTCCTGTCAGGAAGAAATTAATAGTCCTTATTTTAAATATATTAATAGTATCACAGATTGGTTTTGCAAAAGTTCAGAACATCATAATATTGGAAAATATTAAGGATATATTGGAAACGTAATACATTGAATGTCTCAAAATCTCAGCAGAGGATCAACTCGATCAATAAGCAACTCCAAAAACAGCAGCTTTACTTACTGTATTACTAACCTTTTTGCCTTATTATAAAGTGGGACCAAATACTCTCTTAACTGAGTAAATTTTACTTAGAGGATTTTACTGTGTAGGGCCCAAAGAAATGCTTATGAAAAGTCATTTATCCCAATTGCAGTTGTTGTATTAAATCGAATCACTGTTTAATGTGAATGGTGAGGTTGTTAAGAATGATCTGCAGTAATATGTATGGGGCTAAAATGTTTTTAATTCATGTTGTTGTCTTGATGAGTGTTGCTATTATGTGATTGTTGTATGTATGTTACAGTGTTAAAGACAAATTTAATTTCTGTGCCAAGCAGAACGGACAATACATTTAAACTAAACTAAATTATACTCTACATCAGGGGTCCCAAACTGCCGGCCCTCCTCCTCCTTCCGGCTCGCAAATTACATCAAAAATAAAATGAGATTCAGCCCACCAAAATATTTATATTTGAACCTCTATCATTGTTGTGCAGTCGCATATAGCCACTTATGATTTTGACTTGCCACCTAGTCGACATTTAAAGTACTGCATTCAGATTAGTTTTACTTTCATTTTCTCTCTGTGTACGGTCGAGAGTAACACACATGTGTTTTAATTCTGGGGCTGATTTAAACTTTAAAATACATGTCCGTAAGCGCTCTATTTTTACTAAAGCTCTATTTTTTGTAAATATTCAAGGGTCGTTTGATTATTATCAGTTTTATACCACCTGTATTTTGTTGTACAAACACTTCTTCATGGCTTACACGTTATGCTGGTGGTGTAACAAATATGATAATTCTGCTAATATTCGATTCAAATGGTCTCATTTAATAGATTTTCCTCATATGCTTATTAAGATTTGCATAAAAATTATGTACATTAGTAAAATTGTACTTCTAGTTGAATTGAACTTGTTAAAATAAATGTGAATATGTACATACTTTCCCCTTCTTTGTTGTAGTTTTACAAAAAAAAAAAATGATATTGAGAAGAACAATTGCCAGTAAAGTCGCTTAAGTTACCCAGACTGCTTTCTGCTGTTCTTACGCTATTGCACAATACAATTGGTTGGGAAAGAATAACAATTATTATGCCTATTATTTCTAGTATTTTCATGACAATTTAAACACCCTCTTCAATATGTGCAACAAGAAACAAAAAGCTGGAGTTTTGACTGCATATACTCTGTGGAAAAATGACTGGAGTGTGTGTCTAATGCTCGGCCATACACACAACAATTACAGATATATTTCAGCAGCTGATGTGTGACACGATAAACATGCTGATGTCAATCGATAAAATTGGTTGGGTTTAGGGACGGAGGAGGGTGGGTTAGTCGATTGGTCGGTCGGCCAATCAGTCATTCAGTCAGTCAGACAGACAGACAGTCGACAGCGGCCTCTGGTTGGTTTGCGACAACAGCGGGCAAGAACGGCACTCGCGAGAGAAATTTGAGATATGAAAAAGCGCACACAGCGGCCTCTTGTGGATTCGCAAAAACAAAAACTGCAAAAATACGTACCTCCCGGGACGTTTTTCGCGGTCTTCAGAAACGTCCACAAGACTACGTTTTCAGAATGAGCCTGGGTTGGCATTATCACAGGTAACAGGTAATGCTTGAAATATAAACGTCATGTATGTTTACCTAAACTCCATCAATTACGTCAGGTTTCCACTTTTTTATTGTGCTTAAATGTTAAAACAGCCCTCCTATGAATTGTCAGTAATTGAAATGGCCCACCGCCAATTTGAGTTTGAGACCCCTACATACTCACAAAGATAGATACCAATTAAAGCCCACATATCTGAATCTCAGAGAGTGGTCTATGATGTGCAAAAGAAACAAAAGTCCTCCTAAACACACCTACGACAATATATGGAAGTCTGAAAACCCCATAAACAATCATTCATACAGCAAATGACACAAACAACAACAAATAAATAAAACTCTAATTGCCATATGGCATAACAAAAATTTTTGCTAGCGAGTCTGGCACAAGCATCATCACATAATTAAACACCATTAAATTTGCATATAAAGCAGGAATAATGCATCAGACTGCACGCTCAATCAGACCAAATAAACGACCTAACTTAATGTAAATAAGACAAGCGAATAAACCAGCATTGGAGTATATCAACCAACATAAGCATTAAGAAAAGACTCCTCATACCCTACAGTTTAGTAAGAACTGTACAGTATGTGTATCAGAGCTTCCCTATGTCTCCGCTGAGTATAGGCTCTACTGTATATGAGAGGTGGGTGGATGTACCTCTAACTCTCAAAGCTCTTCACAAACATCTCATCAGCGCGGACAGGAGCAGCGAGTGGGTGGTGAAGAACACAGCCAAGTGCAACTCTCCCTGCCCTACTTTAAAAACTTGCCCAAAACTGTGTGTGTGTGTGCGTGTATGATAACAGCCATACTGTATCTTCGTCTGACTGAATGCTTCTCCCGTATGGATTCTCCAGGTTCTCCTCCAAGCGAGCCCCTTGGGGTTTTAGCAGACAGTCCCACAGAAGTGTCAGTCAAACAGGAGGCGCTAATCGCTGATAATGGCAGATCTGTATCGCCAGTGTGGGCTGAAATGGAGGATGAGGAGAGGGGAGAGCAGGTACATTGTGTGTGTGTTTCCTTCAAAGACCTCAAGACACTCCAAAACAAACCCACTGCATTCATAAATGCAATTGTGTGATATTAACATTGACACAGAAGTATGAGGAGTTGGAGCTGTCAGGACACCTGTAATTCTAACTGCTTAGAAAAGCAGAGTGGTGTTTCTAGGTGGTAAGCGCATATTCAGTATTTCACTTGATTCTTAGATGAGTCTCACAATGCAATGCTCTATAATGTTAAGTATGTTGTGTAAATAAAATGTGGACATCCAATCAGACTGCAAAACTGCTAACAAAATTCAAAAAAAGGGACACAGTTACTACAGTTGTGAAAGTGTTAAATTTACACTGTGCTTTTCTTACTTTAATTTGTTGTCTTGTTTCTAGTCCAAATATCTAAACATTCTTAAATCAAAAAGCATTTTCTATACAAGCAAAACATATTGTATGTGTTAAGAAATAATATGTTGATATTAAGTGAGCTTTTCCTTAAAACAAGTAAAACAATCTACCAATGGGCTAAGCAAAATCTAGTTTTTCCTTTTGACATAATATTATTTTTCTTGTTTTACGGAAAAACTCACTTAATTTGACATATTATTTCTTAAAACAAGACAATATGTTTTACATGTCTAGAAAATACTTTTTGATTTAAGAATTTTTAGATATTTGGACTAGAAACAAGACAAAAAATCTAAGTAAGAAAATATTTTTTTGCAGTGTATTTAAAAAAAAAAAAAAAAATCAGGAGAAATGTCAATGTGGGGTATTTTGTCCTAAACTGGATTCAACTTAACCTTAAGAATGTAGAATAGAATATATCAATGAAATTAGACTTATTAAAACAAATACTTCTATACCAGGGTTAGGATTTTGAGGGACAAACAATTCAAGGGCACCAAATACATTGAAATAGCCCAAAAATAAAGATAAAAATAAAAAAAATAAATAAATGCCAAATGTCACCAAAACTGACAAAATTCCACAAGGATTCAAGATAAAAGTGCAAAAATTACAGGACAAATTAGAAAATGCTATCAAATTAATAAAATTTCTCAAACATTTCAAGTTTAGGGTTAGTGTAAGTTGACATGTACTCACGAAGTTTCTTATAGTCAGGTTAAGGAGCAGTATCAGCAGATATTCTATGGGCAGACAGACAGTCTACTAATACTCAAATGATAATTAATTGACATGTAGTTGCAATGCAACTTTTAGTCAACAAAATGTGCAATATGGACCATCACAATAAAGTGTTACCCAAACGTGACATGAAAAAAACAGAACAAAGAATGCCAATTGGAGACACTATATTTAGATCTGCATGTTGCATCATTAAGTGCAAATAAATGGTGTCTAATTTGTTTTGCAATTGAATATGTTTGTCTCATCTGTCTATCTATCTCACGGTGTCATATCTCACATTGTATAGTGTTGTACTTGTGATGCAGAGAGCTAAGGTTTGAGTCTGGCTTTGAGTCTGGCACAGTTCCACAAAAGAGATTAAATCAAGGTAAATTTATGTGGTGGCAGTGGAATTTTCTCCTATGTTTGCTTTGGAAAACATTATTAGTTGGATTTAGGTCAGTGTTTCACTAGATAATCTGTACAGCAAGTAGAGCTGCAAGATGTTGGAAAAATCTGATATTGCGATATTTAATTTTTTGTGATATTGTGATATGAATACAGTTTCTCAATATAGTTTAAATAGCTCTATTTGACATTTTTCTTGGGAGTCTGGCAATATTTATGTACAGAAATTTAATAATAACAATGTAAAAAAAGTCATTTTCTTACTTTGCTTTGTTTCTAGTCCTAATATCAGAACATTTTTAGGGCAAGTAAAAATAGTTTAGTTTTCACCTTCAGAGGAAATAAGTCAAAATGAAGACTTTTTCTTTAAAACAAGACAGTGGGGTAAGTGAAATAATCATGTTTTTGCTTCAAAATGTAGATATTTGGACTAGAAACAAGACAAAAAATCTAGGATTTTAATTTTTTTGCAGAAATCATAAAGTCCATATAAACACAGTTAATAAATACAATTCTGTAGCTCCTGGTCGACTATAATTCAGACTTAACATTGCATATTTTGCAATTTTACTATTGCGAATGCGCACATTGCGATATCGATGCTGAAACGATATATTGTGCAGTCCTAGCAGCAGCCTCGACTTCTATCTGAACTGTACAACAAAACATACCTTAAATAGCATATTTCAGATTCTCAAAATGATACACAGCACCCTCTAGTGGACTTGTCATCTGAAATAAGCAACAAGTTGTACTCTAAGCAACATATTTTCACAAAAATCTAGGCTGAAACACAAATTTAATATACTGTAGTGACAAAAACTATGTCAGAATTATTTTGTATATACCTTGCCAGAATATTTTGGAAATGGTAAACACTTATCATAAACCCCTGTGTGTCCTGGTTCCACTCTGACAACCACATACAGCATAAATGCTAATGTACCACTAGGGTATGCATTACACCAGTCTCACTCCACACCACACCATCAAATCTTTCAGCAGCAGTGATGGATGGACTCTCTGTGTATCCGTGTTTCTCCATTTTTTTTTTCAGCACGTGTCTCTGAGTCAAAGGCCAGAGTGTGTGAAAATAAGGCATGAAGACAGTAGAGCAGGAGTTGCTCTGTTAGCATGTCTGCTGTCTGTCTATGGCAGCTAACATGCATTTGTGCTGCTTGCTCTGAGTGACAATGCATTTACACTGCTGGAAGATGGTTATTCACACTCTCCGCCTGGAACAGATTGTCTTTTTCTGCCCTGCCGCGTCCCACACCTTTGTCCATTGCAGACACTTGTGGTCGTTGTGTTTTTTTTTTTTTTTTGAGTTTCTTGATCTGTATGATGTACACCAGTTTCTGTTTAGTTCTATGTATTATTTTCTTATTGGTAACGTGTAACTTTTTTTCTATTTCTGTTCATCATTTTATTTATTTATTTATTTATTTATTTATTCAGTTTGATAGGACTGCAGTATTGATGCAGTATTGATTGATTGAATGAATGATTGATGGATACAAAAAATTTAAGTTAATAAACTTTTTTTTAATGGACAAATTTATTGTATTTAATAAACAATTTAAATGAAAAAAAAATAAAAACGACTTAAAAATAAAATTAAATGAAATTTAAAAATTAAAAAAAAGAAGATTTGAGGGTGAATATTGTCAGTTTCCTAAAAAAAATAAAAGTAATATATTTATGTTCAACTGATTTGGCATTTATTTATTTATTTATTTATTTATTTATTTATTTATTTATTCAGTTTGATAGGACTGCAGTATTGATTGATTGATTGAATGATTGACACATAAAATTGAAGTTATTAAATATATATATTTTTTAATGGACAAATTAATTCAATTTAATAAACAATTTAAATAAAAATAAATAAATAAAAAATAAATAAATAAATAAAAATATAAAATTAAATTAAATTAAATTAAATTAAATTAAATTAAATTAAATTAAATTAAATTAAATTAAATTTGAGGGTGAATATTGTCAGTTTCCTAAAAATAAAAGTAATATATTTATGTTCAACTGATTTGGCATTTATTTCATTATTTCATTATTTATTTATTTATTTATTTATTTATTTATTTATTTATTTATTTATTTATTTATTTATTTATTCATTTAGTTTGACAGAACTGCAGTATTTATTGATTAATTGAATGATTGATTGACACATACAATTGAAGTTATTAAATTTATTTTTTAAATGGACAAATTTAATTTAATAAACAATTTACATAAAATAGAATAAATGAAAAAAATAAAAATAAATAAAATTATATAAAGTTCCCAGAGATGGGTTGCGGCTGGAAGGGCATCCGCTGCGTAAAATCGTGCTGGATAAGTTGGCGGTTCATTCCGCTGTGGCGACCCCGCAAGGGACAAAGCCGACAAGAAAATGAATGAATGAATGAAAATTATATAAAATTAAATTGAATTAAAAATAAGATTTAAGGGTGAATATTGTTACCTAAAAAAAAATTATTTAATATATTTATGTTCAACTGATTTGGTATCATCTTTTTTTCCCAGGTTAATATAATATATGAATATATCAATAAAGTCTAAAATGACTATGATGCTTCATTTGACCAAATCACTGATCAAATAACTACAGTCTGCTTTTGACACTATCTTTAGTTATTCTGCATATAAAAGAAATATCAGGAAAAAATTATGTTCCCCATGGAACATTTACAGCACTTTTGTCTGTTAATACATGTATCAGTTCAGACGCTAGTTCTGTTCACTTTAGACTGGCATTTTAACATCAGTTTTCTGACCTTGAGATACTTGAAAACAGCTGCTGTGGCCAAAAAAAAACTGGCCTTCAGCTTTGGCTCTTGAGATCAGAGAATGGAGAGCTAATCTTTTATATTTCTTGACACTCACGCTTCAGTAATCTGATGGAGCTCAGTTCAGCGGTGGTGTGTGACGTGTGTGTGGCCTGGCGTTTTGTTGTGTGAGGTGTTGATTCATTGTTGAACGGGTGTATTTTGTGACGGATGGTGATTGGTCAGCGGGATGACAGGGTTGATTACCCCATTGTGGGGAAGGGGGGCTTGAGGACACAGAAAATCCAGAAAGAAAAATATAGAAAGACAGTGAAAAAGATGAAAACAACATACAACTATACATACAATTGCCGTAGATCTATGAATACATTCATGTTCATCTAAATACACTGCCTTTGTTGAAAAAAAATTGCATTATGTAAAACAAAAAAAAAGTTTAGAGTCTGGCATAATCTGTTATATCACATCATACAATGTCAATGTATAAATATATATATATATATATATATTAATTCATTCATTTTCTTTTCGGCTTAGTCCTTTTATTAATCTGGGGTTGCCACAGCGGAATGAACCGCCAATATACGTTTTTTACACAGCGGATGCCCTTCCAGCTGCAACGCACCTCTGGGAAAATATATATATATATATTGCCGTTTTCAATTTATTAAAGATAATTTTAATATTTTTGTTGAAATAAAAATAAAAAAAAAACTGAAAAAGCTAAACCATTAAAAAGATTAAGATAGAAAAAAATTAAATAAAAAATTAATAGATGATAAATAAATATAGTTAAAAATAATAAATAAGCCAAGAAAAATGACCCACTGTTGGCATTACCTCCAATAATATATTTTTTTTTTTTAAGTTAAAAACAATACCTCAATAACCTTTACAAAAATCACTGTTCTGTTGATGCTGTATCCAATAAATTAACATTTTTGATTTAAAATGGATTGTAAAAAATATGTATAGTCCAGGGGTGCCCAGACTTTTTGTCCTTACAAACTAATAATTTTGTCCTTAAAATGGTGTTTAAAAAATTCTAAACTTTTTTATTCTAGCCTAAATAAAACAAATAAGACTTTCTCCAGAAAAAAAAAAAATATTATCAGACATACTGTGAAAATGTTCTTGCTCGGTTAAACATCATTTAGGAAAAATTTATTTATTTTTTTAAAAAGAATAAAAAATTCAAAGGGTTCTAATAATTCACACTTCAACTTTCAACTGTATATATATATATATATATATATATATATATATATATATATATATATATATATATATATATATATATATATATATATATATATATATATATATATATATATATATATATATATATATATATATATATATATATATATATATATGCCGAGTTCAGTGGCTAATCACCTGGAATCAGCTGAGGTAACGTGACAGAGACCAGCGAGACTAGCTGTCACTGAAGTGGCCTAGCCCTTAATAATGCAGACTTACTGAATCCCCCACAGTTCTTATGAAGAGTAACATTAGCTATAAGCACCAAAACCAGCTTTTGTACCAGGCTGTAAACATGTTTTTATCAGCTGTAAAAATGGCCAATTTAGCATAGCTGTCAGCGGACATCTGGAGTTTCTGGAGCCAGCTTCATTCAATTCAGTAATTGAACTGCACTTTTAGTTACTTCCGTATTAGTTCATGAGGGGCAGTTGCTGCTTGGTCATGCCAGCAAAAAATAAATAAATAAATAAAATTGTAGTCTTAATCATTAATCCACAAGACAATATTTTTAAAGTTGTAAATGCATTAAAATACTAAGCATGTTGTTGTTAAACTTCCAAGCACAACTGTACCCCCCCCCCCCCCTCACCCCCCGCCAAAAAAAAAAAAAAAAAAAAAAAAACCTTTATTCCTGCTGGAAGTGAGTGTTTTTGAAGTGCTGAGCTGGTTTCATTATTTACGCTGCATATACACTATACTACAACCAACTTTACCCAAGAGGGGTCAGTGGATATTTTAATCAAACGCATTCATCATTAGAAAAAAAAAGTGACTCTGTGGACTCTTGCACTTCTCGGGTTCAGCTCAGGCCAACACAGCCTTACATTTCCTACTCAGAATGCAAGGTTGACTCGGGTTGAAATTTTCAACATGAAAACGTTCGTCTTTTCAAGCCCCGGGTGGCTTCAGGCTGAGAAAGGCAGTGTGAAAATGCCCGAAATGATGACAAGCAGAGCGAGAGGGGCCGAGGAAAGCAGGGAATTGGCTGGCCTCTTCTCACTTCCACCGCTGGACTTGATGGATCTGGTGCCGCGGATGATATAACTAATACTAATCTGGCTTTGTCCAGATGCCGTCTGCCTGGCCCTTTGAAATTGGATTTGTCAGAGGGTTTATTTTTCTTTCGCCTTTTTGTTCTCTTGTGCTTTCGCTTTGTCATTCGCCCTCTTATTGCATTTTATGGTTAACTTTTTTTTATATATTGCTTTGAAGAAGAAATGAACACTCTATGGGCAAATCGATATACTGTATTTAAAATGTTAAGGGCACGGTGTAGCATCTTCAAACCAGGGATATTGTAAGTAATATTTGAAATAATAAATAAATACATTTATATTTATATAGTATATATACTGTACATATACAGTATACACACACTTCCTGTACATTTTTGGAATTTGTGATTATTTCCTTTTTGAAAGCCTATTCTGCTTTCCAGGGATGTATTTGATCAATGATACAGACATAATCTATGTGGAATATCTATTAAAATATAATCTATCCCTGTCATTCAAAACTTAATTTTCAGAAATGTAGGGCTAGTTCTACCAGGAAGACCTAATCATGTTTATAGTGCTTTTACAAATTCGACTGTGTCATAGCAGCTTTACATAGAAGTTCTAGTAAGGCTGGAGAACACTGGAGGCGGGAGAACGCTGGACGTCCATCGTGGAGAACTGTAGGTGGGAGTAGGTCACCGGCGGGTAATCATACCAGCCGACGGGATCAATGAGAAGACTCGTCTGTCACTGTGGTCTTTCAGGAATCAGTCTCATGCTCTCCGCTCCTCCACCGCTGCAGCGTCAGTGAACCAGATATGGCCTGGTTCAGGATTATGGATACCTTGGCATCATTTCTTCATAGGTTTTGGATCGCATCAATGGCGCTGCAACCTAATGTCACATCACTCCATCCACCTATTTTATGCGCATTTTGCTTATGCGCATAAAAAAAACAGTTGATGGAAACGCCATGATGTGCATACATTTTGAAAATGCGCATAAAAAACACATGCGCATAACTGAGTAGGATAAACTTTTTATTCTGATAGAAAAGACGCGCATAAACTACGATGGAAACACTTTTACCGCACAAATCCCAGTGTGCGCATTAAAAAAAGCTCATGTGATTTGGTTATAAGAGCTCATGTGATGATAAAAATGTGTGTAAATAGACAAACCAGCAGGCTGAGCACACTGTAAACCATCTGAAATGTCATTTTGGTCATTCTAAAATGCCTTAACCGTTTCAGTATTAGTGTTATTATATTATTAATGACCTCCAGAATCAAGAACGTCTGTGCTCCGCGTCTGACACCTTCAAACGCCACCGCGCATTCACTGTGTCAGGATTGCCTTCTGAGGCGCAAGTCATTTATTAAATGAAGAATAGATTGACGTAACTTCTCCTACCGCAGCAAATTCAGTATTTACTGTTGATATTTGGCGCCAGTTTATCAGGAAGTTACGATTTTGTTCGCTTTGACTCGGATGGAAATGCTGCTTTATTCGCACGTCTTTTATGCGATAATCCAGTTGAACATAAAGTTCATTCACATTTTTGGATGGAAACATAGCTAATGAGTTCCAACCAATAGTGATGAGGCACAAGAAATATATAAGCTGTCCATTCATTTGGTTGCAGATACTGACACAGACGTTCACCCACCATCCTCCCTACCACCACCACCACCACCACCACCAGGTTGGCCCTGTCCAGGGGGTAGTTTCCGCCTCTGCCCTCATCCTCAGCAGTCATAGCTGGATCTATAAGCTTCCAATTCAATCTAAAGGCAGGGTCTCCGCCACAGTAGTTCTATGTTTTGTTAAAGGATACTTATTTTGTTAAATAATACTCATCAAATAAACATAATTCCATTTCATATTTATCTCCCTGGTCTTTCTGGTTGAACCATTACTCATATTCAATGCATTATCTATCATAAATCATTCTAGAATGTCAAATTGGAGTTAAAGCAACACTTCTTATTACAATCAATCCCTAAAAGCTGCAGTGAAAACAGTCATACCGTTTAGTAGCACTATTTAATTTTTGTCCCTCTTATAAATAATAATAAATAATACAAAAATAAAATTATAATAAATAATAAAACCTAATAAAAAAAAAGAAAATACTAAACATTTTCAAATATTAACAAAAGCATAAACAGTTGCCTCAAGTTTTCTTTATATAATCTATTAAGAACTACATACAGTTTTGGTCACTGTATTAACAAACCATTAACTAGCACTACTAGCTTAATAAACTACTCTTTAGCCATTTATTAATAGTTAGTGAGGTAGACGTTGTGTTTAGGTTTTTAGGGTAGGATTCGACTTTATAGCTATTAATAAACAGTTAATATCTTAATAATAGGCCAATATTAAGCCAGTAGTTAATAGCATATATTGTGAAGTAAACTAAAGTGTTACCCATATATTTGTCAAATCATTTCAAATGTATTGTAAAACATCCAATTACAATATTTCGCCCAGCACCAAGTAGTTCTCAGTAGCTCACCCCATTGAACATTATTTACAAATAATAACAGATATTTGCACAGCACAAGGAATCGCGGTAGGAACCATATTCAAAAGCAGTGTGCCAATGTGCCAATCTCCTCCTCTCTCGCCTCTTTGCTTTCAGATCCGCTTAAGCGTTAGCTGGGATGAAGGAGCAGACACAGAGGGGAAAGAAACTGAGACGGAGGAAGTTATTTTTAACAGGGGCTCTCGCTCTTGCTCGCCCAGTCAGGGGTCTGTCAGGACACAAGCCTGGGCTGACAACGCATTAAAAGAATGATCCCATTTTCCTCCAGCCCTGCTCTATTCTTATTCCTCTAATTCTGACTTTCTCTTCCCTCCCTTTCCTCACAATCACACAGTTCACAAAGCATGAATTGCATCGCTTATTCCTGTGCTGTTTTCAGCCAGACCTGAACGTAATTTGAATGAATTTGCGAGTCTTTTAAAGGGGACAAGTCCTAAGAAATCAGACTTTTTTCGTGTGTAAGTGCTATAATTGCATCCCCAGTGCATCTAGCAACCCTAGCAATGTGAAAAAGGACAAGCCAGTAACTTTGTTTTAAAAATCCTTTTTTTTTTGCAAGCATTTGAAACTACCAGAATTCTACTACAATGGCCATAGAGGTCATTTGGAAATGTTTGTCATTGTCATGTTTAAATTCAAATTTTCTATTGAGATTTAAGAATTAAATTTTGAATGCCTGTCGTCATATTTTGTCATTTAATAAGTCATTACTAGGGCTGGGCAATATTGCAAAAAAAAAAAAAAAAAAATCATGATATTATGTTTCATATCGTTCGATATCAATAATTATTTAATATTTTTTAACAATGCATTTAGGAATATTAGGATTTTTTTATGTAACCACTTCATTTTAATTTACCAACATTACTAAGGCAAATAAGTTTAATAGTCAAAAACAAAATTATTAAAACAAAATATCTCATCTCTTTATAATAAAATAAACAAGTGTTAAAGAGACTCTTAAGCTTGATAAATAAAATGTTACAAAGTGTGTGCAATAATTAAGGTCAATCAAAATCTGTAAGATGTGAACAATAATAATACAGTAAACCTCAAACTCTGTAAACAAAACAAATCTGAGTTTTTAAGAAAAGGAACCAACCATCATTATTCAAATACATATTGCAACATTACAAGTTAAATGACTATATTACCCCTATATGCT
Source organism: Danio kyathit (assembly GCA_903798195.1). Taxonomy (NCBI): domain Eukaryota; kingdom Metazoa; phylum Chordata; class Actinopteri; order Cypriniformes; family Danionidae; genus Danio; species Danio kyathit. The sequence continues at coordinate 27,886,165 of LR812528.1, forward strand.
AAAAAATTGTTTAGATGGGGATCTAGTGGCTGAGATGCACAAGAAAAGAAACCAAAAAGCCACTCTGGCGACATCCTTACATGCTTTTTTATTTACAAGTGACAAGCACGAGAGTGTGGGTTCTTTCACCATTTTCTATCAGAATCAGAATTAGTTTTGTTGCCAAGTGTGCTTCACACACACAAGGAATTTGTTTTGGCTACAGAAGCTTCAAGTTTACATAAAGTGACAAGTGACAAAAATTAAATATGACAAAATTAAATATGAGAGAAAAAAAGACGATAAACATTAAACAGAGATGCAGTTAGTCAAAAAGATCTGAATGCTGAATTGTATGTACAGACTTGTTGTAAATATACAGCTTATAAAGTGCTGTGTACCAATGCGAATGGAAAAAGTATTGCATTGTATATTGTAATAAGGTGCTGTGTACAAGTGCGTGTGAGACGTATTGCACGTTTATTGCACAGGAGGAGAATATTTAACTGTTCATGAGGTAGATGGCCTGAGGAAAGAACTTTTCCTGTGTCTGGCTGTTTTTGTGCTTGGTGCTCTGTAGCGCCAACCAGACGGTAACAGTTCAAACAGGTTATGTGCTGGGTGCGAGGCATCCAGAGTGATTTTGCAAGCCCTTTTACTCTCTCTGGAAGAGTACAGTTGTTGAAGTGTAGGAAGAGTAGTGCCAGTGATTCGTTCAGCAGTCCGGACTATTCGCTGTGTGTTCGCTATGGCGTCTCTTGTAACTAGGTGACCATTGCTGCAGCTCCGATGCAAGTTTATGGAGAAAAGTAAAAAGCACTGCAGTGTTTGGGTGTGCTGTGTTTGTCTGATTTGGACTTACACCCTAACTAACACCCTAAGCTTATTGGCTTTCCTTCCAAGGTGCGTGCTTAGCAGCCACATTTTAATAACACTATAACCTTCATACCGAATCTACATATCAAACTTTTTTTTATCATTATTGACAATGGTGTTTGGTCAATAAATATCGATAAAAGATAATCTTTTTGTTTTGTAATATAGGCTATAATTGTTTACAACTACTGCTAGTTACTAGAAAATTTCAACCGAGTGACTGGAGCGCTCTAAATGTAGGTATCTCACTTTATCAGTACAAGGTTTTTTAATGCAGTTAAAATGTATTTTTTTTTTTAGGTTTGTCTAATGTAAAGGTATGTTTTATCGTAGCATAAAGTTGCTAGGCAACAGCGGCCTGCATATTCAAAGGCACAGGAGAAAGTAGCAGACACTGAAATGCATGTGGTCAATTTGGCCGTCATGGCCATTCAAGGTACACATATTTAGAACTCTTTTGAGTTTAGTCATTTTAATAAATAGCAAAGTTAGAATGAAATATGAAATCCACCGGCTGTTCAGAAACATCCTGCTTCAGTTTAGAAAAATGTAACCTCTTTCTTTTCATCACTGTTTGACTCCAGTTTGATAATGTAAGGCTTAATTCACTATTGGTCATTTATGTTATTTGTTTGCTTGATATCCTCTTGTTTTGTTGCTTCTAGAGAAAAAGACCCTGTCCTCTTCTGGAAAGCAGCACCTAGTTTGCATTTATTCAGACAAAGTCTGAATATTTTTGCTCAAGCTCAAATGGAGCAAACTTGACAAGCTGATATATGATCTGTGGAGTAATCTGAGCTGATAGCCTAACAGACAAATTTATTATTCTTATGAAAAGACTCATATATCCACTTTTTGATTAAAAAAAAAAATTGTGTGAGACAACAATGACTTTCCTCAAAGAAGCCACTACACATTTAACTTTTAGTTGTACAGAAGTGCAGAATTTGTTAATGAATTATTGTGTGCTTACTAACACCTTTTTTCATATTTTCTTTACCCACTTTTTTTCCTAAGTCTTTGGCAACGTGATTTTCAAGAAATTGGAGATCTCATCCAATCTCATCTGCTGCATACAGTATCTGCTACCTGTGTAATTCACACTGTGTCTCACTTTTGAAATAGGTGAAGATATGCCTACAATAATTAATACATTTTCTTAAATTAATGCTGGCAGATTTGTGGTGACACATCATGAACACTATTCAAGCACAGAATGTAAAAAAAAAACATGCAGTATGCTATGATAAATGTTTAAAGTATATGGGTCAAAGACAGCGTGTCCCAAATTTGTGACTGCATCGAATACAATTTACAGTAGTGATTTTATACAGTTAATACAAACCAGATTAAATGCAATGAAAATGAAAAGACAAGTGATATAAGGCCGCATTATCATTCAGAATAACATATATTTATATTATGTAAAAATAAACATGTTTATTCCGACACCACCTTAAACATACAGTTGAAGTCAAAATTATTAGCCCCTCTTTTAATTTTTTTTCTTTTTTAAATATTTGCCAAATGATGTTTGGAAAATGCTTATAGTATGTCTGATATTTTTTTTTCTTCTGGGGAAAGTCTTATTTGTTTTGTTTCAGCTACAATAAAAGCGATTAAAAAAAAAAAAAAAAACATTTTAGGGTCAAAATTCTTAGCCCCTTTAAGCTATATTTTTTTCGATAGTCTACAGAACAAACCATCATTATACAATAACTTGCCTAATTACCCAAACTTGCCTAGTTAACCTAATTAACCTAGTTAAGCCTTTAAATGTCACTTTAAGCTGTATAGAAGTGTCTTGAAAAATATCTAGTAAAATATTATTTACTGTCATCATGGCAAAGATAAAATAAATCAGTTATTAGAAATTAGTTTCTAAAACTATTATGTTTAGAAATGTGTTGAAAAATCTTCTCTCCGTTAAACAGAAATTGGGAAAAAAAATAAACAGGGGGCTACTAATTCAGGGGGCTAATAATTCTGACTTAAACTGTATATAATAGAATAAGTGACAATACAAAATTGTATTATTATATTTTAAATTATTAAAAACGTCTTGCTAACAAATGTTATTTCCAACTACCACAGTCCACAATGTCAGCCATTACTGAAACGCTACTGGTTACATGTTTTCAATAAATAACATTCACACACAACAGTTGGATCTGCACCCATTTACTTGAGTCCACTACATCAGGCTTACAGTATGTGCCCAGCAGGAGCCTTCTCACTGGAACCAAACATTGCTTTTGCGATACCATCCAAAAGGAGCAAAAAATCACAATTGCAAGGATTTTCACCTATAACATCCCATTCTGATGATTTGCCAAACTCCATGCGAACAGCTGAGAAAAGAAAATTAAAAATAAACATCTGAAGATACATTGGTTTCATCAATATGTATCATTTAACTGTCCAAACAATAGCACCCCCTATTTATTTGCACCAGACACTTTACTATAAATATTTCTAGGAAAACATTGAGCAGTTATGAGTGTGCTTTACGCAGGTGAGCTTGGAAAATACACCTGTAAAAGACCCACCTTTTTCCTCTCCATATGCACCAGACACTTTCCTACAAAATATTCAATAGTATTCAATAACCACCTTTTTTAAAATCTGTTTGAATAAAAAACAAACTAACGTGGTAAGCCCACTTTCGTAAAAACTGCGATACTCTCATAGCAAATCCCTAAGTCCTCCAGTAAGACAAAGTATCTGCTAAATGAATAAATGACAATATACCAAACATTCATTTTCTTTTTGGCTTAGTGCCTTTATTAATCAGGGTTCACCACAGAGGAATGAACCGCCAACTTATCCAGCTAATTTGTTTTTAGCCAACAGATGCCCTTCCAGCCATAACCCAACACTGGGAAACACCTACAGTATACAGTCTTGCATTCACACACATACACAATGGCCAATTTAGCTTATTCAATTCACCTATACGATATGTCTTTTGACTGTGGGGGAAACTGGCGTGAACACAGGGAGAACATGCAAACTCCACACAGAAATGCCAACTGACCCAGCCGGGGCTCGAACCAGCGACCTTCTTGCTGTGAGGCGATCATGCTACCCACTTTGCCACTGTGACACCAAATATAACAAGGACTTTAGGAAAAATGTAGAAAGGGTTAACTAGATTTACAGCCTCCAGACAAGCCAGAAAGACAGCACCAACTCACTGACTCACTTCAAAACTTCTCTCTGCCCTCTTACAAACATGAAAAACCAGACACTCGTGTCCCAAACTCACCCTTTAAAAAGCATCTGATGAACTGTAGTAAATGGCAGAATGGTGTTGAGTGTTTGCCGTCATCCTTGTGCAGTGACAATCCTTGAGTTTTAAAGGAATACAAGGACACAAGTGGACAAGGTTTTCCTCTTAGCAAACCATCGGCACGCTAGAACGATTTTTTTCCCTTTCTCTTTTCAAAGTTTGCACACTGACACTCACATAAGGTTTTTGGTCACCTTTTCTATCAGTAATAATTCAAAAACACCCAAGTAGCTTATAGGTCACAAGCTAGCAAAACACACCAAAGCTTGCCCTCATCAAATCGAACTTCGACCTCCATCTGCTGGTTTTCTCTAGAGACTGTGTTTATCACCACCCCGGACCACTAATGAAGGCTAATCAAACCCTTCATCCATCTGATTAGCATTAACAACTCTCTCTGTCTGCTTGTTAACTCATTAGATCCATCAATTCCCTCACATCCTCACCGGAATGGAAAAAAAAAATTCCATTATGCTTCAGCGCAGTCAAAGACATTTCATATTTTAAATATTTATCCAATTTCAATCAAGCCATAATCTGTGTGATGAAGAGTCGAAAGGCCATAATTAGTTGATTATGCATTATAACCATTCATTTGTCTTTTAACCCAGACTACGTCTAGACTAATCTAGATGCATTTGAAAACTCTTTCTCTAAGGTTTGGAAAACAAGTTTGTTCTACAAGACAGGATATATTCATGCTTTCATATTGTTTATGCTACATTCTAGTCCTATCCACTAAAGATTGCAAAATAAATCATCAGGTTCTACAGATTCTGAACAGAAAAGATTCATCACACCAAATAACCTGGTCCAATTCTTTTATTATTCAACTTGTTCAACCAGTGTGAATTGCGTATTCAGCTTTTTGTTCTGCTGCTGTAGCTCATTTGCTTCAAGATTTGTGTGCTGTTTGTTCAGAGATGCTCTTCTGAAGATTGAGGTTGTAACTTCATATTAGAGTGATGTGTTTTATTTCTCAAATCAGCTAAAATCAGATCAGATCAGAATCAATTGTGACAATTCTGTATAAACCCTAGAGATGATTGTACACAAAACACCCATTAGATCATCATTTCCTAAAATACTCAGAGCAGTTTGTTTGGTATAGGGTTGGGTCGATAGACGATGTCATCGTCCATCGACGATGGCCGATAAACATCACGGTGCTGAGCCGGCATCGCGATCTTCCGCCCCGGCCCCTTCACAGCAGCAACCCGCTGGCGAAAAATAGACACTTAGGCCCTGTTTACACTAATACATTATAGATGCAACATGGCATTTTAGAACGAAAATGATCCACCTCCACACTGGCGTTTCATCTAGCATTTCTGAAAAGCCCTTCTTCCACACTATACCGATTGAAACGCACATCACGTGGCCACACACACACTCTGTCATGCACAGCAGTGTAGGCTATGCGTGGGTCTGACAGTTTAACAAGGATGTACCGCTGGATCATGTCTCACTATAGTTGTTAAAGGTGATATTTAATTAATCTTGTCTATATCTAACGACTCTTCTGTCTTTTGAATCTATCAGGTAACGTGTCACAGCGTGAGTACACTGCTTCAGTCTTTCGCTTTCACGCGTGTAACAAGTATGTTGACATCATTATAACGACACATCACTCTGCCTATTCATTCCAGAGTCCTGCGGAAAAAAGTAATTGACAGGTGGTAATTTGTGTGTAACTTACCTTTATTTATTTATGATTTGGTTATGGGTAAAACAAAGATCATGCGGGTCAGGTAGTTGAAACTGTTTAAGTTCGTTATGAATTATTAATTATTCATAAATAACTAATTCAACGGCACCTACGACGACGATGCCATCGTCTATCGCGATGTTTCACATTAGACATCGTACGATGCCAAATTGGTCGACATCACCCAATTCTAAATTGGTAGCAACCACCATGTTACATTTAATGTTGAAAGCTGGACAGAGGCCCATTCTAAAAGAACAAATGTAAATTAATTTTTAGGCACAGGCCTAAAAACAGCAGTGCGAACAGTAAGTAAACCAGGACTAAATCTTTCTTTTTTTCTTTTTTTTTTTTTGTTAGTATGGACCCAAAGAACTAAAAGAACTACACTAGAATGCACCAAAATGAAAACTATTGCCTGAAACCAAAACCAACAACTCTGAATGCACTTGCTCAAAACAGAAAATGTGTTAAAATGTATAAACACAAGCCAATAAAATAAATAACCACATTTTACTGATACATTTTATATTTTACATAAATTATTTACATTTTATTGATACATTCAACCTATCAGTGTTGCCGTGACAGCACAGTAGCACTATTGCAAGTATAATACATAGAAATGTCCTGTTGAAACAATTTCTTTTAGTAGATTTTGCTTTTCCAGTGAGCATTTGCGGCTTATGCATAGATAAGTACACATATACATAAGCAGAATATAAACAGAGTGAGATATTGAACTGATGTAAACTTTGACTGTGATATGTGTGCAAGCCTATCAACGTTTTAGTCAGTTTCTTTTGTGCTTTGGTAGGTGCAGCAACAAAATGCCCTTGCACAGCATAAGCAATTAAAATAAACTGGAATTCATAGTGCAGCTCCCTCTGCATTCACACCATGCAGTGATTATGGCTAGAGGAAGAGTCAACCCAGAGTGCTGAACACATATTTTCCACCATTTTTCTCTGTAGGCCAAAAACCCTTCCTTCCTTCCTTCCTTCCTTCCTTCCTTCCTTCATTCATTCATTCATTCATTCATTTTCCTTCAGCTTAGTCTCTATTTCAGAGGTTGAAACAGTGGAATAAACCTAAACTATTCCGGCATATGTTATGCACAGCAGATGCCCTTTCAGCCACAACCCAGTATTGGGAAACACCCATATACACACTCATTCACACATATACTCATATACTACAGCCAATTTATTTTATTCTGTTAACCTATCCCGCATGTTTTTAGACTGTGGGGGAATCCGGAGCACCCAAAGGAAACCCACGCGAACACGGGGAGAACATGCAAAGTTCATACAGAAATGCCAACTGGGACTAAAACCAGCAACCTTCTTGCTGTGAGGTGACAGTGCTAACTACTGAGCCACCATGCCACCAGGCCAAAAACCTAAAAAAGCCATTTTCGGCAAATTAAAATTCAGGGCATCCCCGGAGAAAACTGAACTAGAAGTGTGAACACAACCCTAGTGTGAACAAAAACACACCAGAAAACACAAAACACATATAAAATGCCTTTTTTCACATGTATCTGGATTCATGTAGACATAGTCCCACTTCTATCTTCTCCAAAAGTTCTGGATCGTGAAAGTCATTGAGTGTGTGTCCCTGTTGGCAGTGACCCGGGTATGGCTGGAGGATTGTGGGATGCTGCTCAAGTTAATGTTCACTTACAGATGGATTCCCACTTCTCTCTATTGAGCCATGAAGGTGCTACGTGTAGCCTGTCACTCCAGCCAAAACGCACCCAGAGCAGAAAATTAACACGAGGCATAGCTTTCCCCCTGAGGTTCAGGAAATGTTGGCAAACTTCTTGAAAGAAACTCTTGGTGGAAAGAGCACACAGAGTTCATTTAACAAAATATATTTTCATGAGAAACTTTTTTTTTTAAACATAGGAAACTATAAAACAATATCCATCCTCCTGATATTTGATGGATCATTTGTAAATTAATTCCAGCATCTGTAACAGGTCTCGGCCAATGAACTAACAGCCAGTGTAGGATATCAATACCCAATGTTTAAATTCTTATTTCTGCTGTTAGCCTTTATTCTGTGACTTTCCGCACTGCCTCCTGATTTCCTTCTGGCTGATGGTTATTCCTCCTGACTAGATTCGGTTTTATCGATCTGCTAAAGGGCACTGGCAGCCTCTTCCACAATGCAATGCAGCCAACTGAAATGGCCATCTCTCACACAGCGAACATATTTAAGAGGCTTAAAGCACAGATGAATGTTGTCTTTGTAGTACAGAATTCTACACCTCGCTGATCAATACAAACACCTGAATGGAATCATTAAAAACAGAGAACATAGAAAGGAATAAAAAAAACGCACATTTTTTTATTTTTATTGACATGTTTTATTCTCATCAAAGCTGCATTTCTTTCAGTATTTATTGAACATACATTAAGTGAATATGTATTATTATGTATTATATTTTCTGTTTTATCTATCAAAATCTGCTTATCTGTATTTATCTTTGTATTTCTTTATTTCTCTTCAATCTATTTGAATAACGTTGAGTTTTAATAACTCATTTCTAATTTTATCTTTATATTTTATCTTTATATTTTATCTTTGTCACTTCTATACAGCTTAAAGTGACATTTAAAGGCTTAACTAGGTTAATTAGGCTAACTAGGCAGGTTAGGGTAATTAGGCAATTTATTGTATGACGATGGTTTGTTCTGTAGTTATACAACAACTTGCCTAATTACCCTAACCTGCCTAGTTAGCCTAATTAACCTAGTTAAGCCTTTAAATGTTACTTTAAGCTGTATAGAAGTGTCTTAAAAATGTCTAGTAAAATATTATGTGCTGTCATCATGGCAAAGATAAAATAAATCAGTTATTAGAAATGAGTTGTTAAAACTATTATTGTTATTATTCATAATCATATTCCTAATGATAATTAAAAAAACATACAGAACAAAGCATGTGGTTGTTATGTTATAGCTTTCTTAAACATTATTTTGCACATGCAAAAAATACATTTGATTTTACAATATATTTAATTTGTTAATAGGAATAAAATATAATTTATCGGGGATTGCCCCACTGAATGCTAGTGAATTATCATTAACCGCTGCAGTACTCTTGTCAGAGTTATACATCAAGAACTTCTTTTGTCAAATACTTTATCTTATACATAAAGCTGGCCCTGAGCAAGTGCACGTGGTGTGACTGACGTGCTAAAGTAACATTGTGAATAAACAGCTACACTAACACCATCTATGCTGTAGGCACTATACTACATCATTTACGTACAGTATGTCCTTACAAGAACGTCATGCAAATTGTAGGTCTTAAATTTAAAGGGGAAGAATTCACAACAAATTAGTTAATGGTTTCAAACTAAGTAGTAGCAAAGGTACAAAAAATTTTGAGGCGAAATGAACATTAATATTTATTATATTAGCATATACATTGATAACTTTATATACAACATCTTGAAAAATTACACCCTTTCAATAAAAACAAAAAAAGCTTGGAAAACTTAAAAGAACAAGTCTGCTCTAAACAGCGCCAGCTAAAAATATCCTGTTTAAATGTGAAAGTTGTGGTCAATTTCACCCATCTGGTGTGGAACTGCAGCGAGAACTAATAAAGTATGGCACTAGAGCACACGCTGCCACATTTGAGACTCCGAATCCCTTCTCCCCCCTCTCTCCAAAACAAACGCTCCCCTCCCGCACCCACTACACCATACCCCTCAACCACACACGCTTTGATCTTCATTATATTTCCATCTGTTTCACATCTGGCTCTCTTAAAAAACACAGCGAAGGACATATTAATGCAATATAGAAGCCCAGTGCCCGTGCCAGCTCTAGCCACTGAATGTTTTCACTCCCACTCCCCGAGACTGTGGCTTTATTTTGCTCCGAGTTTTGGGAAGGCTATAAATACACACACACACACACACATGCACTTGGTTGGTTATCTGTATTCGATGTGGCATTTGGAGCTCGGGATGTGAATCTCATTTGAACTACTAGTTAACAGGCGTGAGTCGCTGTAGACTGTGGCCCCTTTATAAAACTGTATGCAGCGTGTGTTCTATCATAATCGTGGTCATTTGTCTCTGAGATGGGAGAGAATATAGGACACACACGTTGACCTCTCGCCGAGGGTCTCTCCGCCGCTGCCTTGAGGGTGAATGAAATGACATCATACAGCATGTGTGGCTATAAGCATTTTTGTGCACCACATTTTACAAACTAGAGACAGTTCAGCTATGCCTTCTGGCATTAAATGTTATTCAAATGCCTTTATTGAGAAATGTTTATTTTAAAGTATACATTTAAAAAAGAAATATGTGATGCTGGACCACACACTAGTCTTGTTTCTTGGTAATAGCTACAGCAAAATTTTACATTTTCATTTTATTTTGAAAATCATTACAATATTACAAATAGATCATGTTCCATAATCCTAGTCCTACGGTAAATATATCAAAACTCTACCTTTTTTATGAGTAATGTCAAAGACTACAGAATACACAAGACACTTGTATAAATTTAAATGGGGAAAAGTGTAACGGTCAATATATCAAATGAAGCCCTGCCTACTAGTACAGGAGCCAATCATCAATCGATCACTATAGACCAGTGATGTCCACACTCGGTCCTGGAGGGCCGGTGTCCTGGAGAGTTTATCTCCAACCCTAATCAAACACACCTGAACCAGCTAATCAAGCTCTTGCTAGATATACTAGAAACTTACTGGCAGGTGTGTTGAAGCAAGTTGGAACTAAACTCAGCAGGACACCGGCCCTCCAGGACCGAGTTTGGACACCCCTGCTATAGACTGACGTTTCTCCAGGGGAGAACTCTGACTAGACGTGTGCTTTAATAAGTTTTGTGATCGACAAACATACTGGAATCTAGGGGTGTCAAAATTAATTGTTTCTTCGGTGCACCGCAATGCAGACGCAGACAATTCGGTATCGGTTCAGTAATAATCATAACCGGTTATTGTGTACTGACGTCATTTATCTCATATGCGCTATGTCGCTGTAGGAGGGAGGCAAGCGCGAGTATTTACAACGCTCCAACTACTTAAAAACGCAGAAACTCTGCACAATTTCACTGCATGTGTGTTTGCTGGACAGTCTTTCACTGACACTTACAGTAGAAGCCCCTATTTCGCTGCGATTGAGAGGATGAAAGTTATCTCCATTTCTCTCTCTCTCTCTCTCTCTCTCTCTCTCTCTCTCTCTCTCACTGTGGCCCATTTGACCTGCAGGCGTGACTCTTCCTCTCCTCTCGGCTGTTACAGCAATACGTCTGGATACAGACACAATCGCGTGTCTGCCGAGCTTTCTCCACAGTGTCTATCATGGATCAGCTGTGATCACCGCTGCCGTTTATCAGTGTCACTCATCTGTGAAGAGCGCAGCACGCAAGAGCCAATCGCAGCCCTTTCTGTTGAGCGTGTGACCAAACATAGTGGTGTAAGAGAACTTGGTAGACAAGGATCAGAAAGCGAGCGGGATATTTATATTTGTTTATATTATTTGCTATACATGCTCGTGCTGTTTAAAGGTACAGTTTAAATATCTGACTGTTTGTATTAAAGTACAAAATTGTTTTACAAATAGTATATAAATATATTTATACATTTAATACAAGAATTGCTGTGCTGTAAAGAAAATATAAAACTGTATGGAAAGCATCATCAATGCACCGTGATGCACCGAGATATCCAATTGAACCGAATCGATGGCATGATAATCGTAACCGAACCGAACCGTGAGACCAGTGTAGGTTCACAGCTCTACTGGATTCACAGTGAATATTTGATTCACAGACATGGGAAATATATCCACATAAAGCTTGAAATCTTTTCTTTTAAATTATCCAATTGCACTTGATGGTAAAAGTTTTCTGGTTTTGTAATCTGTGTGAAATGAACGTGAGGTACAGTCCGTCCTGTCAAACGCACATCACATGACAGCAAACACTCACAAACTTGTAAACAAAGAGTCGTGGTCATTTCTGGAGGAGATTCGCCGTCAAGACCAAGTTATGGATTACTTCAGAAGACCTGCGCGATCTGACGATCATTATTCAGAGGATGATAAGGTGTAACACTGCCGTAAATGAGGTTGGTGTCGTGATCTTGTTTCTTTCGAGTGAGCATGCGCATTAGCTTGGGCAACCTGAAAATGTGATTTTTTTTTTATTCGGATGTTTAGAAACTAAACTTATAAGCCGATTGTTGTTTAACCTTATTAGTGATTTCAAATATGTAATGTAATTGTAAGCATGGCAAACAGTTTAGAGAATTTGATGTTTCCCCATTCAGACAGAATGCCCAAGCATACTGCCCGAGAGGTGTTTCAAAGATGGCCACTGAGTAAAATGACTTGCCTTAAAGGCACTTTGGTAATGTGCATTGCCAAGAGCTTTATTTGGACTTTAAGTTGATTTTCTTAATATTTATTTTTGTGAATCCTCAGATTCCAGATATTCATATAGTTTTATCTAATTTAAATATTGTCCTATCATAACAAAATACACATCAATGGAAAGCTTATTCATTGAACTTTCAGATAATGCATGCATCTCAATTTAAAATATTGGCACGTATGTCTTGTTTTGTGGCCCAGAGTCGCATATCATGAAAAGCAGAGTTTTTAATTTATGTTATTACAGGGTCCCTGGTGCTTCTACCAACCCCAAAAAAGTGAAAAATCCCTGGTTCAGGAACTTTAAAGACACATTCTGAGGATACCTATGATTTATTTGACATCTTATAAAAAGTGGCATACTATGTTCCCAGCATTCTCGCCTCAGAAATGATTATGAATGATAAACATGGTCCCTAATAAAAAGTTACAATTTATATTATATTAAAAAAAATGTACTTAACCAATGATAATTACACACTTCAAGTCAATATGTAGATATGTTTTGGTCTAATTTTGTGATTCAAGCCGTAAACTGCTGAAGTTTGGTTACTTCAGTAATAGTGATGTTTATTGCATGTTTTGCATTTCCATCCCTGAACGTGAAGGGAAAGCATAATTCGTAATTCGGTAGATTCCTGTAGAAGTGCATTTCCATCCTTCCTCGTTGATGAGGTGAGCTGCTTCTCTCTGCTGTGTGTGTCTGGACTGAGGGAGATGAGCTGCAACACCATAATAGACTAAGCACTCATGGATCAGGCATGAAAATAGTGGCATGGTTTACAATTGTGTGGTGATTGAGTGCTTGTTTTCGGGGTGGGCAATAGCATGGGTGCTAAATGCATTGCCATAACAGGTAATAGAAATGTGGTATAAGTAAAACATGTCTAATATTATGCCTAATATGTCTACAATTACTGTGATTATGTTATTCATATATTTCACCATTACATAATTAAGTTTAATAATTTAATACAATATATCAAAAAATATAATAATATAATATAATATAATATAATATAATATAATATAATATAATATAATATAATATAATTACTATATATTTAGACTTATATTTAGTATGAATATGTGATACACACATACATTAAGACAAAAATACATATATTAAATAAAACAATTATTTATTATTTAATAATATCAGGATATATTATTATATAACATATAAAACAAAACAAAACAACAATTTAATTAAATTACATATTTGGTTACCCATTACATAAACTAATTCTGCGTAATAAGTTAAACACTGTGAAAAATAATACAATAGTGACTATGTTTGAAAAAAAAAAAATTCTGCTTTATGCCATAATATTGCATGCCATCATCCTGCCGCAAAGAAAAACAGGCATCCTAGACAGAAGTCAGTAAATTTTCTTCTAAAGTAAAAGTCAGAAGACAGTGAACAGGCCACGACAGATGTTTGTTTAGCAGATTGTATTGTCTTTGCCTCAAACGGATCACATCTCACATCTGTGGATCCTACAATTGAATTGAAACTCTATATTGCCATTCCTAATACAGTTACATGCACAATGCCACTAACTGAGTTTTATTATCTCACCAAAGACAAATTTATCCGCATGTAGAATGAGTGTCACAGCTTACAGTCCTTATGTGCACAAGTGTCTGTGTGTAAAAAAAAAAAAAAAACTAGTGCTAGCAGCTCTGTCAAACATACATCATTACTGTATATTGTCACCTCCAGCAGATTGAACACACTCCTCTTCCTACAGTCTGTTTATTGTTTACCCAGAAGATGAGATACGAAGATATCGATTCACAAACACAAAGAAAAAAAAATGCTACAAAATATGGCCAACACATAAAAGTCAAGGAAAATCCAGCAAAAAGCAGCCATATATTTGTGCTCCTCTGAGACGACTGGAGGTTTTATTGAAGCGCAAAATACTTGTGCTCATCAATGGAGAGAAAACAATATTTCTCCCCGGTCATTTCATCAGCCTGCAATGCTACAGAGAGACAAGCCTATTGTTTAAAAAAAACACCACGGTATCAGAGCTGATGAGAGTCAGAGAATGCTGAGATTTCCCTGAGAGGATTAGAGGCACATAATGGAGATTATCTATTTAGAAACTCCTACCAGCTGAAAAAAAAAATATGGTAAAATTATTCTATTCTCATCTGTGTGTATCTGCAAGTGTGCATTGCCATATCTATATCATGAAAAAGGCTTTGAAAGGGCTTCAGAAAAGTTATGTCTTTAACTGAATAAAAAAACTCTTGGGATTGAAGGAGAATTTCAATGGACTTGTTGAATTACGTTTATTTGGGGCAGTTCCGTTACATTTTGGAGCTGCTTGTGCCTCAGAATATAAATGAAGGGCCCGTTTATTTGGGCCAGTCGGTTGGGACGTCTGACCAAACCGCTAATAAATAACAGAGACTGAGGCTGTGTTTGGAATAGCATGGTAGCGTACTATATTTATATCATGCACTTAAATAGATCTTGTGACAAACTTAAGGAAGGTAAAAAAAATTACAATTTACTCATCTTTGATTTAGGTGACTTATATACACTATATTGAGTACAGGTCTAAGGGCGTCACAGTGGGGCAGTGGGGAGCACGATCGCCTCACAGCAAAAAGGTCGCTGGTTCGAGCCCCGGCTGGGTCAGTTGGCATTTCTGTGTGGAGTTTGCATGTTCTTCCCGTGTTCGCGTGGGTTTCCTCCGAGTGCTTCTGTTTCCCCCCACAAGTTAAAAGACATGCACTATAGGTAAATTGGGAGGGCTAAAATTTTCCATAGTGTATGTGTGTAAATTAGTGTGTATGGATGTTTTCAATGATGGGTTGCAGCTGGAAGAGCATCTGCTGCGTAAAACATATGCTGGATACGTTGGCGGTTCATTCCGCTTTGGCGACCTCAGATTTATAAAGGGACTAAGCCGAAAAGAAAATGAATGAATGAATGAATAAATGAATGAATGAATGAGTTCAAGTCTCTGAATGCCATTTGAATAGAATTGAATATTTTTTTTTCACGGGTTCTGTGTGTAGGTTCAGTTGTTTCGCTTTTATGGTGATGCACAGGTTGTTGTTATTGCCTTTAAAGTGAAATAGCTTTAACATACTGTAAACATAGGCGCCTTGGGAAATTGTATTTCATGAATCACCAAGAACCACAATTTCTGCTAATACATGTATGTGTGTGTATGTATGTATGTATGTATGTATGTATGATGTATGTATTTATTGATTGATCAATCAATCTATTGATTTATTGGATTGATTGATTGATTTATTTAAATGTTATTTTATTTTATTTTATTATTTACCTACTTAAAATCCACACCACTTATCCATCTATTCTTCAATAAATTCGTTTGTTATTTTTTATTTTTTTATAGAACAAATCCTGTTAAATATGGGTATTAAATATGATGCATCCCTGTTTTGGGAAAAGTGTATTTGCGCATCTCAAATTCATTGCATTACTTTGTGTTCCATTTAAATTTCATGACTAAGGATTTAAATATGACCTTACTAAGACGTTATTGATTGACCAGTAATTTTTATATGCATGTTATCTAGTGAGCCTCCTTTTGTGTTATCCTCCAATTAACCAACCAATCAATCAATCAATCAATCAACCAATCAACCAACTAACAAATACACCAATCAACCAACCAAAAAATCAAGCAACAAATCAAGCAACAAATCAACCAACCAATCAATCAATCAATCAATCAATCAATCAATCAATCAATCAATCAATCAATCAATCAATCAATCAACCAACTAACAAATACACCAATCAACCAACCAAAAAATCAAGCAACAAATCAACCAACCAACCAATCAATCAATCAATCAATCAATCAATCAATCAATCAATCAATCAATCAATCAATCAATTAACAAATACACCAATCAACCAACCAAAAAATCAAGCAACAAATCAAGCAACAAATCAATCAATCAATCAATCAATCAATCAATCAATCAATCAATCACTTAATCAATCAATTAATCAATCAATCAACCAATCAACCAACTAACAAATACACCAATCAACCAACCAAAAAATCAAGCAACAAATCAAGCAACAAATCAATCAATCAATCAATCAATCAATCAATCAATCACTTAGTCAATCAATCAATCATTCAATCAACCAATCAACCAACTAACAAATACACCAATCAACCAACCAAAAAATCAAGCAACAAATCAAGCAACAAATTAATCAATCAGTCAATCAATCAATCAAATCAACCAACCAACCAACAAATCAACCAACCAACCAACCAATCAAAGAACCAATCAATGAACCAATCAATGAACCGATCAATGAACCAATCAATGAACCAATCAATCAATCAATCAATCAATCAATCAATGAACCAATCAATCAATCAATCAAATCAACCAACCAACCAATCAACCAACCAACCAACCAATCAAAGAACCAATCAATGAACCGATCAATGAACCAATCAATGAACCAATCAATCAATCAATCAATCAATCAATCAATCAATCAATCAATCAATCAATGAACCAATCAATCAATCAATCAAATCAACCAACCAACCAATCAACCAACCAACCAACCAATCAATGAACCAACCAATCAATCAACCAACCAACCAACCAATCAATCAACCAACCAACCAACCAACAAATCAACCAACCAACCAAAGAACAAATCAATGAACCAATCAATGAACCAATCAATGAACCAATCAATCAATCAATCAATCAATCAATCAATCAATCAATCAATCAATCAATCAATCAATCAATCAATCAATCAATCAAATCAATAAACCAATCATTCAATCAAGCAATTATTCAATCAAGCAATTAACCAATCAATCAATCAATCAATCAATCAACCAGTCAATCAATCAATCAATCAATAAACCAATCATTCAATCAAGCAATTATTAAATCAAGCTATAACCAACCAATCAATCAATCAATCAATCAATCAATCAATCAATCAATCAATTAGTAAACAACCAACCAATCAATTATAGGCCCCATAGTGCTCATATTATACTATATAAAATGATAAACTATGATAAAAACACATTAACAATAAATAATGACATTACTCATGGCTTGCGGCAATTGTTACAAGTAATTACATCTATAGAACACACACTGCTTCACAAACTTTATGCATATATCAGCAGCGTACTATTATTCCATTCCAAACAGCCGTATTTTTTTTTTTAGCAAAACTCAAAAAAGCTTCTTCTTTTTAACCAGTGAGTACCAAATTACACAAAAGCACACAAGTCACAGAGGGGGGCAAACTTACAAGGAAGCCCTCAGCCTCTGTGGACAACATTGATCAAGTCTTTAATTCTGATTAACAGCCTGATTCATGGCCTTTGCTCGGCGCTAATTAGCAAGCACTAACAGAGTCAAAGCGCTGCCATTCAGCACAATAAAACAGAGAGGGCTCGAACAATTACACACCGCAATTACATGTGCCATTCCAGCCCGGTCTGAATCAACAAGGTCAATGAGACAATAGCATGAACCATATTAAACAAAGGCGCACAGAAATGACAGAAGGCGGATCATAACTCGGACGGTAGATTGATGGGGACCTTTATCACCTCATTCATCAACTGATATTACGCAGGTCAATGCTGATGCAATAAGCTGCTCAGAAAGGGCATTTGTGAGATTTCTGACAGGGCAACAACGGGGCCTAACAACGGGGCCCAACAACCAGTGTCATGTCTCTGCAAGGCAATTAAACAAACCAACAAATGTCCTTTAGAAATGTAAATATTAAACTAATTTATTTTTATCTAATTGAGCTATGCTATAAAAATGCTGCATTATTACAAACCAAATTTGGGTAAAGTATGAACAAATTTAAATGAATAAAAATAATGAATTAAAAATTTTAATAAAAAAATTGAAGTGAATATCCAGCAAAACAATCAGGAAATGTGGCTTTGAACAGTGAAAATAAGACCTTAAACAGTGAATATCTAAGAAAAAAAGCAGGAGGTATGGCTTTAAACAGTAAATATCCAGGAAAATAAGCAGGAGGCGTGGCTTTAAACAGTAAATATAAGTAAAAAAAAATGATCAGAAGACGTGGCTTTGAAGTGAATATCTAAGAAAAAAAGCAGGAGGCGTGGCTTTGAAGAGTAAATATCCAGAAAAATTAGCAGGAGGCATGGCTTTGAACAGTGAATTTAAGGCTTTGGACAGTGAATATTCAGGATAATTAGCAGGATGCGTGGCTTTAATCAGTGGATATGCAGGAAAATAAGCAAGAGGTGTGGCTTTGAACAGTGAATATAAGGAAAACAATCAGAAGGCGTGGTTTTGAAGTGAATATCCAGGAAAATAAGCAGGAGGCGTGACTATGAACAGTGAATATAAGGAAATTAATCAGAAGGCGTGGCTTTGAAGTGAATATCCAGGAAAATAAGCAGGAGGTGTGGCTTTGAAGAGTAAAAGTCCAGGAAAATAAGCAGGAGGTGTGGGTTTAAACAGTGAATACAAGGAAAATAAGCAGGTGGCGTGGCTTTGAAGACTAAATATCCAGGAAAATAAACAGAAGGCATGGCTTTGAACAGTGATTATAAGGAAGACAAGCATGAGGCGTGGCTTTTAACAGTGAATACAAGGAAAATAATCAGAAGGCGTGGCTTTAAAGAGTGAATATCCAGGAAAATAAGCAGGAGGCGTGGCTTTGAAGACTAAATATCCAGAAAAATAAGCAGGAGGCGTAACTTTGAAGTGAATATCGAGGAAAATAAGCAGGAGCCGTGGCTTTGAACAGTGAATATCCAGGAAAATAAGCTGAAGTCGTGGCTTTAAAGTGAATATCGAGGAAAATAAGCAGGAGGTGTGGCTTTAAACAGTGAATATAAGGAAAATAAGCAGAAGGCGTGGCTTTGAAGAGTGAATATCCAGGAAAATAAGCAGGAGGCGTGGCTTTGAAGTGAATATCGAGGAAAATAAGCAGGAGGTGTGGCTTTGAACAGTGAATATCCAGGAAAATAAGCAGAAGGCGTGGCTTTGAAGTGAATATCGAGGGAAATAAGCAGGAGGCGTGGCTTTGAACAGTGAATATCCAGGAAAATAAGCAGAAGGCGTGGCTTTAAAGTGAATATCGAGGGAAATAAGCAGAAGGTGGCTTTAAACAGTGAATATAAGGAAAATAAGCAGGTGGCGTGGCTTTGAAGTGAATATCCAGGAAAATAAGCAGGAGGCGTGGCTTTGAAGACTAAATATCCAGGAAAATAAACAGAAGGCATGGCTTTGAACAGTGATTATAAGGAAGATAAGCATGAGGCGTGGTTTTTAACAGTGAATATCCAGGAAAATAAGCAGGAGGCGAGAATTTGAAGTGAATATCGAGGAAAATAAGCAGGAGGTGTGGCTTTGAACAGTGAATATCCAGGAAAATAAGCAGAAGGCGTGGCTTTGAACAGTGAATATCGAGGAAAATAAGCAGGAGGTGTGGCTTTGAACAGTGAATATCCAGGAAAATAAGCAGAAGGTGTGGCTTTGAAGTGAATATTGAGGAAAATAAGCAGGAGGTGTGGCTTTGAAGACTAAATATCCAGGAAAATAAGCATGAGGCGTGGTTTTGAACAGTGAATATCCAGGAAAATAAGCAGGAGGCGAGACTTTGAAGTGAATATCGAGGAAAATAAGCAGGAGGTGTGGCTTTGAACAGTGAATATCCAGGAAAATAAGCAGAAGGCGTGGCTTTGAACAGTGAATATCGAGGAAAATAAGCAGAAGGCGTGGCAGTGAACAGTGAATATCCAGGAAAATAAGCAGAAGGCATGGATTTGAAGTGAATATCGAGGAAATTAAGCAGGAGGTGTGGCTTTGAAGACTAAATATCCAGGAAAATAAGCAGGAGGCGTGGCTTTGAACAGTGAATATCCAGGAAAAAGAGCTGAAGGCATGGCTTTAAAGTGAATATAGAGGAAAATAAGCAGGAGGTGTGGATTTGAAGACTAAATATCCAGCAAAATAAGCAGGAGGCATGGCTTTGAACAGTGAATATCCAGGAAAATAAGCAGAAGGCGTGGCTTTGAACAGTGATTATGGGCAGGATCATTGGCTTTAAAAGCTAGCTTGCAATTACTAGCCTCTAAAAATCACCTACAGGTACGACCAAATAAATGCAGTCTTGCATTGCAGAAACGGCTACTTTTATATAAAAATAAACTCTATACCGACAGCACCTTTTAAACAGTAGGTTTCACTGTGTGAACACCAATTCTCAACATGTCTTCAGCATGTGTGCTACAGTATAATCTAATTCACAACTCATTTGAACTTTAAATGGATGGATAGCTGAATGAATGCTGAATACATTAGAGCTTAACTAATTTTATGTGATATGTTGAGCTTTAAATACACCCTCCACAAAACCGATGCAGCACCGCATTACTAAATCTAGACCAATTTTAAGCATAAAAGCATAACAAACCACAACGATTGCTCTGTCAGAGTATGACCGTTGACCCTCCACCCACAAGCGGCACACTAAATGCCTGTACAAACACAAACACATGTTTTCCACGTGAGCCTTGGACCTCCGTGAATGCATTCCAACAAAAATGTCACAACCAACTGGAAGATGGGGTGAAAGTGTATAGTCTTGGAGGGGTAGACATTGAGTTTGAGTCTTCTGACAGTGTGTATTGTCTATGTGTAAGGGTCTTTGACTACTGTATGCCTTGTTGCACCTCTGTCCACTCATCCATCACTCCCCGGAAACAGTTCTGCTCTCTAATGAAGCCACAAGGGTCTACACGAATGTAAAAACACCCCTTTTGGACCTCCAGTACTGTACCTCTGGTGGAAGTCAACCTCAAGCCCCCTAAAAAATTCAGCAGCAAACACACGGATAAGGATCAAGTTGTTCTTTTCATCTGTGATTCAAGCAGTCCACAGGCACGGCTGATCAGTTCCAGAGCAACGAAAGCTTATGGTTGCGGGTTTTCAAACAGCCCTAGAGCCCACAATAAATCCCTGAAAGGGGCTTCGGATCTGGGTAATGTGAGTTACACTGGAGCACACAGTCGGCCTGCATTTAGACTGTGGTTATGGGAGGAGAAGAGAGAGAAACAGGCGTTCAGGCTGCCATGTCATCGCCGGCCCCCCACCCCAAATTAGGTCTGTGTGGTTGGGGAGCATTCATGGAAAAGACATGCAGTCCAAAACCCCAAGCATACCAACTTTTAGGCTGTTTTAGAATATGAACACTGAAAAGTTCAGGCTTCAATCTCCAAACCTCTGATGGAAATGCTGGCTTTCCTCTTCAAAACTAAAGCCTCTTTTACTCTTAAAATAAAGCTTCCAGAAAGGGGGTTTCACAGTTTATACCATGGAAGAATAATTTTTGTTTGCCTATAGAATATTTCAGTGAAAAACCATTACTATATTCCTTATTTTACACTAGCAGTACAAAACCTTTATTTTATTATTATTAACTATTGAATTTAATAAATTCCAAACAAGTGACGAGATCATGTACAACAGTATTTTTATTATTCATTGTTATTAAAATGGTTTATATGAGTTATTTTCATTTATCAATCTATTTTAAGTGCATTTTGTGATACAAGATGGTAATTAATAATGTTTTTATCAACTGTCTCATTTTTGTCTTCAACTACAGTAGAACTACTTGTTTACTTTGGTTACAGTAGAATACTGCAAATTCATAATATGGAATAAATTACTACAAAAGCTTTAAAATGTCCAACAATGCAGCACATATTACAATTGTGAACTGTAAAGAATGTATGCGATATTTTACTAGGCGTTTTGCAGTAAATAACTGTAAAATTGTGTGTAAGTCTAACAGCAATATATACCACACTATGAATCAATTATTCATATTACTGTAGGAACTGTTATGTGAAACTGTGTTATGCCAAGTCAAAATGATCCTTCTACGACACTGATGTAAAAATCCTCCTCTATGAGTGTCACTTTTACAGTAGGTGTGTCGGTCACCTTGCCTAAATGTTATTCTAAAAGATGCACTGTGATACTGAAGCTACAAGTCAACACTGCTGTTATTAATCGAAAACGACCTACAATGCTCATTTACTAGAAAAGATTCTCCAGGGGATACTTGGCATTATGCATTATGTTGACACAATGATAGTGCAAATTATGCCTTAAGGGAATTGAAACTACAATCTCTGTGTCTGAATAGGCCTGCTTCCTTGCAGTAGGTAAAGTAGCAAAAGAAAGTGAAAATATGAAATGAGAAATGTATTATGTATCCTTCTACTTCTGGTGAGATTCTTATATGTGCATCTGATAAATACTTTACTATCACATAAGGCACAGGAGTGATTCTGTGAATAGTAGTAAAGCTCTGCAACTGATGCTGTAGGTCACATGGACAATGTCAATACATGTAGTAGTCCAGATTCCATGCATACTATACATTCATACGTATAAATGTATTTTATGTATGTATTAGGCATGGGCCAGTATAGGATTCTGACGGTATGATAACTTTGGATAAAAATATCACAGTTTTGTGGTATTGTGAGTACTGCTCTAAAATATATTCTTTTTAAATGTCTGGGTAAAAAACAAAAACTTTTTTCCACTTTGAACACAATATATTTTATTTTGAGAAACATTTAAAATATTTTGGAGCAGTAAACACGTCAGGCTATATAATTCAAATAAATCATTGACTTCTGCTGTCTTCATTAGTTTCAAAAACACTGATTTCTTTACAATTTAAAACAGCATCTTTAGATATCTTTTCTGCTGGAGATACTGTTGTTCTAAAAAAAAAAAAATTAAAAAAAAAACGTAAATCAAAAATCTTACACTTAACATTAGGAACGATATAGCAGAAAATGTTGACGGTTTTAAAACCTTGACTTTTCCAAACTGCGGTATACCTTGAAAACGGTTATCATCTCATGCCTATGTATATGTTTGTGAGGCAAAATTAAAAGATGATAGCTGGACTTTCTCAAATATGTGATTCTGGACCACCAAACAAATCTTACTTTAGGTTGCACAGAAATATATTTGTAGAAATAATTAAAAAAATTAAGTAAACATCATCTTCCATGAAGACATTTAGTACCCCAGCAGTTCTCTGCAACTCTCACATGCTCACCCACTGACATTAAGGTAAGCAGGGCTATGCCCGGTCAGCCCTTGAATGGGATACTACATGAGAAAGCTAGGTTGCTGCCAGGAGTGGTGTTAGTGAGACCAGCAGGGGACTCCTGCGGTCTGTGTGGGTCCTAACGCCCCAGTATATTGATGAAGACTCTATACTGCTCACTTCGAATGAGACATTAAACCGAGAACCTGACCCTCTGTGGTTGTTAAAAATCCCACGATGTCCTTTGAAAAAGAGTAGGGCATCTTGACCAAATTTGACCACTCTCTGTCCACCATGGCTGCCTAACCATCCCCATATCATAATTGGCTTCATCCCTCCTGTTGTATCCCAATTTGCATACTTATACTATGCTTATATATTTGTGATGGAAAAAATATATACTTTTGAGTGTGTAACAGAAGAGTATGCAAGCTTTGGGACATATACTGCACTTTATAATTTATACCTGTATCCTGCACTTGCTGCTATTGCACTCCTGGTTAGACCTAAACTGCATTTTGTTTCCTTGTACTTGTACATGTGTAATGACAATAAAGTTGAATCTAATCTAATCTAATCTAATCTAATCTAATCTAATCTAATCTAATCTAATCTAATCTAATACTACTTCCTCATTAACAGATTGTTACGTTGCTTAGTATGATTTAAATATTTTCCTGTTGGCTAGATATTAATTAACAGTCCTACAAACATCTTTACCGAAGCCTCTCTACTTGGCGATTGGTCTC
Source organism: Danio kyathit (assembly GCA_903798195.1). Taxonomy (NCBI): domain Eukaryota; kingdom Metazoa; phylum Chordata; class Actinopteri; order Cypriniformes; family Danionidae; genus Danio; species Danio kyathit. The sequence continues at coordinate 27,910,333 of LR812528.1, forward strand.
GCGCGTCCATCATGTTTGTAGTTTATTTACACTTTTCACCCGCATTTGTAATTCTAATCGAATTCACTTCCAATGCGCAATGTACTGTGGGCAATATCAGCGGTTAAATAGTCACCGGGAACCTTTGGCATCCTCTTTTCAACATACTACAATTTGAGACATACTAACTCTACTTTCAAATACTATTTACGACAGATATTATGTGAATTGGGATGCCGCATCTGTCCCCTCTCCATCAATAAGCTGGTGTGTGGTGTGTAGTCTGGCGCAATATGGTTGCTGTCGCATCATCCAGGAGGATTCTGCACACTAGTTGTGATTGAGGAGATCCCCCCAAAAAAGTGCAATGCGCTTTGAGTGTCCAGCAAAGTGCTATATAAATGTAAGGAATTATTATTATTATTATTATTATTATTTTTATTATTAGTAGTAGTAGTAGTAGTAGTAGTAGTAGTAGTAGTAGAACATTTTCTTCCTGAAATATATCCAAACTTATTTTTTGATAAGTAATATGAATTGCTACAAACTTTTAACCCTTATATTTCTTTTTTAATTGTTGTTAAATTGTTAAATCTTTCCCCCAAATAGTATCCAATCCTAAAAAATCCATAAACCAATGGAAATATTTCCTTTTTTAGTTATCAGATTACGTATAAAGCTCTTTTTTTTCAGTCCAGGGTCACATAATTCACTTGTGGTAGTTAAGTTAGAAAGTGACTTCTAAGTGAGAACTTATTTTCTTTTCTTCGCTCTTTGGAATGAACTCTTCAGTGTACTGTTGAACTTCATTAACAGTCATTTCACACAAACGTCTTCCTACTTTCCTACTTCCTTTCTTTTTTCCTACTTCCTGAGGAGCAACTTTCAAAGACACAAGGCATTTCATCCAGCCATTTGGCAGACAGCTTTATTCTAATCGTGGCATAATAATAACTCTATTCACAAACAGCGCAGACTCTGAAAACAAGCATCGTCTGGGTTTATAAGTGTGATTTCACAGGATATCATAGTAAGCATCTCTCTATACAATATGTGAAAACAAAATACCTGCCAATGTTTCTCAGTCTGAGCATTTCGGTTAACACTGTGTTGGTTGGAGGAAGGCTCGGAGGAAGAGACATTGGGGGTATTTTTTTTAATAGAGACACAGGGAAGGGTCAGGAGAAAGGTCAGTGCAATAAGACAGTGGACTGATAAGATTTATCTGAGTCAAAGATTCATTATGGTCAGAGTTTCACAGGAAAGACCTCTTAGCTAGCTTTGCCACACACATAAACAGTCATGTACACACTAACACACAATACACTGTGAGTATGGTTACAACCACTAAGCCCTTTGTCAACTCATGAAATACACACGATCACACACAATCTAAGGCCACAAAAGTCTCCGGCTCCGTGCAGGCAGAGCAAGATGGCTTTACATATTTTCACATCAAATAACAAACATTTAAGCAGGGCAATACAAGAAAAATACAGCGGATATTACTTTTTCATATACTGGAAGGACAGAAGGAAGAAAGGAATGAAATAACAAAATGATGGAAGGAAGGAAGGAAGGAAGGAAGGAAGGAAGGAAGGAAGGAAGGAAGGAAGGAAGGAAGGAAGGAAGGAAGGAAGGAAGGAAGGAGTAAAGGAAAAAAGACAGATGAAATTATACTTAATTTCATTCTGTTTTCTTCCTTTTCCCATTCTTTCCCTCCTTCCTTTCCTCCACATTTCCCTTCTGGATATAAGGAAGAGGGGATGAAGAAAAGAAGGCTCGTAAGTAAGAAGGGAACGCTGGAAGGAAGAATGTAAGTGAGATGGGTGAAATGAAGCAAGAAAGAAGGAAAGGGAGGAGGAATAGGACATAGGCGGGCAGGTTTGAAAAAAATATATAAGGAAAGCTGAAAGGAGAGAATGACGGAAGGAAATAAGCAAGACTAAAAGAAACTAAGACATGCTAGCTTAAAAGATGGAAGGAAAGATGGAATGAAGAGTGGGAGAAACATAGTAAGAAGACAGGAAGGAAGTGTGAAAAAAAATAAAGAAAGAATACCCAAGACTCACTACACAAGTACCATGTGATGCTTCTCAATGCTTCATTCAGTCTGTACTCACCTAGAAAAAACAAAGAGAGAATATTGGGGTTACTGATCATGTACCATGTCAATAAATACCAATATAGTGCAGATAAACATAAATGTTTACTCTAAAACTAGCAATACATTTATATTCATATGCAAAAGGCCCAAACGTCTGAGCTATATTTGCGTTTCATTCAAAAATCAGTATGCAGTTTGATACAAATAAAATGGCCAATCACAATCATATAAGTAAACAAAAGTTTTGCATTTGGGTCAAGTTTACATGTATGTGCATCATTTGACTACTAAATTCACTTTCAAGTTCAACCCGTCTATCCATCCAACCAACCAAACAATGAACCAGTCAGTCAGTCAGTCAGTCAGTCAGTCAGTCCGTCAGTCAGTCAGTCAGTCAGTCAGTCAGTCAGTCAGTCAGTCAGTCAGTCAGTCAGTCAGTCAGTCAGTCAGTCAGTAAGTCAGTCAGTCAGTCAGTCAGTCAGTCAGTCAGTCAGTCAGTCAGTCAGTCAAGATTCTAAAACACACACACACTTTATCTTCATCTAAATGTACCAAACAAAAAAAAGCTGAATATGTGAGGAATTTCAGTCCAGTGCTGCTTTGAAAACACTGTAATAAGTACAGCTCAAAAGCTAGAAGAAAAGCAACATAAGTATAATTTATATCTCATACACCATCGGAATGCTGCATTAAAAAAATAAAGTTTGATGCAATTACAGTTTTTCTCAGTCGCTTTGGTGCATTTCTCACAACACTATTTACATTTGCACAACAGTTAATGCATTTCTCAAAACAATTAGTGCAAACTGCAAAACCTAGTGGATAACCTGCAAAAGCGCGTCACTTGCTCAAAATGGAGAGCTCATTCCTCAAAAGCAAGTATTGATGTCAATGAAAGTGTCAATGTCATCAAAATGAAAAGTCATGCCACCATTGTTTATGAACAAGATAGTCAAATGGCTTAGTCATGTTTTCATCATGAAACTTTACTCTGTACATTTTTTCCAATGCAAAAAAGTCAGATTTTGGTGACACTTCCTGAAAATGTTCAAGACAGCACTATATACTATTTGCACAACCATTTGAAAACTACAGTAAAGTTAGACATCACTGCATTTAGTGAGTGTCTGAGTACAAGACACTGAATATGAATGTTTCACATTTTTACTGCATTTGCTCTTTACAATTCTAATTTATTCACAGCATTGTGCAAAAGAATAAACACACCCTTTTTTACAACAAACAAACTTCCTTTGGGTAGAGCTGTGCACAACTGTAAACAATATTGCAGTACAGATTGGAACTGAACCTACAACATACACAGGTCTGTAAATCATTCATCAAATTGTTAAATTTAGAAGACATTTTCAGTGAAAAAAAAGGTTTAAAGTTTCTAAATAAAATGAGCTTGACAGATTTTGACAACTAGTTCAACATTTTTGTATGTAATGACTCAAGAAATGAAATGAGGACTATTAGTTTAATATGGAATGACTATTCAGCAGACGCAAGTTTAGTTAATTTTGACTGACATGACATAAGCAAAGGATAATGTTACAAACAGCAGAGAGTTGTATGAAAGCAATTGATGCACGTCCAAAAGCATTTGCAATTTGCTGGGAAGAATGAGAAACTACTACTATGATGTGCACAAATGACTAATTGTTTTGAGAAATGCATTAACTGTTGTGCAAATGTAAAAAGTGTTGTGAGAAATGCACCAAAGCGACTGAGAAAAACTGTAAAATGACCAATCACAATCCTGTATTATAATAAGATTCACTAATGTCAACAGGTTTAAATTTGAGGCGAGTTTAATGTGTGCATCATTTGACTACTTAATTCATTATCAAATTCAACCTATCCATCCACCCATCCATCCATCCATCTACCAATCAACCAACTAATCAACCAACCAACCAACCAACCAACCATCAGTCACACATATTTATCTTCATCTAAAACTACAACAAAGAAAGACCATAAACAGAACCATTTGAGGAATATCAGTCCAGTGCTGCTTTGATAGCACTGTAATAAGTACAGCTCCAAGGCTAAAAGGAAAACAATTTAAGTATAATTTATATCTCGTAACAACGGAATGCCACATAAAAAAACAACTTAACTTCAAACTGATAGTTTGCCAACAATGAATGTTCTTTAAATAGAGACACTGAAGCGTCTGTTTACATTATTTTTTAAATGTTTTTTTGAATATGCATTGATCAATGTTTATAAGCAAACGTAATGTTGATTTATCATATTTAGCATTCTTAACCATCTGCTTTCTACTCTTAGAATGAACCACTCTAATAATTTGGATTCTTTTTGGTGATTCTTTGTGGTTTAAAAAAAAACTAAGATAATTTGATGTCTTTTTTTCCTTTTGAAAATGTCGATTGCCAATTCATGGACACACGAAAAAATGTTAAGAGAAAATTAAAAATATCTTGATTTGTGCTTTGAAAAAGGGTGAAATTTTTATGGAAGTGAAAGTGAGTATATGACTGATTTGTGTGTGTGTGTGTGTGTGTTTGTGTGTGTGTGTGTGTGTGTGTGTGTGTGTGTGTGTGTGTGTGTGTGTGTGTGTGTGTGTGTGTGTGTGTGTGTGTGTGTGTGTGTGTGTGTGTGTGTGTGTGTGTGTGTGCCCCTACTGGGAAAACATATCCATCATAAAATGATATTTGAGCTCAGCAGAAGTTCTGTTTAAACTTTGTGTGTGTATGTGTGTGTTTGTGTAAAATGAGTGGAACAATAAATGAGCCTGTGATTGTTTGCCTTTCACTAAGCTTTTGTTTTTCTCCACTCGTGGCTGTTTGTAGTGGCACAAACTCTATTAAACAAATCAAGCACATAAAGAAAGCGAGACACTGTGTCATACGCCGCAGTCTTATGACATCATAATCATAATTGTATCATCGGGGTAAAGGCCTGTCATGTGTTATGAATGGCTGCGTTGCTAACTCTGACAAACTGATGAAATGCCTTTAAAAGGAGACTTTTCTCTTCCTTGAGGCTTTTGTTATATAAGAGATCTGCATTTCTGGTTGAATCGTGGTTTTCATGCTCTGTTAAGTCACAATTGGGTTGGTATTAACAAGTACACATGCAGTGGCTTACAAATACAAACGTAGTTTAAACATCAAATATACAGTTGACGTCAATATTATTAACCCTCATTTGATTATTTTTCTTTTTCAAATATTTCCCAAATTATGTTTTACAGAGCAAGGAATTGTTCGTAGTATTTACTATACTGTTTTCTTTTTCTGGAGAAAGTCTTATTTGTGTTATTTTGGCTAGAATAAAAGCAGTTTTTATTAAAAAACAAAACAACAACAACAAAAACAATTATTAGCCAATATTATATTAGGTCAATATTACTAGCAATACTTTTTATCGATTGTCTACAGAACAAACCATCGTTAATTTCACGATCACCAGCAATCTAACCTTTGCAGATCGCTGGAAAACTACACATCTGCCACAACATGAACTACAACTACCACAATGCCTTGCGCCAATTTACACCCGCTACAGCTGACCATAATCTGCTCACTCACTGACACAAACAGCTGAAACTCATTCTCACCAGGACTATAAACGCAGCATACACACACACTTCTTGGCTGAGTCTTGTTTACCTGTAACTTTATGAATCGTTTCCTAGTCTAGTCTAGCTGTGCTTCCTGACCCTAGTGGTGGCGAGGCTTCATGAAACACTGAAACAGTTGAAGCAAAAGTGTCGAAGTTTCAAAATCCATCTCTACAGTGAAAACTAGTGGTCATTTTTATTATGTATTGCTCTGGAACAGATTCAGCAAAGAAACAGTTAAGCAAATTGAGGTATTAAACCCCATGTTGTAGATTTGAAGTATCAAATGATTTAGTTAAGCGGTGAGAGTTCCAGACTAGCATGCCGAGATAGCCTAATGTCCACTAGGCTACATGAGATATAGATTTTTTTTCTGACTCTCTTAATCAAATGCATCGCCAGGTCTCGAAACGCTTCTGAAATGACCGATGCTTAGAATCGCTTTAGTCACATGACCTGGGTGTTTCAAAACACTCACATGCTTCTGTGCAGTGTTTCGACTCACTTGTGCTTCGGGATCTCGACACTGTGTCGAAACGTCAGTAGCCATTCCTACCTGACCCTTGTTTTGTTTACTGTTTATCCTGTTTGCCATCTGCACCAGCCTCTACCTGTGACCACGGCTACACTTTTGAAGTACCCTCATGATACCATTTGTTCCTGTTGACCATTGCCTGCCTGACTATTCCCTTAATAAATATGCACGTGGATGTTCAACTCTGTTGTCACCTGACTGACTGTTACAGTTATACAATGATTTTCCTACTTACCCTAACTTGCCTAGATAACCTAATTAACCTAGTCAAGCCTTTAAATTGCACTTTAATCTGAATACTAGTATCTTAAGAAATATTTAGTAAAATATTATGTACTGTCATCATGGCAAAAATAAAAGAAATCAGTTATTAGATAGTTAGTTATTAACTATTATAGTTAGAAATGTGTTGAAAAAATGAATCTTCTTTCCGTTAAACATAAATTGGGGAAAAATATACAGATGGCTAATAATTCCAACTGTATATAAAAAATAACATTTATGTAATGTAATTAGTAGGGAACTGTGTTTTTTTTTTTTCAGTGGAAGTAAGAACACATGAAAATGTACAAAAGACTGTGATTCACATCAATTAGCCTTTCATTTGCATTAACATTTATTCATTTAGGAGACACTTCACTATTCAAAAACGACAGCCAGATGAGAATAATAGAAGCAAATGGTCAGATAAGTACGGTATGTAGATGCTGTGATACATCTTGGTTAATAAATCTTGACGAATAGCAAATAGACAGGTAGAAAGTATTTTTAAAATAATACTAATAATAAAAATCACAAGAGGCCTTATCAATAATTTTGCCTTTAGCTGTACAAAAAGCTCAAACAAAACAAGGTAAAACAAAACCACATTAAACAAATCAAAATATGGCAAGCAAACCAAAAAAAAAAAACATAAAAGCTAACAATTCAAAAACAAAACATAACAAAAACAAATCAAAGCACAATACACACAAAAAAACAAAAACAAAACCCCAACAGATTACATTTGATTCCATAGCAAACAGTGCTTAATGAGTTACCCACCCAAGTCTACTTACATTTATGGGTTTGTTCAAATCCCTACTTTTACTGCCTACAACAGTAACATGGATGCTAACCGTAGCAGAACCAACAAACAAATCTTTATTCTTCCCAGAAGGTGATTCATGTTAGTGAGCTCTCTGGCTCCATTTGCGCACTGCTCTTCTCGCAGTTTCAAAATGAACATGAAGACTCTTTTGCTGGCAAAGTGATTTCCCAGAAGACCCTGCTTGAATCTCTGCTAGTGATGTGCTAGCCAACCAAACAATCCTACCTCTCTGCCTGTTCTGATCACACTAACGACAGTTCATTGTGGCCCCCAAATTGGAGTCTGCATTGGGGCCGGCCTTACGACTCCCTGAATAGGGTGACGACTTGCTGCTGGAGGAGTCCTGAAACCCAAACTCTCCCATTTTCCTCAATCTTCTATTGATCTACTGTCACCTCAGACGGGCTTGTTTTCACACAGCCAGGCTGTGGCCATGCTGCCCTTTCTCTCTTGTTAATCTATATGCAGTACAGTTACATAATATGGTCAGAGAATTAAATTGGCCTCTATAATGAATGCAAAGGTGAATGAAAAAAGTTGTCTTTTTGCTTTTATAATGTGTCTGGACTTAAGAGCTCATTTCGATTTTAGTTGCAGTCTTCTAGTCTAATAAGAGCATAGTTGATATGTCTTCAAAATTGGCTTTATTTGCTATTTATGTTTAATAAATTAAAATAAATAAATAAATGATGGTAAAATGAATTAAAAAAAAACAATATATATATGTATATATATATATATATATATATATATATATATATATATATATATATATATATATATATATATATTGAAAATTTAATTCATCAATAACTTTGCCAAGGCCATTCCAAACATCTGTCACCTACAAAAACTGTATTAGTCCTCTAACTGACCTACCAAGAAAAAAAAATTGAATTGCATTTCTTAACTCCTAATGTTGCTAGTTAACACACTCAATGCATTTTTTTTTTCAACAAGTCCAATAATTTCTAAAATATCACCGTCTACCAAATGGTTGATATGTCGATTTAAGGTAAAAGTACCGGAATTAATATACATACTATGGAAAATCTGAAAATATGAAGTGTAAGACCAATTTATTTAAAACTATAAGCAAAATAAAACATTGTGTTGCAAATTAGATGGAGAGAGAAAGAGAGAGAGTGAAAAGTAGAGAGAAAGTGCGAAAGTACAAAATCTGTGCCATAGATGCAATAAAGAGTTCATCTGATATTTTTTTTTATTTACTTTCTTCTTATTATTATTTTTTTTATGATCCACGGTGATGCAAGGGCTACCAGTATGATTCATTTATTTATCCATCCATCCATCCATCCATCCATTCATCCATCCATTCAATATGTTAGTGGCATGTTTGTACAATGTTGTATGTTTGAGAATAATTTCTAAAATATCACCCTCGACCAAATGGTTGATATGTCGGTTTATGGTAAAGTACCAGAATTAATACATATACCTATGAAAAATCTAAAAATATGAAGAGTAAGACCAATTTATTTAAATCAATATTTTTATCAAAATAAAACATTTTTGAATATGAAATCTTTATTATTTATCTTTATTTTTTTTATAAAATATTTCAGATTCTCATTTAACATGTTTTCTTGTTTACAATAAAACTAAAATCAAGTGTTGTAGTGCAACAGGATTATGTTTGTTTGTTTTTTGGAAACCAACAATACTGTGTAGTGTCAACCATTATTTAAAACAGTCATTCTTTAAATTACTTTAACAGTCATTATTTAAAAAAGTCAAAATATGGTCAACCGTGTGGTAGAGCAGGCAGTTAGGGGGTTAAAAACCACAACAAAACAACAAACAATCCATTTCACAGCTATCATAAAGGGCACTTCACATAGAGTTTATGACTTTTATAGTGTACAGGCTTTATGATCTATTCCACTACCCTTACCCCCAACCCCTAAGCCTAACCCTCACATTAGGTTCCCACAATGTAAGTACTGTAATACAAAGTTTACACATGGACACAGAGTTTATTGTCTACCTAGACAAACTTTGGTTCCTTAGGCCTAAACAGAAACAAATTTTAAGGTGCAGTAGGTGATTGTCTCCAGAAACATTTTTTGTTGTGCTGGTTCAAAGTCTCTTCAGAGTCCAATAGTTATCATTAAAGTAAATGATCTAAATGTGTTTATATGCGTTTTTATATTCTGGGTAAGGCATAATACTTAAAAATGTTCATCCAATTAAATATTGTCGGGCCGACGATTCCCATATTTCTAAGTAGCCCAAACTGTCTGTCAACAAATGTAGATTTGGGCTTCTGCGCATCTTTGTTCACGCATATCCGCCATTAGCGCATGCACGCCTGCATGCACACCGCACGTTCACATGCACACAAGACAGCCACAGTCGTGGTAAAATCAAATGCTTAATTGAAACTTTTTAAAATCCTGAATCAATATTGGAGTTACTTTTGCATGCTGGAAGAAGGACGATACCATGGCTAAAGTATTTCTGTTAGACAGGTAATGTTATGTTTTAAACTATTTTAGTTCTCCAAAGCTGATGTAAATTGTGTTGTGTTATTAATGGGTTATGTGCACTGAAGTGTTGTTCAGCCACTGAAATCTTCCGGTGAAAGATTGATGTGACTATTTTCAGTTTCATAAGGGACGTTTTACAGCATCGATAATGTAAATGTTTATTTAGTTTAACAACAAAACATCAGTAAATAGCGCTCTTCCACCTAGCCTGCTTTACTGAGCTTTTATATTCACATTGGGTCATTTTTTAACAATGACAGCCTCCCTATACTGTTTACCATGCTACTCTGAATATTCGGTCTGAAATAGCACGTAAGTGTGGCTTAGTATTAAGTGTAATTCCTGCACGCCGCTGGCCAACCACTGACTACATTTCTAACTGGTGAATGACACAAACTAGTGGGTTGTCTGCTGTCATGTTGCGGTGCGCCGTTCGCGATTTCAGGAGGCGTGGCTATAAAACACAGTCCCTCCCCTGCTGTCCAAAGATAATATGCTTACCAGTTAGCATTTTGGCAGATACTGCATCTTTAATGTAAAAGTGAGTGAAAAACATTTTCTCTGAATTCACATTTGATTGAAAAGCGAATCACGATTTATTTTTGAGTTTTTTCAACATCTGGTCCAATATTACAGCTCGTTCATATAAAACTTATATAAAATAATCTGAATTACAAGGAATTATGCTCTGCAGAATGTTTCAAAAATCAAGATTTCATCTTTCGGATAAGACATTAAACCGACATCCTGACTCTCTGTGGTCATTAAAAAATCCAGTGGCACTTCTCGTAAAGAATATATGTATAACCCCGGTGTCCTGGCCAAATTTCCTCCATCGGCCCCTACCCATCATGGCCTCAAAATCATCCCCATCCACCAAATTGGCTCTATCACTGTCTTTCCACTCCACCTATAGTTGGTGTGTGGTGAGCGCACTGGCGCCGTTGTCCTGTGGCTGCTGTCACATTATGCAAGTGGATGCTGCACACATGTGGTGGTGTGGAGAGAACCACCTGATTGCAAAGTGTTTTGGGTGTATGGCCATACACAATAATTACACTATATAAATACACATTACATTACAAGTTTTTAGTTTAAATAATTGTGTGAATTGGCTCAAAATTGAATGAAAAACAGTTCTCTGTGCATTTAATTATCTGAAGTGAAAGCAAATCCAAATAAATTTCAGTTCAAGAGTTCACATTTAGCTGATGATTAATTATAAAGCTTGTTTGGCATGCTGTCCCGGGAGAGAGCCCTGAGCTCATGAGATCCTCAAGCCCGGGGCTCCCTCCCGTTGCAAGGCGAGAGGGGAGATCGAGCTCAGGTAGATCTCGAGAACTCCCCCATCGTAGTGATTGAAGAGCAGATAGTAGTTCTCTTTAACGAGATAGGTACTAGATAGTGAGCAAGTCTATAGTGTTGATTAATCAATAACTTAGGTTGCATGTTTTTAATCGGTGGGAGGAAACCGGAAGACCTGGGGAAAACCCACGTGAGCACGGGGAGAACATGCAAACTCTGCACAGAAAATGCCCGCTGGTTTGGTAAAGCCTAGAACCATTGACATTCGTGCTGTGAGGCAACAGCGCTAAGCGCTGGGCCACCGTGTCACCCATCTAAAGAGAGGAGGAGTAGGGGTGGAAGGGGGATTCTTCAAAGCGAAGATAGCGGTGATATGAAACCCAGGGTATTTATAGTAGCTTAGGGATCATCTGATTGGTGCACGGTGATTTGGATAATGTGGGTCCAGCCGCTATCAATCATAAGCATGTGATCCTCTCGAAATAAGTTTATAAATAAACTTCACTTAAAAGCACAGTTTATTAAGTATATTAAAAAAACAATACTAATAGCTTCTCATATAGATTGTATACTGAATTATGAAAGCCTTTCCAAGAAAAGCAGTGCCTCATTAAGATTTCAGATAACTGTGCAAACAAAGGACAGAAAAAACAACAACAAAAGTGAGTGAAAAACTATTTTGTAAGGAGATTTAGTTATAACAGCATCTGATCCACTCATATTACAGCTCATCTGTATAAAACATTGGCTTTTCATACTAATATTACACTGAATTATGCTCTGCAGATTGGAGTGTTATAAGAAAGCGGTGCCACATCAAGATTTCAATTTACCTAATAGTGCAGCATCACTTCAAAACCTGAGGAACTGGCGTACACTAGATAAACATCTCCTCTTTCCTTAAAAAGCACGCATCGCATTGACTTGACACTACAAAGAGCGTCTTCTGCTGCGGCCAGCAAGCAAATGTAATTACAGCCGGTGGCCTGGCACACACAATGGGCTTTAATTGTGTTGCGGCAGAACAGCTGCTGAAGTGAAGCCGAGTATCAGTCTTCCTGCTGTTTGGACATTACACAGCCAGCGGGTGAAGCGGGACCTCCCGCCAGCCCCCAGTCCCACAGAAAAACACCGTCGTCTGTGCCTCTGGATCACCCTGAACCTTCCCTGTGCCATCTGCCTGTTGAAGAAAGCTGACTTTTGGACCTGCAACCAGGGGTGTACAATAGATTTGATTAAAGACGAAAAGACAGCTATGCCCTCGAGACGCAACCAAAACGAAGGGTCTCCGACACCCCACAGAGAACTAACTCTTGTATATTTTTCTTTCCAGTGTAAAGATTGGAAATTGGTTTTGATGTTCCGCCGAGCGTGTGCAGCATGTTGAAAGTCTATCCTTTGATCCCGGAGACCTACAGCATATTAAAATTGCCTTTGTGTCTAAGGGTAAATAACAGGTCAGTATCCGTAATGAGTAGGTAAACCGATATCGCCACCTCTGGGATTGACAAGACCTCCCTTTGCAGGTGAATGTGGCGCGGTTTTTCTTTTACGCTGACTGACATCGGAAGATCTCGAGCCCAGCAGACACTCAATTAGACTCTCTAGGTAACGGCGTAATTTCCATAAATCTGCCGTAGAGGGCAAATTATTGGAGCGTCAGAGTCTGTGATGATGGCGACTGCTGTCGGAGGCGCGTGGGTAAACAATGAGGGTCCGCGCATTAGCCGGCCATTTATTCAGATCTGTCAATAAGAGTTGAATGCTGAGAATGACGGATGTGCCTGGTCTATTCGCTCGATGGAAGACTGTAGACAATTAGGGCTTGGGTCAACAAACTGCCCAACACCGGAGACATTAATGTGTTTGCCCAGGTCGAAGAGGACTCAAGGTTAATGCTCAGCGCAGGGATTAATGTGCTTACTTAAGAAAAATGGACAGACTTTTACTCTAATGTGCACAAGGCGGCAAGAGTGAACCCAGCAAGCCTAGTGTTGCAAATTAGATGGGGAGGAAGAGAAAAAGAGAGAGTGTGAAAGGTAGAGAGGGTGAAAGTAGAGAGAGAGAGAGTGAAAGTACAAAGTCTGTGCCATAGGTGCCATAAAGTGTTCATCTGATATTTTTATTTACTGTCTTATTACTAATTTATTTTTCTATAATCGACTGTGATACAAGGGCTACTAGTATAATTCATTCAATTATTTATTTATTTATTTATTTATTTATTTATTTATTTATTTATTTATTTATTTATTTATTTATTTATTTATTTATTTATTTATTTATGTATTCATAGCAGCATGTTTGTGCAATGTTGTATTTTTGAGAAAGAGAAAAACAGGGAGAGAGAGATATAGAGGGAGCGAGAGAGAAGCAGGCAGGCAGACAGACACATAGATAGAAGGATGAACTGATTGATTGATTGATTGATTGATTGATTGATTGATTGATTGATTGATTGATTGATTGATTGATTTGGTCATTCATTCATTCATTACATAATAGATTTGTTTATTCATTTATACAATAGTTTATTTTAGAGCGAGAGAGATGGTGTCTATATCACTTACTAATTGATTGGTTGGTTGGTTGGTTGATTGATTGATGGGGTTGGTTGGTTGGTTGGTTGATTGATTGATTGATTGATGGGGTTGGTTGGTTGGTTGGTTGGTTGGTTGGTTGGTTGGTTGGTTGGTTGGTTGATTGATTGATTGATGGGGTTGGTTGGTTGATTGATTGATAGGGTTGGTTGGTTGGTTGATTGATTGATGGGGTTGGTTGGTTGGTTGGTTGGTTGGTTGATTGATTGATTGATTGATGGGTTGGTTGGTTGGTTGGTTGGTTGGTTGGTTGGTTGGTTGATTGATTGATTGATGGGTTTGTTGGTTGGTTGGTTGGTTGGTTGGTTGGTTAATTTATTTGATTGATGGGTTTGTTGATTGGTTTGTAGGTTGGTTGGGTCGCTGGTTGGTCGATTGATTGATGTGTTTATTGGTTGGTTTGTTGGTTGGTTGATTGATTGAATGATGGGTTTATTGGTTGGTTGGTAGATTGATTGATTGATTGATTGATTGATTGATTGATTGATTGATTGATTGATTGATTGATTGATTGATTTGGTAATTTATTCATCAATTAATAGATTTGTTTATTATTTATTCAATGGTTTATTTTGAGCTAGAGCAATGGTGTCGGTATTACTCACTGGTTGGTTGGTGGATTGACTGATTGCTTAATTGGTTTATTGGTTTGTTGGATGGTTGATAGCTTAATTGGTTTGTTGATTGCTTGTTTGATGGGTTTATTGGTCTATTGATTGATTGATTGATTGATTGATTGATTGATTGATTGATTGATTGATTGATTGATTGATTGATTGATCGTATATGTACAATGTTGCCTTAAAAAAAACAAAAGTCACTGAAATAAGGCATTTGGTGAGATGATTAAGCATATCTGCCCAAAGCTGTTTAATATCAATGTGTTTTGTTCTTCCAGATCATTTTCTTTTTGTAGTCCTTACACTAAGGATATTTAATATTTAGCATGTCCATAATTTAGTTAAAGTTTAATTGGTTTAATTTAGTTTAGAGAAGGTCTTATCTGTAGTTGTTGTGGTTTTAGGGGGAAAAAGAGTCTATGCAGGGGGAAACAGATGGACACATGAGATGACAAATGGTTGTGTTTGTTTAAGTTCACATTCACTGCTTCTTTCGTGTGTTTTTTCGTGTGTAAATTTTTCTTTGTATTCCTTACGGTAAGGATACTTATTTAACATGTCCATAATTTAGTTGCGGGTCTGTAGTTTTTGAGCAATTTATGGCCTGCTGGCAGTACTTTTAATACTCAGTTTCTGAAGTTTGAGAAGAATAATGACACCTCACTGTTAACAGTTTTTAAATCACTCCAGTTTAATAGATCTTACTTCCATACTGTAATTCATGCAAAGCATTATGTGCTGGAGATAAAAAAAAAAGAGTGAATGTCAAATAATATTACATTTACCTCTGAAAAGCCATTCAGGGATATTCAATAATAAATAAGTAATAATAATAATAAAAAATAGATAATTACAGAGAGAATTGTTTCATAAATAAATAAATCAAGTTACTATTTTACTTATTCATATTTGATTGTTCTTAAAAAGTTAATATAATGTTATTATGATTAAACTGTACGCAATTGTTACTATTAATCATTAATATCACATTAATATATTAGCAACTAACTTTTATGTATTAGCTAACTGAATAATTTATAGGGTTTCAAAGTTGCGGACAAAATTATTTGAAACAAAAGAAATAAAAAGTCAAATATAAATTTTAAATAATAAGAAAAAATAATGAATATATTTTACTATATTAATTATATTTATAATATAGTAATTTAAATGTACTCATGTATTTAATTCTCTAAATATAAATATATATATTTTTTTAAGT
This sequence comes from Danio kyathit, assembly GCA_903798195.1. Lineage (NCBI taxonomy): Eukaryota > Metazoa > Chordata > Actinopteri > Cypriniformes > Danionidae > Danio > Danio kyathit. The sequence continues at coordinate 27,925,896 of LR812528.1, forward strand.
TTTGCTGTGTTATTAATTGTTCTCAATGATAATTATTATTATTTTTTATTATTTTTGATATTTTGAGCAAAAGATGAAAAAGTTTAAGGAACATTTTTAGCATGGTCTTCGTTGCTCATATTTTTCAAGGGTGCCAATATTAGCGGAAGACACTGCAAGTGTGAGATATCAAGCAGAAATAGCAAACACACAGATAATGTGCCACCTGATAATGTGTAAAAGCAGCAGATTTGGTCTTTGTTGATGTCCTCGCCGGCTGTATTGTGAGTGTTTTTGTGTGTTTGGTGCTGCTCTCTGGCCTCATGTCAACCTCAGCAAGCAACACAAAAGCAATTCCCAAAGTTCAAAATATATCTCAAATAATTGCATCCCTGAAACCATTTTTGATGTTCTCCACAACAACAGCAACAGGGAAAAAAACCTCTTTGTGTTGCTTTCAATTTAAGGAGTTATTTTCTCTTCCAAGATTCGTCCCATAATGACCGTGAGTGTGTCTGGGTCTTCAAAAGCAGAGCGGCTGTTTGAAGTCTAGTTAGTCCTGGGAAGCCGTCATAACCTAAGCACATGTTACAGGACCACTGGACAGACAACGCAGAGGTGGACAAAACACAGGAATCTTTTCATACAGTCAAATGTCAGAAAATAATTTTTTTTTTTTAAATTACATTTAGTTCTTATTTATTGTGATTATAATAAAATATTCATCACTTTTTATAATATATTTTCAAGCAAGTAATGCTATATTAAAATAAAAAAGTTGTTGTTTCATTTAAAATTAAATTAGATTCTAAATAGGAATATTTCTTCATTTTAAATAATGGTATGATGATTCATTCATTCATTCATTCATTTTCTTTTCGGCTCCCTTCACCAGTCAGGGGTCGCTACAGCGGAATCAACCGCCAACTTATCCAGCATATGTTTTACGCAATGGATGCCCTTCCAGCTGCAACCCATCACTGGGAAACACCCATATACTCTTACATTCACACACATACACTATGGACAATTTAGCTTACCCAATTCACCTATAGTGCATGTCTTTGGACCAGTGACCTCCTTGCTGTGAGGCGATAGCACTACCCACTGTGCCACCGCACCGCCGGTATGATGATTAACACATAAAAAATAAATATAATAATATTACAATTTATTACATACAAAATGCTGTATGACTATATATATGTATTTTTTTTTCAATTAATATATTTCAAAATTTTAATTGTAATAATATTTTACAATAGTACAGATTTACTATATTTATATTTATTGTATTGCATCATGTTTGATCTTTTTTATACCATTATTATGTTTTATTTATTCACACCAAATGCAGCTTAAACCTTAAACAACTACAATTGTACTTTTTAGATTTTATTTTTATCATTATAATTGTAATTATAATTGCAAATATGAATATTTCCTAATATAATATATATATATTTATTTATTATTTTTTATTTAATGTAAGTATGTTATAATATAATTATTCATATTATTATAAAGTAAATCCCATCTACAATGGAGAAACTAATACAAAATTGACACAATACAAACAACTACATAGCTGAAAAACAATTACATAGCTTAAAAATTGTAACAATTAAAATTTAGAAGCTGAATCAAATTGACCTTGCCTAATTTTAACTTAAACTACTCAGGGGTGGATTTACCCAATAAGCAAAATCAGCGGCTGCTTAGGGCCCCAGGAAATCTGAGGGCCTGCAAATAAATACCTAGAAGTATAAATTATTCCTATAAACATATAACATAATTTTCTGTCATATTTTGTATAATGAGTGTACAAAAAAAAAAAAGTTTAATGTTTATTACATCAGCGCAAATGTATATTTATTACCACACAACATACAATAAAATTAGGTAAAATTAGGTAAAGTTTTAGTTTTAAAAACAAAATATTGTATATATATTTTTTTGTTGTGAATTTACTTTAAGAAAAAAGTTTTACAAGATGCTTTACATGTTGTTATTATTATTTTGCATTAAGACAAAATGTATAAAAAAAAAGGTGATTGAGTGACTGCAAAATTAATTAATTAAAAAAAAAATAAAGTAGAAAAGGTGCATTTCAGAACTTGTGGGCCCCATGGCTGAAATTGCTTAGAGCCCCCAAATTACTAAATCTGCCCTGAAATTACTTTAAACAGTCCTAAATAACTTGTATAATTTCAAAATTAATTGAAACATTGTCAGAATTACATAAAAACATATGCTGTTGACATTGATCAAATCATTTTACAGTGCACTGCTGATGAAAGGAAACTTGCATTATCTTAATATTTATTATCTTTGTTTTTTGCCCCCCAGCCATGGTCAACACAATCACAAAAAAAGATAGAAGAAGACAGAAATAAATAAATAAAGAAGCACACATGTGTCTGCTCACACATCCGCACACAGAAAGAGTCCCTGCAGGGGGAAACTGATGGACACATGAGATGACAGATGATTGTGTTTGTTTGAGTTCAAATTCACTGCTTCTTTTGTCCTCAGAGACGCATTCTCTGCAAACGTCTTCTCATCGATGAGCAACATTTTTTTATGTATTTATTTATTTATTTATTTATTTATTTTTTTAAAGAAAATTATTTTGCAGCTTTAGTCATGAAATCTATGTAACAATGAACAACGCATTTGAAAAATAATTTGCAATTATAATTTGTAAAATAATTGGTAATTATTCCTGGGATCATAGAAAATAAATCATTAATGGACAATATTTATATAAATAGCCATGAATTGTAAATACATTACAAATTATTCAATGTATAGTGAATAATACTAAGTGTTGCATTATTGTTCAAATAAATAAATAAATAAATATAAATACATATGTAATTAAAATTATTTCTTTAATATTAATAATAATTAAATCAATGCAAAAATAAGCAATGCATTTCAAAAATAATTTGCTAAATTAGTAATTATTTCCAACAACAGAAAATAAATATTTAATATACAATAATTATACAAATAACTATTATTGCTAATAAATTACTTATTATCTAATTTAAATGTGTCAAATTATAGTTATAAATAATTATGTAAAAATACTGTATTAATATTTAGAATAATAAACAAAATGTAAGAAAAATATATAATAATTATAGTAATTATATTTATACAATTGTTTAATAAATTAATAAATAATTAATAAATAATAAATAAATAATAAAACTAAATTAAATAAAAAATATATTTGGGCGTTGCGGTGGCGCAGTAGGTAGTGCTGTCGCCTTACAGCACCTCAGGGTCAGTTGGCGTTTCTGTGTGGAGTTTGCATGTTCTCCCCGCGTTCGAGTGGGTTTCCTCCAGGTGCTCAGGTTTCCCCCACAGTCCAAAGACATGCGGTACAGGTAAATTGGGTAGGCTAAATTGTCCGTATGTATGAGTGTGAATGAGTGTGTATGGGTGTTTCCCAGAGATGGGTTGCAGCTGGAAGGGCATCCGCTGCTTAAAACATGTGCTGGATAAGTTGGCGGTTCATTCCCATCTTTCGGATGAGACGTTAAACCGAGGTCCTGACTCTCTGTGGTCATTAAAAATCCCATGGCACTTCTCGTAAAGAGTAGGGGTGTAACCCCGGTGTCCTGGCCAAAGTCCCTCAATCGGCACTTTTCTCATCATGGCCTCCTAATCATCCCCATCCACCAAATTGGCTCAATCACTGTCTCTTCACTCCACCTATAGCTGGTGTGTAGTGAGCGCACTGGCACTGTTGTCCTGTGGCTGCCGTCGCATCATCCAAGTGGATGCTACACACTGGTGGTGGTGTAAAGAGACTCCCCTCTTGATTGTAAAGTGCTTTGGGTGTATGGCCATACACGATAAATGCGCTACATAAATACACATTCCATTCCATTCCATTACATTACATTCCGCTGTGGCGACCTCAGATTAATAAAGGGACTAAAAGAAAAGAAAATGAATGAATGAATAAAAACATATTTTTATGACACATTAACCCATTACCCGAAATGCTCATTTGCATATCTAGATGCTTGATATAGGTTTGCCCAACCTCAATAATCACATTTACACATTTTTGCAAGCAGAGTATAGAAAACAGCACATGTAAAGGTCTAAAACACCCATTTAGATTCAAGCTACAGATATTTTTGAGCAAGAAATCCCATCACAAGCTCTGAACTCAGACAACCCTTTTAAAAGACCAGAGAGCAAGGTGAAAGAAGAGCCTACGTGCCAAGTAAAGCTCCAGCGTATGAAACTGACTCTAAAAATCCTGTACCAGGTCTGCAAAACTGCAAGCGTCGAAAGGCAGACTCTTCTCCTCAGCTGCCCTTTACAGACCCTCAAACAACAGGAGATTCAGGCTTCATTTCACCACGTTACACAAAATGGTGGCAAGTGAGGTGATGCCTCGCGCAGTCAGTGGCAGGTGAACACGCTAAGCTCAGTAATTATTTCCCTTTATCCGAGCGCGGGCATTTAAATGAATTCTCATTCGGTCTGCCTATCTCTGCCTGGCGTGATAGAGCTCGCTTTTCTTCTTAATTATGCCTTCAGACCCGAGTGTTTACGGAAAGACACCCTGTGGCTCACGGCAGTGCTAAAGACAACAGACTGGCACACAGGCATCACTGTCCAAAAGTCAAGACACACACTGTACTCTTGTATGACAGGGCATGATTGACTTTCAGTGCTGGGTTGGGGCTGGAAGGGTATCTGCCATAGTAATTGGTGGTTCAGAGCAGACACTAAGCCAAAGTAAACTGAATGAGTATTATTAAGTTATCATTTTAAATGTAAGATTGTAGTCATTCTGTAATTTTATTTGTTGTTTTCGAATTAAGACATTTTCAGTTTTTATTCATTTATTATGCATGTTTTAGATTCATAAAAAATCTGGTAAATGTTAGGAAAAAAAATAAATAAAAAATAAGAAAAAATAAAGTGCATATTGAATAAAGCATATCCTACATAGCCCGAAAAGAAGAGATCAACTTACTGAAATCCGTAATAATTTCAGTTGAATTTTTTATTATTATTATTTTAGGTGTAACATGTTAAAGTATTTTTTTTCTTTCATTTTTTGAAGTATAACATATAGGGCCCTATCATACACCCAGCGCCATAAGGCCCAAGACATGCTTAGCACAATTTGTTGCTATTTTCAGACCAGAGCAACCCTAATTTTCATGTATTGCGCCACAATGTTTAAATAGAAAATCCATTTGCCTCACTTTGTGGACTCATGGGCATGCTGGTCTAAAATACAGGTGTGTTAAGGCGCATTGTTGGTGCGTTGCTATTTTGAAGAACTGAAATAGGCTGCAGAATTGACCATCTAAAAGCTGGTCTAAAGTCCAGCACAGAGCGCATTAGATATGCTTAATACACACAGGATGTACAAGCAATACACAAATATCTTTACATATGAAAAAATTTAAGGATTAAAATGTTACAAAAATTATTATTTTCTACATAAATATAAAAACCACTGCCTCCAAGCCTTCTTCATGCCTTAATGCCTTTTTTCAGTTTATTCATGACAATTTGCATTTTTATAATGTTGTTATTATTAGCGGTATTATTTATGATATGCATATTTATTTTAGTTTTAATAAAAACAAGCTTAGATTTGTTCAACTGTCAGGTTTTGAAGACGTATGCGTCACCATATGGGGCATATGAATAGGACGTGTGTTTGGATAACTCATAGTTAGGGCCAGACGGAATCTGAGAACATTTTTTGCAATTTCTGCGGAGAATTTTGCTAAAAATTATTTTGGGAGTCTCATAACTAAAACCTTAATATGTGAAATATGTGTAATTTAAAAACTGAATAAATTCAGATTTACACACATTTACTCAAGTAAATAAACAGAATTAATGATGGGCTAAAAATCTGTGGAAATCTGCGGAAATCTGTGGAATTCTGCGCGCGCAGATTCCGTGTGGGCTTACTCATAGTTAAATATTATTGGTATCACCTTATTTTGATGGTCCCTTAAACACATTTTGTTGAATGTAAGTTACATTGCATCTACATGCCAACTAATTCTCAATAGATTATAAATAGACTGTTAGTTTGGGGTTAGGGTTAGTGTAAGTTGACATGTACTTGAAAAGTTAATGATAGTCAGTAAAATGTGTTGAAGGAACAGTATCAGCAGACACTAGGGAGACAGTCTACTAATACTCAAATGAGAAGTAATTGGCACGTAGTTGCAAAGCAACTTTTAGTCAACTAAATGTGCAATAGGGACCATCAAAATAAAGTGTTACTATATTATTTAATGACCACACTTCATTGTTATAGTTAATTTATAAATAAAGAAATAGTTTTAAAAGAAATCTTTGTGCTTAACAAACAAAATTAATTATGTAGGCTAATAAAGTAAAGAGTAAAATAAAGAGAAAGTAAAGAGGCCTGATGGAGGAGGCTCGTTCTTTATCCTCATCCTGCAGATGGTCTGTTTAGCTGTTTTCTCGCTAGTGAACCGTTCAGTTTTTCCACTTAAAAAGTTCACCATGTAAATAGATAATGCGCCATGGCGAGACGCAACTGATTCTAAAAGGGAATGGAAGATGAGACTCTGATTATCGGTTTAATGAACGTTATGCTCAAAACACAATAACTCATTAAGAGAATAAGCACAACCCTGTTAGACTATGTGCTGTGGCACAGAGCATATTCAGTCCTTAAAATAGCAAAAGTACATTCAGACACGCCCTTATGCCGAGTTCAGACTGCATGATTTTTAAAGTAGTCGTGTCACAGATGTTTTCACACTGCATGACTATCTGGGCTAGCGTTTTGTCGCTGCTTTGTTTACACTGCAAGATGGATCTGCGTCAGAGGTTTTCACACTGCATGACTTTACAATAAGAAGGATCGCCGACAACTTTGTCCAAACTACATCTCACAACCAAACACACGTAGTATATCTTTTGTAATTAACTACATAACGAGAAAGAAGCCTTTAATGGGGTAGAAAATGTACATATTTGCTCACCTGGGTTTGAAGAGAATTAACAATTTCTCCTCAACTTTTTTCTTTTTCGACCCGGTTGTGATATTGCTCACATGACACGTCAAACAGACACGAGTGCTCCTGCCAAATTTTAACTTAACAAATTAGCGCTTTTAACTTCTCCCGCAACCTCCAGCTGGCCTGCAGGTACCCGCGCTAGTGGATGCTGCTCTTTCATTGGCTGTAGGTGATCACGGATGTTATTTTCAGTCAAAACTCATTTCACACGGCATGATTTGAATCGCTGACAGCTCCAGATATTTAGCATGCCAAATATCTCACGGCCATCGACGACTCATCGGCGATTCTTTCAAATCACGTCTTTGATAGTTCACACTGTGTGATTGTCACTCGCGTGCACGTGCACCGATTTGCCTGTGATTTCAGGCATTTGTCGGCAATTTCTCAAAACCTGTCAGCGAGTCAAAATCGGGGGTAAAATCATGCAGTCTGAACTCGGCATTAATGCTTTTGCGCTGTACGCTTTAGACTTTGCACTTAGATTGTTAAAATAGAGCCCATAATAGTAATATGTAATATTTTTGTTTTTTAGAAGATATTTATTTACATTTAATTCTCTCTCAAAACAATACTATTGTGCAAAATTTGCTGCAATTTATAAAATATTAACTTTTTAAAAATACTATATGGATGGTTGGATGGATGGATGAATGGATGGATGAATGAAGTAGGCAGGTAGGTAGGCAGGTAGATAGATAGGCAGATAGATAGATACGTAGGCAGGCAGGCAGGCAGGCAGACAAACAGACAGACAGACAGGCAGACAGACAGACAGACAGACAGACAGACAGACAGACAGACAGACAGACAGACAGACAGACAGACAGACAGACAGACAGACAAATAGATAGACAAACAGATGATTTCATGTATAGCCATTATTAAATCACTAAATAGGCAGAAAATCACAGATAAGCAGATCATTCTTTCTTTTCCACAAATCTGACCTTGACCAAAGATCAGGGCAAAGAGCATTGCCGCTGTGACTGTGAGTGTGCCATTAATAACAGACGGAAAGCAAGACAGAGAAATGAATGAATGAAAGTGTCGCACAGGGGTATCAGCAACATCTGTCTGAAAAGGTTCAATCCGTTCCACTGGATGGATCATTCAGACTGAAAGAGAGAAAGAGAGAGAAAGAGAGAGAGCAGCACTGCATGGTATTCTGACAGCAGGTGTACAGCAGATCAATGAATGAAGGAGAGAAAACAGCTCATCTTTATGACACAGAGCCCTGAGAACACACTACTTTAATTAATCTAATCACATCCCACCACAGAGAGCAGAGGTGAAAAACAGACCAGCACTCGTTTCTCCTCCTTTCTCCTAATGTCACCCGTGTGTCCCCGAAGAGACCAAGGACATGATGGTGAATTAATCATTTAATACACCTTATTCTCTCGCTGTCGGTCTATGAACAAACATCCATGTGCAGGAGTCATTACACACATAATGATGGCATTACAGCGATGACAATTCTGGAAACACACTGGTTAATAAATAGGTTTTTAACCTTCAACTGGTATTGTTGAGGCGACTCGGTGGCGCAGTGGGTAGCACGATCGCCTCACAGCAAGAAGGTCGCTGGTTCGAGCCTCGGCGGGGTCAGTTGGTATTTCTGTGTGCAGTTTGCATGTTCTCCCCGTGTTCGGTGGGTTTCCTCTGGGTGCTCCGGTTTCCCCCACAAGTCCAAAGTTATGTGCTATAGGTGAATTGGGTATACTTAAATTGACTGTAGTGTATGTGTGTGAATGAGTGTGTATGGGTGTTTCCCAGTGATAAGTTGCAGCTGGAAGGGCATCCGCTGCACAAAACATATGCTGGATAAGTTGGAGGTTGATTCCGCTGTGGTGACCCCAGATTAATAAAGGGACTAAGCCGAAAATAAAATAAATGAATGAATGAATGGTATTGTTGATGTAAGAGGGTTAAAAGACAAGCTTTTGGATAAGTTAATTAATTAAAATATATGCAAGAAAAATGATCAATCTAAGTTTATTTTAAATGATTATAAAGGTCTTGCTGGCCTATTGCTTTGAAAGATTCAAAATATGATGATTTAAAATGACAATTGATTAGTATTTTGGATCTGCACTGTGATTCTGTAAAAGAGTATTTTTTATTCTGCCTGGATTTGTTGGTATCTGAACTCGTTATGTTATTATAATCTGTATTTTTTATTTTTATTTATTTATTTATTTTTAATTGTTTTGTTGTGGGGGGTAGACAGTTTTTTAAAATACCTTAAATAAAAAAAGTTGTATTGTTTTGGTCTAAAAACAACAGGTCAATAAAAGAGATTTATTTATAATTAATTTCGAGAGGATCACATGCTTATGATTGACCACAGCTGGACCCACATAAGCTATCACATGATTCTCCAAACAGAGAATTCCTAAGTCACTATAAATAACCATATTCATCTTCGTCTTGAATAATCCCCTATTCCTCCCCTATCCCTCCCCCTTTTTCTACTAAACTGGGTGGCACGGCAGCCTAGTGGTTAGCACTGTTGCCTCACAGTAAGAACATCACTGGTTCAAGTCCTTACTAGGCAAGTCGATGTTTCTGTGCGAAGTTTACTTGTTCTCCCTGTGCTCGAGTGGGTTTCCACAGGTTCCCTTGTTTCCTCCCACCATCCAAAGACCTGCGTCATAAGTAATTTGACTAAACCAAATTAGCACCATAGTCATGTTCTTAACCAACAGTTTTTTCCCCCTCATAAAGCAATTGTAATTAGCCACAAATAAGCTAGGGAGTTCTAGAGATCTACCTTAGCTCAATCTTCCCTCTCGCCCTACAAACGGGAGGTAGCCTAAAGCTCGAGGATCTTTTGAGCTCAGGGCTCTCTTCCGGGACAGCATGCCAGACAAGCTTATAATCAATCATCAGCTAAGTGTGAACTTTTGAAATCACAAAAAATTCAATAAATGAACAAATATTTAAAGTATAGCAATATTCCAATGCATAATATTCTGGAAAAATTATAATAAATCAATAAAATAACATAAAAGAAAATAATAATTTTATGTCACAGCTATTGTGTTGTAGTCAATATATTAAGTCTTGGTTTTCGCATTACAAATTATGTTATAGTAAAGCTTGTTCTAAACTTTATAATAATATTCTAAACTTTTGGCTAACAAAATGTGGCTGTCTTATTTATCTTCAGTAGAATAAAGAAACCATAAATTTTGCTGAAACATGTTTTTTGATGAAGTCAATAAAAGTCCAAACACATATATACTTATATACATATAAAAGAAAGAAAAAAGAAATATATATATATATATATATACCCTAATACATAATTTACATTAAACAACATACAAACAAGTAAACAAATAATACAAGCAACAAACAGCATGGAACAGACATATTAGCAGTCCAGGCTAAATAGAAATATATACTACAGTCTACAGTAAAATACACTGCTCTAGGTGCATTTTGTTGCACGTTTCAGATGACAAATCCACTAGAGGGCACTGTTTACATTTTTGCGAATTTGTTACTTAGGGTACTTTTTGTTGTACGCTTCAAATACAAGTCCTTCTTGTCACGCATCACCTAGCAAACCACTCTTACCTAAACCCTTCCCTAAACCCAGCCAATAGTGTTTTCAGATACACATCCATCTTGTCACAGATCACCTGGCAAACCACTGACCTAAACACTTCCCTAAACCCAACCAATAGTGTTTCCCAATGCAAAGTCAGAAGAAAGTACACTGCGATCATTTTGTTTTACCTTGATTTTACATTGCTTTTATCCTGTGATATTGTACTTCACTGGACTCAAACCTGAGCATCTTGCATCATAAATAAAACACGGAGTTACTGAGCAAATCTATAGATAAAGGCAAACAAATTCCATTTCAAATCATAGAAGCCATTAAGTTGTTTTGTGGTATTATCTTGGTGTTGTGGTATTATTATTTTTTTTTTCCATCACTTTTGTCAATTGGTTTGGGACTTGTGGAGCTGCACATCGATGGATTTGCTCTTCAGTGTTTTTTTAGTTTTAGTGAAAATTAAACCACACTGAATCAAACTAAACTGAACATTTATAAAACTAAACACAGTTTCAATTTCCTTGAACTTCTATGTTAAGCTGCTTTGACACAAGTCCATTGTAAAAGCGCTTAAGAAATAAAGATGAATTGAATCTAATTGTTGTGCAAAGAACTGCACAAAAATCATGCTTTATTCATTGATATTGTCCCTGTAAATATCATTAATGTGAAAAGGAACAACATTTGTTTCATACTGCCATGCATCATTCATTTTACCTAAAAACTGCAGGCAAATGTTTGTTGAAGTATTCTTTTCACAAAAATGTAGGCTAAAGCATGCATTACCAATGAGACTGTGTTGCATATTAGACATAAATGCCATCAAAAGCACAGCAACACGCCACTCCCAAATTAAACCAAATGCTCCAAACAGCTTGAACAACCCCTCAGTAAACATGGAGGCTCATTCACAGCTCTCTGGTTAAATATAGCAGCTCTGCCCCCTGGCTTTCCATTTGCTGTTGCGGAGTGTAAAGTCGTTTCACAACAAGCTTCTGACATTACACCAGCACACAGGGGCGCTGATGAATGAGAGCTATTTAAAAGGTGCAGCCGTAGGTACAATTGGACCCATATAAAAACACAAATAGCATTACGAGGTAGTCGTTCACACCTGAGGAAGTGGAAACGCAGAATGGCCTGCACATTCGGTCAGAGGAAGCGGCCGCTCTTCCGTTCGGTGAGAAGTAATTTTGGAGGTCCTGACAGGCATGTGGGTTCGTCTGCTTCACCTCAGCACTGTTCGTTAGCTCATTTACACCCTCTCGTTCGCCCACGGCAAATTGCGACACCGTGCCTGAGAGTTATTCAAATGGAGGCTGCTGGGTTACAGGGGAAAGAGTATGGGAGAGGTGCAGGGTGGAGGATTTGTATTGAGTCACGGACGTGTTAAGAACATTAATAAAGTACCTGAAGTAAAAAAAAAAAAATGCAGATGTTATATATGAAATATAGTAAAAATAAGGACACTTGGCAGATTTTTTATATTTTGTCAAAACAAAACTTGACTCAATATTTGAATATTAAATTAAGGTAACATCTATTGAATTTGACAGTTATGCTTTGAAAAATTATTATTATTATTGAAAAAGTAATACAACATCAACAATATTAACAATAATTATTGTTGTTGTTGTTGTTGTTATTTTATATTGAAACTGAAATAGTAATAATCTATGACAATAGTAAAATTTATTATTTTGTTTAATATTTGTTGTCTATATATAATATTTTGTGTATTATTATTAGTTAGTTGTTGTTGATACTGAATACTGAACACAATATTTATTTAATGTATTATTGTTATTATTATTATTATTATTATTATTAGTAGTAGTAGTAGTAGTAGTAGTATTAGTATTATTATTATTATTGTTATTATTATTATTATTATTATTATTTATATTACAATTTATATTATCATTATTATTATTATTATTTTTTATATTACAATTTATATTATTATTATTGTTATTATTATTATTATTATTATTATTATTATTATTATTATTTTATATTGAAACTGAAAAAGTAATAATCTATGACAATAGTAAAATGTATTATTTTGTTTAATTAATGTTGTCTATATATATATCTATATATATATATATATATATATATATATATATATATATATATATATATATATATATATATATATATATATATATATATATATACATATATATAATAGTTTTGTGTATTATTAGTTAGTTGCTGTTAATACTGAATACTGAACACAATATTTCATGTATTATTTTTATTATTAATAATAATATTATTATTAATAAAAATATTATTATTATTTTACATTGAAACTGAAATTGTAATAATCTATAACAACATTCATTCATTCGTTTTCCTTTCAGCTTAGTCCCTTTATTAATACAGGGTCGCCACAGGGGAATGAACCGCCAACTTATCCAGCATATGTTTTACACAGCGGATGCCCTTCCAGCTGCAACCCATCACTGGGAAACATCTATAAACTCTCATTTACACACATACACTATGGACAATTTAGCCTACCCACTTCACCTATAGCGCATGTCTTTGGACTTGTGGGGGAAACCGGAGCACCCGGAGGAAACCCACACCAACACGGGAAGAACATGCAAACTCCACACAGAAACGCCAACTGATCCAGCTGAGGCTCAAACCAGCGACCTTCTTGCTGTGAGGCGAACGTTCTACCCACTGTGCCACTGTAAGTATTAATATATTTCTTATATATTAGATTTTTTCCACACATCATGCAACATACAGTATTACACTCTAACAATATACCATTACACCTAAATCATGATTATTATCATAATTGCCAAATACAAAACAAAACAAACGTCTAGTAAATTTACATGAGCTTATCACAAACCTCACCTTTTGACCCATTAAACATACTCCTATTCTTGTTAAATAAACTACATAAATAATCAACAATAATATAACTTACTATAAATAAACATCACAATCTACATTATCAATAATTGCACTCCCCAATCCATTTACCCTAATGAACTAAATCTAGGACCAGTTCATAAAATTATGGCTTGATGACAGTGAGCTACTGTAAGTACAAAAGTTATGCAACCTAACTCACATAACCTGACCACTACCTCCCTCCTCCCTACCAAAATAAAACCAGCTCTGTTCCTCTGTAAAACACGTCATTTCTCACAATTCCAGCATATGACAAGAACAAGCTCTAGCTGTCAGGCGCACTGTCATGGAGTCAGGATTTGACACACAGGCACTGGGAGACGGTGTGTACAGAGGAAGGACATACATGTGCAGCAGAGAGACGCGGCGTGTGTGTAACCTGACAGCCTGAGATGTCTCTATGGGGATCTGGACCTTTGAAAGCAAAGCGAGCAGGCAGACGGCCAGCCAAGTGAGACGCACTCAGAAGAGCCTTTACACTGCATCCTGTTATGGCCTGACAAGCCACACGGGACAACACAAACTGTCTGGACACTGACACCGGTGAGGGGGGAACCGCGTATCTTCTGTGGACCACAAGCTGTGGGAGTTTTAAACCTGAGATGAAGGCGATTTGTGAAGTCGGTGTGATACTGTGAAACTTTTTGAATGATGTTGTGTGAATGGAAGCGGTGGCATATTATTATTATTATTATCATCTGTATTCACTATGATATTTGCACATACAGGTCATGAATACATGAAAATTATGTTAAATGGAGATTTTCCTCATTTGTTTAAAATAAATAAACTTTGTTAACACATGCATGGTTTAAAACAAAAGTTAATCAACAGGCAGCAATATACTCCTAACTGTATAGTCATGTTGGTCAGTCAAAATCCACAACCTTTCACACATACAGACCTTTCCAGAAAATGACCGCCAATTTTTCAGAAAGGGATCATGTGTGAACAGGCCCTTTTTAAAAATACCGGTAAATACCCTGCTGAAAAATCCAGCTTAAACCAGCCTAACCTGGTTGGCTGGTTTTAGCTGGTCGACCAGCCTGGTTTTAGAGGGGTTTTGGCCATTTCCAGGCCGGTTTCCAGCCATTTCCAGCCTGGTCTTAGCTGGTCAGGCTGGAAAATGACCAGCTTAAACCAGCTAAAACCAGCTTGACCAGCCTGGTTTAAGCTGGACATAGCTGGTTTTGGCTGGTCAAGCTGGTTTTAGCTGGTCAACTCCCAGCCTGACCAGCTAAAACCAGGCTGGAAATGGCTGGAAACCAGCCTGGAAATGGCCAAAACCCCTCTAAAACCAGGCTGGTCGACCAGCTAAAACCAGCCAACCAGCTAAGGCTGGTTTAAGCTGGATTTTTCAGCAGGGTATTTACAATTTTTGTGCAATTTCCTGGACAGAGTTGTTGTAACATTACCGGTAATTTGCTGGAATTCTCTATATGAATGCAGAAGGAAAATTGCCGGCAGGAGCGCGTTCACGTTTAGAACACGCCGGTGTGAGATGTCTACTCCAGCCAATCAGAACATTCAGACGTATTCACATCATGTGCTGTTTATGAAAATAAAAGCCTTTGAATATTTTTCCAGACACGTTTAGCTGCTAGATGTTAGTCAGATACCGTTTCTATGTTCCTTCTTAATGCCAACTGTGTCAAAAACTATCGATAAAATGCTTATGATAAATCATTGTTCGATTACCTTCAAGCTCTGCTTAAGTTGCTTGACGCGTGCTCCGGTGAGCGCCAGCACACACACATG
Source organism: Danio kyathit (assembly GCA_903798195.1). NCBI lineage: Eukaryota > Metazoa > Chordata > Actinopteri > Cypriniformes > Danionidae > Danio > Danio kyathit. The sequence goes on from LR812528.1 coordinate 27,941,205, forward strand.
TTATGTACATCTCGACATGCGAAAGTGTTCCTCTATATGTTTCATTGAAGTTGTTCACACTACTTATCCATCCACAGAATTTGTAATGTAGTCAAATGTGTAAATATTTAGCTGCGGTTTGCCCTTTTGCCTTTGGATGTCTTTGGGAGAAAGCAGCTGCAGCTAAAACTTTAAATAAGTGTGAAACCATCAACAAAAGCCAGACCCCTTGTATATTTACAAATACAAGTGCAGCCGTTTAGAGGCCATTTCTGGTTAATGATATCATAATTTACTGGTATTTTGGAATGGATGTGTGAACGGACTTTTCCGGAAAAAATACGAAACACGCTTGCCTGTGTGAACAGCGCCTTTTTTTATTTACTGGTAAAGTTGTTCTGGAAATTTTCCAGATATTTACCTGTATCACTATGTGAAAGGGGCTAATGGAAATAACAGTGAGAAATCTAAAAATCACACAAGGTAAATGACAGTACAGACCTCAGTGTTTTTAAAAATCTTCACCCTGACAGGAGTTTTTAACATTTCATTTTCATTCATTTCAAATTTCAGTAGTATGTGTTTACAAGATTTGATAGTTGTCATTTAGAGTTATTAAAAAGCTTCAGGTTTTGATCACAGAACCACTGGAATGCACAGTGGTACTGGAACAGTTTATTATTATTATTATTATTGTTATTATTATTATTATTATTATTATTATTATTGAAACACTGACATCTATAGTACACTGTAAACCCCAACAGTCAACTTTATCAAATGAAAGTTAATTCTACTCATTTGAAAAGAGTTTTGAACTCAGTGTTGAAGGCAATGAGGCAATTAAATACCTTATTGCTTCAGCTTAAATGAAGCAAGTTCACAATACTCCTATAGATTAGTTTTTTAACTCAATTCGTTTGCTGCAATTGGTTTCCTCAAACGGTTTGAGTTGCCTTATTGGGTTTTACAGTACTCAGTTGGTTTGAGTTCTCTTCATTTAATGGGTTTCACTGTGCTCAAATTGCTTCGTTTACTCAAATGGATTAAGTTCACAGTAGTCATTAAGATTAGTTTTTGGAATTAAATGGTTTGTTGCAATCAAGTTTCCTCAAATGGTTTGAGTTACCTTTACTTTTTGGGTTTTACAGTGTAGTGATAGCAAAATACCAACTCACTGCTTCAAAATTGTATTCACTGCATTATTGTTAAAAACAATGGTGAAAAGCAATTGATAAAAACATCTGTCACTGAATCTGTCATTCAAGTGATTTGTTAAGAAATATGAGTTCATTCAAAATTTTAAAAACTAAAGCCTTTACGGGTGAGTCGTTAAATCATTCAGGCAATAGATTTGTTAGAAAGGGTTAAATAAACCAGTTCTGAAACAAGCAGTCTTTATGAGTGAGTCATTGAATCATTTGTTCAATGATTGTTCAAAAATACAATAAGGTGGAACCACATATATTCAGTGGAGTAAAAGTAATAAGTCTAATATTCTTAGGGTAAAAGGTGTACCACTTGATGAATGATGGTTGGTCAAAATGAGCGTTACAACATTTAAATGATCACAGAAATACTGGAAAAACAGTTTGTGGTTTGTATAATAACACTATGTCTGTGGTAGCGAACAACTGACGTCCTTGTAAGTGAGTCATTGCATTATTTACTCAAGAGTAATGAACTGAATTCAGTAACAAAACCAGCAAAGTCTTTCTGAACGAGTCCTTGAATCATTCTTTCAAGAGATACGACGAGGGTTAACTGACTATCTTACGTGAAGCACAAGCTGTGAGATTATTAAAGCTGAGGTGAAGGTGATTTATGAAGTCAATGTGATACTCTGAAAATTGCTGAATGACGTTCGCACAATGAAAGCAGAGGCACATTTTTAATCTCAGATCTGATTGCTGTCTGAGGTTGTGTTTTAGGTCTCGATTCACTATGACACTTGCACACAGAGAGCAGTTGTCATGTGTAAGTATTAAACAGCTTCAGTCTTTTTATTCACACATGATTATTTTTTTCTGTTACAGCTATCACATTAACACATAAGTCAAATGACAGATTGGAGCTTGCGTATAAACACAGATGTCTACGGTGGTGATCAAATGAAAGTAAACGCATTTTCAAGTTACTTTATGCTTTAAATGTCTATGTTCTACATTATTATGACAAAACATGGCAACAAGCAACTGATAAAAAGTGTTACTAAATCAGTTTAAAAAAGATTCAAAAGATTTGGACTTTATGATTTATGAGTTTATGAGTCATTTATGAGTCATTGAATCATTGATTCTTGAGATTCATTTAAAAATGCCAATTCATCCAGTAATGAAACAACTGAAGTTTTAATGAGTGAGTCACTGAATCATTCACTCAAGAGATTAGTTTGAAAGCACTGATTCAACCAGTAATAAGCCAAGCAAAGTCTTTATGAGTGAGTCACTGAATCGTTTATCTGAGACACGACAAGAGTGAACCACATATTTTACAGCACGTGAAGCAGAAGCGGTGAGACTATTAAACCTAAGGTAAGGACGATTTATGAAGTCACTGTGACACTGAATGATGTTCAGCAAATGAGAGCATGCTGTATTATTAACCTCGGGTCTGATGGTTATCCGAGGTCACGTTATCTGTAAGTTCAATTTGTACCAGGAAAGCCGGGTTTAAGAAAAATGGTGTTAAAAATGAAATGATGGAACAAGACCTTCCAGAGGTAGTCCAATTCTTCAATCACATCACTGAAACAATTACAAGGGAGCACCGGGCTGATAATAGCTACTACTCTGCTAAAACACAGGCAGAAAAAGACAGCTATTTTTATGGGGATCTGATTGTTTGAGCTCTAATATACGCTTTCTTTTTCATGACATTCCTGGCAAAAGCACGGCATGTGTCAGTGAAGTTCATACATCGGTTTTAGGACTTAAACAAACCAGTTGTAGCATTCGTTTTCATGATGTCAGCATGATATTATTTACGTTTTGAGCTTAGTTGAATTCATGACAAAATCTTTAAGAAAAAAAAAGTAATGTAAAAGCTGATTAGAGGCTCTACGTGACAAATCTCATGGTATTTCTAGCCTATATGCATGAAGAAAGCATATATATAACCTTCTTTCTATTTTAATTTGGTATATTTTGTACTATTATAGTTAGAATGTAAATGATATTCAATTGAAAAGAATTTAGTCTTATAAATTATATCCTTGTCATATTTTCCTAACACTTTGAAGTTTATGCTAGCTGTAACAGCATTACAAATCATCTGCCATCATTCATTCAGCCTGCTTCACACATTCATGATTTTACATGCTCTATTATACTAAGTCAAGATGCTCACACCCTATATTATATATTTAAATGCTCTTGCATAATTAATCATAATGCCGTCATGTCACTGAATGTAAATTAAACACTGCATTAAAAATTCTGCCTCCTACTTACACTTGAACGTTGTCTCGGTGGTGCTATTTTTACACCAGTGGTGCTTGGGTGCCACTGCCTACACATCTGCCCTTGAAACACTAGAGCACCCCTACAAATTCATAAGTGCATGGATTGATTTTGTTCAGGAACCAGACCTGCCTAGCAACAACCCAGAACACCTTAGCAATCACACTCCAGACTAATAGCCTACCCAGGCTCAATGGGAAAACATTCCCCTATACCACATTTTGGAAAAACTCCAAACAACATGCATACAATTGGAAAATATGATCAAGGGGCAGATTGTTAATTTAAGAAAGTCTAATTTCAATGTAGTTTCATGCACTGTTATGTCCAAAAACTTACTTGTATTAAAAACTGTACTTTTAATTGGTTAAAGATCACAATTAAAACACTGGTGTAATTTTAATCCCAAATGAAAGTCATTTGTATACGTCTATATTTACATTTTAAAATATCCAAAGTGACTTAAAAATGAGAACAACAGAAACAACAAAAGAACAGCACTGAAAAGTCCCAAAACAATGCAAAGCCTTTATAAGGTAGTCACTGAATATTACTTTCAAAAAAGTTAAACATGTATTTGTCATTTAATATTTTGCTCGATAGAGTCATTCTAAAATGCTGTCACTGAATCATTCATCCAACAGATTATATAAATATATTTGTCGTTTGGTTTAGAGATTGATTCAATTCAGATAAATTAAATTCAACAAAAGTTTTATTTATTCAAGGGGTTCATTCAAAAATGATGATTCATCCAATAATTAAACAATTCAAATCTTTCGATAAGTCACTGAATTGTTTAGTCATAAGACTTGTTCAGAAACAATGATTTACCCAGATTCATTCTAAAATGCTGCCACTGAATTAATAATTCAAGAGATTTTATAAATCTATTTGTCTTTTGGTTTAGAGATTAATTCAAAACAATTTAGTTCAATTGAACAAATGTTTGTGAGTCATTCAATTATTCATTCAAGGGGTTCATTTAAAAATGATGATTCATCCAATAATAAAACAATTCAAATATTTCGATAAGTCACTGAATTGTTTATTATTCTTTATTGTGAATTGTTCAGAAATAATGATTCACCCGGATTCATTCTAAAATGCTGTCACTGAATCATTCATTCAAGAGATTATATATATATATATATATATTGTCTTTTGGTTTAGAGATTGATTCAAAACAATTAAATTAAATTCAACAAATGTTTGTGAGTCATTCAATCATTCATTCAAGAGGTTCATTCAAATTTGCTGATCCATCCAATAATAAAACAATTCAAATCTTTCGATAAGTCACTGAATCGTTTATTCATAAGATTTGTTCAGAAACAGTGATTCGCCCAGACTGAGTAAGTCACTGAATCATTCATTCAAGAGATTTGTCCAGAAATGCTGGTTTATTCAGTAAAGAAGAAAATTAATATTTATGAGTGAGTCAATGAATAATTTGCTCAATAAATTTACAATCACAACCAATGAATTTGTTATTAAAACAAATGTTAAAGGGATGTTATATAATTGTGCTAGATTGTTGGTATGTTGACAGTTAAATGTAAAATATAACAACAATTTAGTTACTACAATCGTTTTCAAAACACCCAGGCTGGGGTGCGTTTCCCAAACAACAACGTAACTCGCGGCTGAACTATCGTAGTACAATGCATCATTTGGCAAAAAAACGATGTAGTAACGAGTGTTTCCCAAAACCGGTAGTTTCTCTGTCGCAGATCCATCGCTTGAACCACGTTAGTTATAACGTAACACGCCCATCACGCTCTAAACGGGGTGGAGTAACTTCTTTAGAGAACAACCCCATCATTTCTTTGTGCAAATGATATTGTTTTACACACACACGCATTTAAAATAAAATCCAATATTAGTTTTGGTAAAAACATGCACTCATTTTCCATATTAATTGAAATATATGTAAAAGGCACATGTAGGGCCTGTGTTTGCTTTACTAATAATATTGAGAAGTTGAACATTACATATTCTATTCTAAAACATAAAATCACTTACAAAAGCTAACACTATTCTAATATCATATATAAATCATATGAATAAATAAATAAATAATGAGGCGATTTATTATAAATATATTTACTTTATTAATAATATTAATAATATTAATGATGATGATGATGATGATTATTATTATTATTATTATTATTATTATTATTATTATTATTATTATTATTATTATTATTATTATCATTATTATTTAGGATATTGTTTATTTATTATTACATGCAAACCACAGCAGAAAGTTCTAACCAACAGACCCATGTCATATACAGCAGAGAAACTTAATAAATAACCCACTATAAAATAAAACGTATGCTATGTTTTTTATTTTCACAAGCTTTGGAGACGTACTGTAACATCATTTCGGCTTTTAAATATACATATAGCTTTTGCCATGAGGCTGTGTTCAAAATTATATGAATGTTTTCAAAGTGCACTGCGAAGGGAGCACAATTGTAAACATGAAGCTCGCTAAAACTGAACTGTAAAAATACTTTGAAAGCAAATTACATCTAAGAGAGATTAACTTAATGCTTTTTTATTTTTAATAATTCCAGCTTTGAATGTTAGAATGTTCTAAATGAATAGGGCATAGGGGGGGATAAGTGGGAATAGAACACAGCCAGGAACTATGCTTTTAACTACAGCTCCAGAGGTGTCGTTTCAAGTGCTCGAGTTTGCAACGCAGTTTGCGAATGATCGTTGGAGCGATGGATTTGGGAAACAACAAATTAACAAACTATGTTTGTAACGACAGAACTTGCAACCTTAGTTGGCTAACGATGGTTTTGGGAAACGCACCACTGGTTGATAATACATTTAGTAACTTGAACTGAGGGTACTTGTTTAGATTTCATATAATGAATACAGCACAAATATGACATTCACAACCAATAATTTTGAGGAAAAATAGGCCTAACAGAAAAATAATGAGGATTGTTTTATATTTTCTGTCAATTTTCTCAATATTTCTTTCTTTCTTTCTTTATTTTTTTCTGCTTTCCTTTAGCTTTTCTTGACATTTCATTTTCAGTCCAGATGTCACGTGCATCAAGTGTGTGTGTAATCAGTGTGTGGAAAGCTTCCTGTGTTTCTGGACTGAAATGTGGACGTCATGGGGATCAAAGGCGAGTTGTGGAGAATGAATTCTCTGTATTATCGAATCCTTCATCTGCGTGAGGTAAAGGCAATTTCCTCTCCCCCCAAAAAACCTGATTACCACCCCTGAGATTAGGGGAACTGCTCAGGCGAGATGATGGGGAACTAGAGCCACAAACATGCTTCGCTCATGAGAACACGAGACAGAGTTTCTGTGTATGTGTGTATAGACAGTGGAACATTTTCATGCATCTGCCAATTTTGAGCTTTTGGGATTTTTTTTGTTTAATGTGAAACAATAAAAGCCAAATTAAGTGTTTCTTTTGTTTTGAACTGTATCAATTGTCTCTGTACTGCAGCTTGTTAAGGCCATTTTCTCGCAATATATATTTTTTTCCTTCTGTACTGAGCCATGAATCCTCATGTCAGCAGTAGTTAAACTGGGCTTAAACTGTGTGATTTTTAATAGTCTTTTACGATTGAAGCTTGTCAGACTTTCTGAAAATGATCCCCAAGTCACACTGTATGATCTCAGTGGCCATAAAGTCAATATACGATATCACGAACCATCAAAAATGGAAGCATACAGGACATTTTACATCATCAGTCGAAATGAAAGTCAATGAAAGTCATGCCAAATATATTAGTATTTAAAATAATCAATCCCCCCTCGTGAGTCCCAAATCATATCCTTATGCACTATTCTACACCATTTTGTAGTGTAAATTGTATATGCAGTGTCCTTAAAATACCTAGATGATGCACTTATTGATCCGTTGAAAAGAAGTGTGGAATGTTGGGAACGTCCCACACTCAACGGCCACAGCTTTGCTCATGTAGCAGAAGGGGCGAAGCTTAATGTTGTGTTACTTTATTTATTTTGGATTGTGAAAGCAAAATTCTCCTCCGCCTCCCAATGGTGAATGCAGTTATATTTATGGCAGGTATTATTTGGTAGTTTGGTCATTTATTTACTAATTTGGCAACCGTCAAACGTCATTAGGGAAACGGTTTGAATTTCCACTTAGTAAAAAAAATCTTTAATGTTCCATTTGGGACGACACTACATACATATACTATGCTGCTGAGTACGTAAGTACATAAGTACACATTGCATAAGTGCATAGTGTGCCATTTGGGACGCAGCTTATGTCTTAGAATGAAGGATCCCACCTGAAATATGTATTTCTAAATCTCTCTCTCTCTGATTTATGGTTTGAAGTTGTTGTAAGTGAAATGACATTTAAAGAAAGTGTCTTAAATCTTCTAACACTGTTAGAATTTAATCTGATAAATAACCTGAACACAACATCCACTAATCGGATGTCAGGTGAACAAGTTAGTGTTATATCAAGTAGGACAAGTAATGTAATTTCAAGCAGAATATGTTCCTAGATCAATTAATAATTTTACAGGTAATGTTAAGTTTATGCTTATAGTTAGGCTTATATGCATCTACACCATTATTATAATCCTAATATTATATATTATTATAACTCCTAATATTTTTTTGTTGAATAAAATGTATTTAAATCTACAAAAAAAGTGCCATGGAGGTTCCAAATTATTCATGAAATCAATCAACTGGTAAAGTTGAATAATAACCATTAGTTTGTAATATTTTTATTATTATTGTTATTTTGTTGTTATTATTATTATTATTATTATTATTATTATTATTATTATTATTATTATTACCTTATTCATCTGCATAGTTTTGGCTTAACAACTGAAGCCACAACAATTTACACAAAAGATGAACATTTCCTATTTGTAACTGTCTACACAAGTAATAAAACATGTTAAAAACATTTTGAACCCTAAACTTTTGAGTTGTAGTCGGATTATTCCAACAAAACAAATATGTTAATGCAAATCCTCCAAGTCAGAATTACTTATTATGATCTCAATATCCCGAAAAATAATTGTGCAGTGCTAATACTAATTTACAACTCTATGTATGCACCTGAATATGTCTGCAACAAGACTAAAACCATCATAGCGCAGTGTGAGAGATGTCATCCATCAACAAAGACCAGGTCACCCTTTCATCAATATCCAAGGTCTGTGATTGGTGTTTTCGAACGAGCAGAGAAATTTGCTCAAATGAACAGATCATCCTGTCACCCATAACTACCGTCACATCAAAGAGAGGCTATTTTATGGCAAAGCTATACACCAAGCACATCTAGAGACAGCCAGAACTCATCATTGTAACAAGATTCTGTTTGTTCACAATTCCGTCTGTGACCTTTTCTGCAGTTTGATCATGGCACGGTTACAAAAATTACTACACAAATGCACACACACACACACACACACAAACAATTTAGGTCTAAAGTTTAAAATGTATGCATATATTTTAATTTCAATATATGCATATTTGCTTACATTTAATAGCTGCATATTTATGTATATATTTACATGTTTTAGCTTATTTTTTGTACATTTACTTATTAATGTATTTACTTTTTTAATCAGTACTTTTACTTGAATATTATTCTGTATATGTACATTTACATACTTTTAAATGTGATTATATTTTATTTTATTGTATTAAATATTTAGGTGTATTTACGCACCTAAACGTGGAGAACATTATTTGCATACAGCATACTGATATTCATATATACAGTTGAAGTCAGAATTATTAGCCCCCCTGAATTATTAGTCCCCCTGTTTATTTAACCCCCAATTTCTGTTTAACAGAGAGATTTTTTCAACACATTTCTAAACATAATAGTTTTAATAACTCATTTCTAATAACTGATTTCTTTTATCTTTGCCATGATGGCAGTAAATAATATTTTACTAGATACTTTTAAGATACTTCTATGCAGCTTAAAGTGACATTTAAAGGCTTAACTAGGTTAATTAGGTTAACTAGGCAGGTTAGGGTAATTAGGCAAGTTATTGTATACTGATGGTTTGTTCTGTAGACTGTCGAAAAAAAATACAGCTTAAAAGAGCTAATAATTTTGTCCTTAAAATGATTTTTAAAAAAGTAAAAACTGCTTTTATTCTAGCAAAAATAAAACAAATAAGACTTTCTCCAGAAGAAAAAAAATATTATCAGACATACTGTAAAAAACTTCCTTGCTCTGTTAAACATAATTTGGGAATTATTTAAAAAAGAAAACAAAAATCAAAAGGGGGGTAATAATTCTGACTTCAACTGTATACTTGTCTAAATACTTATACTTATGCATAAATGTAAATTATATATACTGGTAAATTTAAAGAAACACTGGTCAATTTTTTTGTATTTATGTACTGCATTTCTGTATTTGTATTATATAGGCTACTTAAACAAGTAACTAAGTAAGTAATTAAATATACTCATATTTCCACCTCTATGTAAGTATGTTAGCAAAAATGCAAGTGTATTTACAAGGTACAAGTAAAAAATTCATTTACCTAAATACAGTATAAATATATGTAAGTACAGTATATAAGTGCAAAAATACAATCCTTGCATTCATGCACTTGTATATTTACATTATACTGGTATATTTACATATACCTTTGTCTAATTACTTGTATCCACATACTTATATATTTACATAACTACTTGCATATTTACTTATGATTTTACTTTAATACTTTACATACTTGTGTATTGTTTTGTCTACTGGCTTCTTCTTCAAATTAAGTAATGAATAAATGAATAAAACATAAATAAAGGGCGACACGGTGCCTCAGTGGTTAGCACTGTCGTCTCACAGCAAGAAGGTCACTGGTTTGAGTCTCGAATGGACCAGTTGGCATTTCTGTGTGGAGTTTGCATGTTCTCCCCATGTTTGTGTGGGTTTCCTCTGGGTGCTCCGGTTTCTCCCCACAGTCCAAAGACATGCGCTATAGGGGAATTGAATAAACTAAATTGACCGTAGTGTATGTGTGTGAATGAGTGTGTATGGGTGTTTCCCAGTACTGGGTTGCAGCTGGAAGGGCATCCGCTATATAAAACATATGCTGGATAAGTTGGTGGTTCATTCCGCTGTGGCGACCCCTGATGAATAAAGGGACTAAGCCAAAGGAAAATGAATGAATGAATGTATTTGTATTATATAGGCTACTTATACAAGTAAAAAAAGTAAATAATTAAATATACTTGTATTTTCACTTCTATCCAAGTATGTTAGCAAAAATGCAAGTATATTTACAACGTACAAGTAAAAAAAATACATTTACTTAAATATTTACATATATAATTATATGTTAGTGTAGTATATAAGTGCAAAAATACAATCATCGCATTTATGCACTTGTATATTTACAGTACAGTGGTATATTCACATATACATTTGTCTAATTATTTGTATTTACATGGTTGTATAATTACATGTACTGTTCAATTTACATATACATTTCTTCAATTACAAGAATTTACATACTTGTATATTTGCTTACATTTTAACTTGCATTTTAATTTACATAATTACTTGTAAATGTAACTTTACTTTACACTTTACATACTTGTGTATTGTCTTTTTTGTTGGCTACCTCACACATCCCAAGTCTCCCAGAAGTTCCAGGAGTCTCCCGCATATGCATAGGGACTCCCGAAGGCCCGCAAATAAATAATAATTTCCTGGAAATCGTGCATCCCCGCCCCGGTCCTCAAATACTTTGCGCACCCCTCTCCAGTGCATCCCTCCCTGCTCTTCAGTTACGTCGCGAACCACCCAAATCACCCAAGCTCTTCAAATGTGTCGCGCACCCCCCGCTCTTCAAATACGTCATGCCGCCGCCCACCTGCAAATCATTGATGTCCCACCCGGAAAAGACTTTTCCCAACTTGGGATGTCTGCTTCCTAATAAAAAAGAAATGAATGAATAAGTATATAATAATTACATATACACTTGTCTATTTACTTGTATTTATATAATTGTATATTTGCTTACATATGTATTTATATGTTTACATAAATACTTTTTACTTGTACTTGAACAGTTTAAATGCACAAACCTCTAAATGTCGTCTGAAATTTTCAGCATTTTTCTCAGGCTGTTGTGTGTAGTTTTAGTAATTTTACTCTTGGTGCAAAGAACAGGTTATTTTCATTGCATTTAAAGTGAAATAACTGAACATAAACATAGGAGGCTGACAAAAACACACATTTTATAAGAAAATTTCAGACAGCACTTTGAGGTTTTTGCACCTAAACTCTTCACTTGTATTTTTATGCATGATCATTTGCATGTGTATTACACAAGCTACTTAATAAGTAATTTAGCACTTGTATAATTACTTGTATACTTGCTTACATATTTATGTACTCTAACTTTACATAAATACCTATATATTTACTTACTTGTTAATTTGGATACTTGCGTATTTTCCTGTATTATATAAGCTACTTCTACAGGTAAATCAGTAAATAAATTATATAATTAAATATACTGTACTTGTATTTTATTACCTCTTAGCAAGTATGTTAGCAAAAAACAAGTTTATATAGCAGCTAATTAAACTCACAGGTTTACAAGAAATATATTTCTTCTGTGTCAGAAAAATAAAGTGAATACTGTTAAGATGATATCAGATTACCCACACCACAATATATGTTTTTGGTCAGACCACCCAGTTATCCAGTAGCGAGATGACCTGCGAAAAAACACGGCTGCATCAGCAGGGAGTGCGGCGCACGGACGGCAGGTGGTCTGACCCTTTACACCCCTGAAGAGAAAGAAGCCCGGGCTCTATGAACACTTCTTCTGCCCAGACATGGGCCACAGGTCACTCAGGCGCAACAGAGCAGAAAATAGAGGAAGAGAAACTCACTGCACTCAGAGTCTTCTTGCCGTTTTCTCTCGCTCTTTTTTTTCCCCTCATACGACCCGTACGATGTCTGCCGCACAATACAAGAGGGAGCAGGAATTACACAAGCGAGATGGAGGTGCAGAAGCCAAAAAACGTCTGTAACCTCATGGAGATGAATTTAAAACGGGTCTTTGCTTCTCTCAAAAGATCTACGCTTTTATCTTCCTCTGATTGGAAGTAAACGTTGAGTTTAAGAAGAACTGACAAGAGGAAGGCTGAAATGCGGCAACAAATTATCAGGATTTTTTTCCGCTCCCTCGCATCATAATTCTTTTATTAATATTGAGCAGGAAGGGAAAAAAACACATTAAAACTCAATAATATACTCCCACTGCTATACAGAAATGTTTCACAAGTCGACAAATTGACTTCCTTGGCTCGGTGTTGTATTGCAGCTCTTTCAAACTGCTATTCTGACAAATCTCCAGCATGAGATCTCAGCAGAAAACCAGCATTTCTATTCGACTTCCTAAAAAAAGCTAATAACCTGAAAATGAAACATCCATTGTAATATTCTTCCAAGCTCATACATTGTTATTGAGAGATTGATTGGTTGATTGATACATTTTGAAAAATGCACTGTTCCAAATAGTTAATGTCCTGATCAGGTTTGATTTTGAGTATGTACCAATATCAAAACCTGATCCGATACTTCTATAATACATAAAAAAAGAATAAAAAAGAGCGAAGAAACAGATCCAGGATGTTCCTTATTTTATTTAATTCACCTTATTTTAAAATTCAACAACTCTATCAACAAACTGAGCACTTCTGTGAAGTAGCTTGAACAATCAGGTAAAAAATTGCATAAATTATGTCACAGTAATATCACTTTTGGACTTTAGTACAACAGTAAATCTAAACAGTAGGCAATGCCAAATTTACATATCTCACAGTTTGCTATGGCAATGTTGTCGTCATCAACTTTATAATACCTCCAAGACCACAGACATACGTGCGATTTCTGCTTTAAGCTGCTTCCGTGGTCTACTTTGCCGGAATTTAACCAATAACGTCTCTGCAACAAGTCAAGAAAGAGGTCTAACTCTGTGCCACCTCATAACTATTAATGTGTTATAAAATATTGAGAATATATATACAGTTGAAGTCAAAATTATTAGCCCCCTTTTGAATTTTTTTTCTTTTTAAAATATTTCCCAAATGATGCTTAACAGAGCAGGGAAATGTTCACAGTATGTCTGATAATATTTTTTCTTCTGGAGAAAGTCTTATTTGTTTCATTTCGGCTAGAATAGAAGCAGTTTTTAATTTTTTAAAAGCCATTTTAAGGACAAAATTATTAGCCCCTTTAAGCTATATTTTTTTTCTCGATAGTCTACAAAACAAACCATTATTATACAATAACTTGCCTAATTACCCTAACCTGCCTAGTTAACCTAATTAACATAGTTAAGCCTTTAAATGTCACTTTAAGCTGTGTAGAAGTGTCTTGAAAAATATCTAGCCAAATATTATTTACTGTCGTCAAGGCAAAAATAAAATAAATCAGTTATTAGAAATGAGTTATTAAAACTATTATGTTTAAAAATGTGTTGAAAAATGTGTTCTGTTAAACAGAAATTGGGGAAAAAAATAAACAGGGGTGCTAAAAATTCAGGGGGCTAATAATTCTGACTTCAACTGTATGTATATAAGTCCTGATCTGAAAGTAATGTCCGATTCCGATTGCATGATCGGGCCCAATTTTCGATCATGTGATCGGATCTGGACATCCCTAGTCACTACTATCATTAAAAAAGATCAAAAAAGTTGTTCATATAGGAATGCAATGGTTATAGATTTTGGTTGTACGATTATAGTCTGAGAAATAATCATGGCTTCACGGTTATCAGGATTACTATGCATTCATTAATTTCAAAACACTACTAGTTTAGTAAATTACATGAAAACTCCTTATAATCTAAAATGTTATTTATTGCTGCTCAGAAACCAATTAATACAGCACATAATAATGAATAAAAAAACAAACAATTCACCATTTCTCTTTGGATTTAAAAATAACAATAAGTGAAAAAGTGTCACTGCCAATATGTGCACGTGAGCCGTGCGCCTCCATTGGAAATAGTGACTTTTAACTGCAACAGTTTTGGGCCATGCAGAAATGTGGTGTTGAGAAGCCTTTAGGAGTAACTGTAACAAATTAAAGCATGGTTAATAGTGAAATCAGTTAATCGTTGCATCCCTAGGTTTATATTACTTATATTAACACTTTGTCATTTAAAGGTGTGAGGAACAAAGCAAAATTACTAACAAATGATTTCACCAAATAATAATAATAATAATAATAATAATAATAATAATAATAATAATAATAATAATAATAATAATAATAATAAAAATAAAAATAAATTAAATATATAATAAAAAATAAATATATATTTTTTATAATAATGAAAAAATATAATTATAATAAAATGTAATTGCAACTTAAACACCTTGCAATGATTTTTTTAACATAATTCCAAGTATTCCAATCAATACATTATATACACAATTTTCAAAATACAAAGAAGCACAATTTTTAAATTGAGAGAGATAATTGCAAGAAAAAGTCTGAATTCTGAGGAAAAAAGTATGATTATGAGTCTATATTTCACGTTTTTCACGCTTATAAAGAAAAAAGTCAAACTTGCATGAAAACAGTTGCTTTTACATATATACATACATTGTTATGATATCTAGTAACTCTAACAAGTTTCAATAGCCAGACCCACAATTTATTCCTCAAATGTATGTCGCTTACATCTCTGTGGCAGGGTTACACAATATATCGTTTGAGCGTTGATATCGCAATGTGTGCATCTGCAATAGTCACATTGCATGATCTGCATTGTTGAGTTGGGATTGTACAGTTTAGTATTATATATATTATATTGGCATTATATACTCACACAGTACAAAATACATGAGATTTGTTGAGTTACTGCATAGTAAAAGAGCAAAAGTTGATCATTTGCACATTTTTAAGTCCTAAGAAAAAGAGTTGAAAGCACCCAGACACAAGCAATTTTACCATCTGTAACTTTTACATGGAGAATAAGTTTATTGAACTAAAGAGTAAAGTCTTTGCGGTGTTATTTTATAGTACATTTTTCAATTTCTGTACCTGAATACAATTTGACTACCCTAAAAAAAAAAACATAACACTGCTTATTTTACTTTTATGTTTGCTCTATTGCATTTAGCTATACTTGTATTTGTTTATTACATTCCATGCACTATTTGTTCACCTACTAAATCATCCCAATCAATAAAAAAATAATAAATAGTTTACAAATAGAGGTATTTAAGTCATCTGATGAAATTGTATTTATATTGCAATATATAATCGCAGAAATACAAAATATCGCAATGTCAGATTTTTCCAATATTGTGCAGCTCTACTCTGTGGTCTGTTCTGACAAAAAGACATTGCATGACCTCAACAAACTTTGTAAATACAGCACACTTTTGTCAGTTTTGCAGCTTGACTGTTCATTTTGGGTTTTGTTTTGTTTGCTCAACAGCATAGATAAAAAGACAACAGCTATTTTGCAAGTGAGAGGGAAAGGTGCACACAAGGGCCCATTAGCAGGTCAGAAAATTTCTGGCAGGGTCACAACACAGTGCTCTTTACAGGCTGAAGTGTCTGTTGGAATCACATATCAGCAAATTGCCAGAGCTCCGTGTCACCACTGGAAACAGACTCATCAAAGAAAAGAGCCTTTTAAAACTCTCTACAGCATGATTGTTGTTCAAGGTTAAAGATAAAGTCCAAATCCTGAGGGGAGATAACTATCTTGACACAACTATCTTTGAAGATAGTCTGAAGATATTCAAAGAGAAGACAAACAACCTCAGACCCCTAGCAGACCAGTCCTGATTTATGGGAAGTATGGCTATTATCCAGAAGAGTATGTATATTTGTATATAGTATTTAGTTTAATAGTATTTGTGCAAACGTTATCACAATTGAGACTGTATATTTATAACTAATCTGTCTATTTTCATCCCATATGTTAAAAGTATCAAGATAAATTATTGTAATATTAATCAATAATCTATCAAACAGTTTGGCTTCATTTAAGAGACTTTCAGTAGAGAAAATGACCTGAAAAAAAAATTTGCTGCTCATTTTAACTACTTATTGAAAATGTGATGAAACAAAAACAATTCTGAAGCTTATTTGGGGAAAGTCAATTGTTTTATGTTCAATCTAATTAAATTAGTAATACGTTAACTTAATGAACTTGTGTTGAGACAACATGAATGAATGTGCAACCCTCAATATTCATTCTTTTTCTTTTTCTTTTTGGCTTAGTCCCTTTATTAATCAGGTGTCGCCACAGTAGAATGAACCGCCAAACTTATACAGCATATGTTTTACACAGCGGATGCCCTTCTAGCCTCAACACATCACTGGGAAACACCCAAACACTCTCATATACACTACAGACAATTTAGCTTACTCAATTCACCTATAGCACATGTCTTTGGACTGTAGGGGAAAGCGGAGCACCCGGAGGAAACCCACGTGACCAAGGGGAGAACAGGCAAACTCCACACAGAAATGCCGACTAAACTAGCCATGGCTCGAACCAGCGACCTTCTTGCTATGAGGCGACAGCTTTTCGCACTGCGCCACCATGCCACCCATTGTCTTAAATCATTCATTCATTCATTTTCTTTTCAGCTTAGACCCTTTATTAATCAGAAGTTGCCACAGAGGAGTGAACCGCCAACTTATCCAGCATAATGTTTTACATAGCGGATGTCCTTCCAGCTGCAACCCATCACTGGAAAACACCCATACACACTCATTCACACACACTCATACACTACGGACAATTTATCTTATTCAATTCACCAGAAATGCCAACTGACCCAGCCGAGGCTTGAACCAGCGACCTTCTTGCTGTGAGGCAACATCGCTACCCACTGTGCCACCACACCACCCATTGGCT